>CM038673.1:522024698-522364856 GCA_021605145.1 Aegilops bicornis
GAGCGCGAGCGGAGCACGCGTTTTGCACGTGCCAAGACCGAGCCACCGCGTCTCGCCCCGCACTCACTCTGGTTCGTGGCCGACCGCAGCCAGCACGCCACGTCCCCTACTGCTCCCCACGAGGACCACAGCCCTCGCCATGTCTCCGGCAGGCCAACAGCTAGCCGCCAATGCCGCCCGACAGCCCCTGCACTGTCTGGCGCCGCCCGAGCCACTCCCGCTCGCCAGCTCGCCCTTGGAGCAGTAACCGCTCGTCCGCTAGCTCCTCCGCCATCCCCAGCCTCGCCACGTTGCCTGCAAGATACAGAACGTCGGTCGCCGACGAGCTCATCCACTGCCGCCGCGAACCGACGTGGGAGCGCTATAAAAGGAAGCCCGTCGAGCCCTACGAGCGCACAAGCAGCCTCACACCGTACTCCTAGTGCCCCCATTGCCGTCAATTGGAGAGAAAGAGGCCGTCTTCCCCAACTCCGGCCGCTTCGGCCGCCGCCACGTCCCAGCTCCGTTCACCGCAACCAGTGCCTCCCCCTCTCCACTCTCTCCACCAGAAGCTCTCTCTTCCTCCCGTGAACCTTTCCCCCTGCTCGATTTCGATCGGGAACCACCGCAGCCCCAAAACCACTTTGCTCCCGAAGTCTCCTCCGCCGCTAAACTCACCATCAGCGACTCCCTCCACCCCCGCCGACCCAACGACCACCGGGAGGACCGCCCCGGTCTTGCGGATCCATCCCGACCCTCTGGAGCCCGCGGGGAGCAGCCATTCGCCGGCGTTGATCGCCGTCGCCTCACCTCCGTTCGGGCAGAGGAAGAGGAGGGAGAGATGGATTGGTCAAACCTGACCAGTGGGCCCCCTGGACCCACTGTCAGTGACCCCGCCCAGTCCACATTGGTTAAGTGAAGACGTAAATCTCAAAGTACGCTTTCGACGTGTACGTATATATTCGAATCATTTTTTTCTTTTCTGTTTTTATTTAAAAACTAGGAATTTGACTAAACTTTGACCAGCTATTACTTTTTAAATACAACTCCAAATGAGTTGATTCTTTTTCCTACCTCTCTCAAATTTAATCTAGTTTATTTTAAGATTTATTTGAAAATTTTCCAAAACAACTTTGTGTGCTGTTTTGAATTTGTGTGTTAATTCAAATATTTTTGAAAATAGGACTTTTGGAGAGAAGCAAACTTTCAAAAGTTTTGGAGTGCACCCTGCCTTTCCACATATTATAGGCAAGCATTCTGAACCCCGACATAATACTTTTGGTGTGTTAGCCGACACATTTATAACACCACCTCATTTCGAAGAGCTCGTTATTTCATGTGATATGATCATTTGCATGGATGCATATTAGTGATCTCCTTGTTGTTGGAAATGAATATACTTGTGATGGTAACCATTCTCATGTGCCTTGCATGCATCTTAGGGAAGAATCCGGGAAAGCCTCGCCTTGGGCAGGCGTGAGCTTGTCGCCGGTCCCGTCCCGGGCGGTTATGTCCGGTATGGCATGGTAAGGTATAGTGAGTGGTGACTTTGTTGGTTAAATATTTTTGTTATATATCATGCAGGGAATACTTAAACCTCCTGAGTCGACCATAGATCGAGTCTTGTTCCAGTAACCCCCATACTTGTTTCGTACTACCACTTGTCCCTGCCATACGTGGGGTACGGTTCAGTAAGTTGTCAACCCCTTTCCTAGCACACACCGGATAGAGAGGCCATGGTGGAAGATACCGAGGCATCCCAGTAGGCATGTCACCTGGTCCGGAGCATGGGTGTTTGGTTGTAGCCAAGGGGTAGCTCCCTAGTTTATGCGCTGTATAAATTTTGTGATCCCATGTTACGTCGAGGTTGTAGCCTCCCACTTAAAGTTTCTCTTAACGGGTGTTGTGGGTGATTCCGCACACGGTAAGATAGGCTGATGTGTCTTGATTCGTGTGTTTTCAGTTAAAAGGCCGTAGACGGAATTAGTCCTGATGGACTAAAGGAATCCGTTACTCGTGGGTAAAGAGTACAGCCTCTGCAGAGATTAAACCTATTCGAATAGCCGTGTCCATGGTTAAGGATTACAATCTGGGATGGGTCAAGTGTCGGTCTTAGTGTCAGTCTTCGGAGGAAAAACGGTTAAACCAGAACTGGGATCATGGCTTGTGACTTATGATGATCATGATTATTATTGATTGTGGACTAACCCACTATATTATTTGAATTATTGAGTATCCCTGGGACGGTTCTACCTCATGGGTATTCACTGTGATCATTTATAAGCCCTTTATGCGTTGTCGCTGAGACGCCCGACTGTGGCATGCTTGTTATTTATTTTACTTTATATAAGCCCTTTATGCGGTGTCGCTGAGACGCCCGACTGTGGCATTCTTGTTATTTATTTTATTTATAAGCCCTTTATGCGGTGTCGCTGAGACGCCCGACTGTGGCATGCTTGTTATTTATTTTATAAGCCCTTTATGTGGTGTCGCTCAGACGCCCGACTGTGGCATGCTTGTTATTTATTTTATAAGACCTTTATGTGGTGTCGCTCAGACGCCCGACTGAGGCACTTCTCTCTGTTTACTAACCTTTCGAGGCGTCGCTTCAGACACCCGATCGGTGCATTTTATTATTACTATGATATTGCGTATTCAAAAATAACCTGCGTGCATGCATCAGAGTCTTTATTATCTTTTGTGACTGACGTCACGAGCCTAAAATATTTCAGAACATCGTTGTTATATTATACCCGTGTTCATAATGTTTGCGAGTACATTCAAAGTACTCACTGGCTTGTCCCTGGCTATTGTCTTGGCCAGATTTCTTGCATGGAGAGGAGCGTTGCGATGACAGCCCCGGAACCTAAGCAACGGTGATAGCAGCCTCGCGAAGATAGGAGTTATCCTGTTCAGCTGTTCCTGTGGGAAATGGAGTCCCATAGACGCTGATGATCCACAAAACGCTTCCGCCATCAACCACTAGAAACCTTTTGTTGTACTCACAGACCAGATGGTCTTGTACCACATATTTTGTATTTTGCTTGGAATTTCTGTATCAAGTTGGTGCCTCATCAGCTAATAGTAATCCTGGGGCTGGTGAGCACAACGGCCATTTTCTGGAATAAATACCCGGAAAACCGGTCGCCACAGGATAGCTCTTTGTGTGGCGACTGTCGCCGTATTTGTCTGTGGTGTTGAGTACTTTGCTCCATCTAATTCTGAGTGCATCTTCCGCTGTTTTGAGCTTCCGCTTCTGCTTTTTCAGGCTACGTGCAGTGGCAACGAGCCTTTTGTGGAGGTTCTTCTGCTCCAGCAACTTGTCCGACGTGAGGTCGTCTGGACTGTTGTCTTCGCCGGGGACGGGTTGTTTATCCAAGTTGCCCTGTTCGGACGGTTGCTCGATGGCATGTTCGTCGTCTGCCGGTTCGCCTTGCTCTATGGCTGGGTCTGTATGGCTGCTTTCTCTGTTGAGGTGGGGTTTGGAGTGGCGCTTACGCCGTCACTTTGATTACTTTTCGAGGGAACGATCCCTCGTTGCGTCCCTTTGTTCCTCGTCGTCGTTTCTTTCAGGTGTATCCACCATGTATACGTCGTGAGATGGGATGGTTGTCCAGTGGCCTATAGGCGCTGGTTCCTGTTCGTATCCTACATCGTCGTCCATACCATTGATGTCTTCGGAGTCGAAGTCGAGCATGTCGGTTAAATCATCGACAGTGGCTACAAAGTGGGTGGTGGGTGGGCTTTGAGTTTCTTCGTCGTCCACATCCCAACCTTGCCGACCATAATCTGGCCAGGGCTCTTCTGATAGAGAGAGAGACTTTAGTGAATTCAGGATGTCACCGAAGGGCGAGTGCTGAAAGATGTCCGCGGCGGTGAACTCAGTGATCGGCGCCCAATCGGATTCGCTTTGGCGGGCGGAAGGTTCGGAGTCCGGAGAGGAGTCCGACACCTTGGAGTCACGAGCTTCGCAAAGGACAGGTATGGTGTTTGGCTTGATCACCGTAGAGATTGCAGCCCCCGAGGCGGTGTCTAGCCACCCGTCCTCGATTGGCACAGTCGGCTCCGAGCTAAGGGTCGGAACGGACACTGGTGCGGCCTCCAGGGCACTATTCAGCGGCAGAGCTAGATCATGCCCATCGTGACAGTGCGGCGCGCTTGGTTGTGGCTCGAACCCGTCGAAGATCAAGTCTCCGCGGACGTCGGCCGTGTAGTTCAAACTTCTAAATCGACGATGGCGGGCGTAGCTTTCGATCTGCTCCGGATGGCTGCCGAATTGGCCAGAAGGCAAAGCCGCGAATACGAAGATCTGTTCGGGAGAAAAGTCTCACCTGGACCGCATCGTTGTTGATGATCGGAGGAGCCATCGGGCCTAAAGGTGACGACAGAGGAACTCTCAATGAAAGCACCAATGTCGGTGTCAAAACCGGCGGATCTCGGGTAGGGGGTCCCGAATGCGTCTCTACGCAGATGGTAACAGGAGACAAGGGACACGATGTTTTTACCTGTGTTCGGGCCCTCTCGATGGAGGTAAAACCCTACTCCTGCTTGATTAATATTGATGATATGGGTAGTACAAGAGTAGATCTACCACGAGATCAGAGAGGCTAAACCCTAGAAGCTAGCCTATGGTATGATTGTTGTTCGTCCTTCGGACTAACACCCTCCGATTTATATAGGCACCGGAGAGGGTTAGGGTTACACAGAGTCGGTTACAATGGGAGGAGATCTACATATCCGTATCGCCAAGCTTGCCTTCCACGCCAAGGAAAGTCCCATCCGGACACGGGACAAAGTCTTCAATCTTGTATCTTCATAGTCTAGGAGTCCGGTCAAAGGTTATAGTCCGGCCATCCGGACACCCCCTAATCCAGGACTCCCTCAGGTATCATTGACATCAAGTTTATTGGCCTTTACATTGCTCCGTGAGGTTCTTGTGGATATATCAGTGTGTGCAATTATATCTAACATGCATGGAAGACAACTAGTAGTTAGATTTATGTAATGAGTGCCTATAGGAGACGACAGAAATAGTAGGAATGGGGTTAACTAGCAGCAACAGGTCTCAAAAACTAAAGGGAGAACACAGATGAAAGCTACAGAATATGTATCGTTTGTACTTGAGATTAACTAGATGGCACACAAAAGTATTAAAGAACAACATAGGTAATACTAGAAGTGGTATAATACTATAATCACCAGCCTGTGGGATAGCATTGGCTGATGGATGATAACTATGGAACAACGTTACCTAAAGAACAGGTACCTTAGCTGAACTATGGAACAACGTTAACTCCTGAACAAGACCCGTAAGAGATCAGCATGAATATACAGTGAAATGTGATAATCTATTTTCCATGCTTAGATGAATAACAAAGCCATAAATGTTGCACACAAGTAAGATGAGGGTACAACCTATCTGGCCGCCATCCATAGGAGTGAGCATCATGTGCTAACTTGTCAATGGCCTGCAGTTTTTGTGGATGTCCATGTCGGGCACGCGCATTTGATGCAGGGAACTGTTGAGTGGGGACTATAGCTCCCTTCTGGTGTATGCTTCCCTTGTTGGAGCAGCTGCGGTGAGTCGGAAGACGGTGTGGCTGAAGATGCAGATAATGCATAATGTTAAGGATGACGCATCTCTTTGATCTGAAGAAATACACTAAGAGATCAACATCAAGGTACGAGAGTGGTCACACGTCTGTTGACTGAGACTAAACTGGGGTCACATGATTTTATTTTATTTTGGTACTGTCCGATCTACGCCGGATGGCTTGATGGCTATCTTGTGCCTCCCGGCTAACACTGTTAGGAATCTTCCCCAAAAGAACCAACGACCAACGGTAGAGCAGCTTGCCTCCGCCGTCCATGGCCCCGGCCAAAACCCCGCTCCCAGCCCCACCGCACTACCGTGGTTGCGCCGCCCCTGGGCCAATCCACCAAGAATCCCCGTCATCTAGATCCGGCGGCGGTAGTACCTTGAACCCACGCAACTCTAAGATAGCCACCTAAGCGCTGCTTCCGCGGTGAACTTGCGGCCCCACACCCTTACGTTAGACACCAGCCAACCGGTAGCCTAGGAGCTCCGCCGCCTCGAGGGGTGCTGCTTCCCATTGGGAATCGATTGGCCCAGAATAAAAATTCAGACAACTGATGCCTAAATAAAGTGATTTGAGATGAGGGTGCGACCTATCTGGCGGCATGGTGAAGTAGGCAGGTCCAGCTGCCGAGTCGGTGAGGCCGGTGCGGTTGTGGTGGCCACTGGCGGCAGGGAAACATCGATGTCGCGACGGTCGACGGCTACGGGAAAGCAGCGCCGGGACTCTGGACGAATCCAAAGTTGGAGCCGCTCCGGCGCCGTGAACAACGGCGGGGGTGAATCGGCTCCTGTAGGGTTCATGCGGCCGTCGTCGAGGCAGCTCCAGCAGCACGGGGTAAGAGGCACACGGCCCAGTGCACGACGGCAAATGGACAACATCTCCGGCATTAGGGAGGAGGGCGGCTGTGAAATTGGTGCGGTGGGGGGCGCCATGGAGGAGGGGCTGAGGTTTCGCGGCTAGGGAGAAGGGAGCTTCCAGGGAGAAGGTGATTTGGCGCCCACGAGTTATGAATGGGGGGGCGGGAATTGGGAGGGGAGTGGAACCATGTTTTACGGACGCATTTGTCTAAAATGTGAGGGGGAGTTACAGTTCTACCCCTGCCTTTAGGCTTCTCGGCTTGGGTCTTTGTACTGAGAGTCGGGGATAGTAGAGTAACTTTGCTTCTCCCCAAATAGTGGGCGGGGGCGATTTCGGGCGAGGAGGGCGTGTTTTGAAATATAGTGGGTGCAAGCGATTTTGGGCGAGGAGAGCGTGTTTTGAAATAGTGGGCACAAGCTATTTCGGGCGAGGAGAGTGTGTTTTGCCGACCATGGTTTATGAATTATTCGGCACATGTCATTTCGGCCGAGGAGAAGGCGCGCTTGGATGAAGTTACGAACCTACCCTCGATGCACAACGGGCCAATTAATGCGTCTCCCACATAGGACGGTAATTTTGTGTCTCCCATTTATTTGCTCGGGCGAATTCAACCGAGCAGAGGATGTTTAACAGTTCGTTCAAAATTTGGGAGAAAGAGCATCCACGTCTACCTTACCAAGACGATTCTAATCAAATTTAGAAATATTAGCTTGCCACTTCTTTTTTAGATGGAGAGATGATGCTCGGGAGTAATGTGTTTTTACATGCTCGTTGCTAGAGATTTACTATATGATAAATAGTTGACCCACTCAAAAACGGGAATCAAACCCAAAATGAAATATCTCGATTCAATGAAATAGCTCGTTCACCAGGTCAAAAATAGTGAACTAAATCCAAAATTGAACACCTAAATCGAATAGC
Organism: Aegilops bicornis; assembly: GCA_021605145.1. Lineage (NCBI taxonomy): Eukaryota > Viridiplantae > Streptophyta > Magnoliopsida > Poales > Poaceae > Aegilops > Aegilops bicornis. The sequence continues at coordinate 522,032,057 of CM038673.1, forward strand.
ATGTTGTATAGTATTATAGTACTCCATGAACATGTTGAAAGTCAAATTAATGAACTTGTTTGATATACGCATATATCCGTTCATGTGTGGATTGCAGACAACATGTTCTCCAATTTAAATATTTGAATGCAAGTTTATATCGAAACATGGTTTATATCAGTCTTTGATGCATAAAACGCGACCTCCCCCTCTCCCGGACTCCTGCTCTCTCTCTCTCTCTCTATCTATCTCTCTCTCGCCGACAATCTTCAATTTTGTCGCACGCATCTAACACACAAACCTTGTTGGTCCTCTCTCTTTCTCTCCATCTCTCTCTCTCTCTCTCTCTCTCTCTTTGTGTGTGTGTGGGGGGGGGGTCTTTCCAGTTCGCATGCATATATACTCCATCTATAGGTCGCTCTCGCACACTATGTATGATTCTCTAGTCCAAGCTAGATATCTTGGGTGCACTCATCGTACACACACAAATTCCTTGGCTCGTTTCCCGTAACTCTCTCATGCACCACTCTGTCGTCTCGGAGCTCTTCCCCCTCTCTCTCAAACTCTCCATATACCTGGGTCACACATACACATGCATATCTCACTCGCACTCGATAGGCCCATCTAAAACTCTATCTCTCCCCCTCGTTCTCTCTCCATCTCACACGCACACACACACACAATCTCATGCCTAGCAAGCCAAGTATGATGGTCTCTCACTCAATTTTAGGCACACACAGTCCCCCCTATATGTATATGACTAGCTAATCTTAGTCTCCATCACAAACATGTGCATGGCCTATCTCGATTTCTCTCGTGGCATCTTTCTATCGCGCACGCACCTCCCTCGATCTCCCACCCATATAGTCCCCTCACGATCTCGAGGGGGTCTCTCTATCACAAACACACCCTCTCGCCCTCCCCGTGCGTCCATGTTCTCCATGTGTCCCTCTCGACCTTTGTTCCTTGTTGGCCAGACCTCTATTGGACATGTGCTATAGATGTGTCTCTCTCCGTTGCAAACAATCACACACTAGCTATCTTCATGTATCTCCTCGCCTCGCTTTTCCATCTCAGAGATGCATGCGTGATATGTTCGCCTAAGAAACGAAAAAAACACACACTCTCTCTAATTTATTGTTTGTTGTCACTTTCTCTTTCACACACATAATCTTTTTGCACACTTACTCATTCTCCTTCACACGCACTTGATCCCTCTCGACTTAGGCACTCTCCTCGGTCCATAGCATATTGATTTATTGAAAAGTCAAACATCACAAAGTTTGACCATGTACGTGGAGAAAAAATTACATCTGGAACGGCAAACATATACCATTAGATTCACCATGAGATGTAGTTTCGTATGATGTATCTTTGGTATTGAAGATATAAATAACATTTGTGTAAACCTGGTCAAAGTTTCCAAAGTTTGACTTCTAAAAAAATTACATGCACTGCATTATCGAGCGGATGGAATATTTCTCCCCCCCCCCCTCCCCTCAGCTATCTGACGCACCACTCAGCCTTATCGGGGCTCCTCAATCTCTCTCAAACTTTATATCTCCCTAGTTCACACATACACATGTCTCGCTCGCGCTATACATATAGACCCATCCAACACTCTCCGCCCTTGTTCTCTCTCTATGTGACACGCACCCCCTAATAAGTACCATAATCCCTCACTCCATCATAGGCGCGCAACCTCCCCCCCTAAGTATGATTATCTCTCACTAGCCATCGTGAACACACGTATTGTCTCCTTCCATCCATACGTCTATCTCGATATCTCTCGGGTATCTTCTATCGCGCACACACCTTGTCACTCGATCTCCCACCCATGTAGTCCCATCACGATCTCAGGGATCTCTCTATGACAAACATACACTCTCTCCTCCCCATGTCTGCATTTTCTCCGTACGTCTCTCTCGACCTCTCTCCCTTGTTTGTCAGACCCCTCTTGGCCACGTGCTATGGTTCGTGCTCTCTTGGTTGCAAACAACCACACACTATCTCCTCACCTTGCTTCCATTGTCGAAGATGCATGTGTGATATGTTGCATAAGACACACCCGTTTTTTCTCGACTTTTATCGAGTGTTGTCCATGTCTCTTTCACACGCGCACACACACTTTTTTCACTCACTCTTTCTATTTCACACACACTCTCTCTCTAGTTAGGGACTCTCTCACGTCCATAAGCATATGGATGTTTTGAAAAGTCAAACCTCAGAAAAGTTTGACCAGGTATATGTGGAGAAAAACATTTACATCTAGAAAGATCATTAGATTCATCAAAACATGTACTTACTCTTCATACTATCATTTATCTTTGGTGTTGTAGATATAAGTAATTTCTTATAAACTTGGTCAAAGCTTCAAAAGTTTGACTTAAAAAAATGTTGGAACTACATTATCGAACGGAGGGAGTAGCTCTCTCTCTCTCTCTCTCTCTCTCTGCTATCTCTCACGGGCCTCCCCTCTCACACGAACACTCTATACCGACGGATTATACGCTCACTGTGTCAGCGTATAGCTCCGTATATTGTTTAGTTGACCGGTCAACCAGTCCACATGCTGCCTTGTCAGCTCGTGTTATGTATCTTCGTGTGCTGGCCCATGTGGCAGTGGGTGAAAATAAGTAAACTAGAGGCCCATCTGACACGCGGTGAAGTAAACAAAGTTGAAACCATTCGGGGTAGCACCCCGCACGCTAGTAAATTGAGGGCGCATTGAGGACACACTTCTTCAGCATGGAGGACGCACTCGCGCACAATTCACCACTACGCGGCGGCATGCACAGAAGGACGCACTCACGCACACCCAGCACACAACACACCAGCACACGTGTACACCGGCGTCGTTGCCGGTCGAGATGGACGGCGAGGCAGCCAACAAGCGGAGGCGGCTCGAGCCAAAACCGCATCCGGCGAGCCTGGACTTCATCAGCAGCCTCCCCGATGACATGCTGCTCGTCATCATCGGCCTCCTCCTCACCAAATCTACCGTGTGGACCGCCCTGCTCTCTCGGCAGTGGGGCCCCCTCTGGCGCCGCGTCCCCCTCAACCTCACCATCGACAGCTGCCTATGCGACGGGGATTGCAAACGCATGGCCGCAGTCTCCAAGATCCTTTCATCGCACCCTGGGTCAGCCAGACGCCTTGACATCCGCATGTTCGGTACCAACTGCAAGGTCCAACCCAAGTTCGACGAGTGGTTCTTATCCCCCGCCCTAGATCAGCTCGAGGAGCTCAGCTTTGAAGCTAGTCGATGTCGCTCTCTCGCCGCCGTCTGGCGCTCCGCCTCGCGCCAGCAGCTGCGCCCGCGCCCGGCTTCAGCTCCTGCTATCTTCCCCAGTTAATGCCGCTTCTTCTCCCTCAACTCAAGCAGCTCGACCTCTTCGACGTTGTCATCTCGAAGAAGGCTATGGAGCACCTGCTCCGCAGCTGCATCTTGCCGAGTACCTTCGTCTTGAGCAGATCCACGGGTTCATTAGCCTCCACATCACCTCGACGAATCTCCGATGGATTTATGTGTCTTGCTGGCCCCGCAACAAGACATCAATTAGGAAGAGATCACTCCAGCTGTTCCACGTTATGGTCACTGAGAATGCGCCTTTCCTTGAGAGATTGCTTGTATCGGATCTAGAAGTTCCAAAAAAATCAGGGTCATTGACGCGCCAAAATTAACAGCGTTGGTGCACTCGTCTGCCAAATTCTTCGAACTCTTTATTGGATCCGTAATCGTTCAGGTACAACACTCATCTTCTTCTCCGTCTTCTTGAAATTCACATTTTTAAATTTCTTCTTGATGTATTTACGACCGTCTTCCAGAAAATGATTCCCACAAGCTTGACCCAGTCTATGCGCACAGTGAAGATCTTGGCAATAAAATCTATCGGCCCCAATCTGGATCAAGTTGTTGGATTCCTTACATGCTTTCCGTGCACGGAGAAGCTACTCATCGAGGTGAAACTTCTTTCCTATTAATAAACGGTAATCACAACATAGCTCAAATATTTTGTAATTTTCCCAAATTACGATGACAAGTGTAGTGTTCAAAACTGCATCTACGCACTGCATCGAAAGAAATGTTTTTTAGTATTTTTTTCTCATGTGATCACCTGCATCATTTTTTTGTTGTACTACTATAGTAGCCTAGGCTAGTCATAGTGGAAAGTAACTTAGACTACTCCAGTAACTCTATGGTTACCGTAAGAGCAAGTACTACCTCCGTCCTGGTTTACTCTTCCTATTTTGTAGTATCAAAATTTGACCATAGATTTAACTGACAAAATGTTAATGCATGTCACTAAGAACTATATCGTTGGATTTGTATTTGAACATAATTTCAAATGGTGTAATTTTTAGTGACCTGCATTAGCATTTTCTTACATAAATATATGGTTAAAATTTTCTACTAAATAAGAGGTAGTACAAAAGTGGGCTATAACGGCCCTCCACTATGTAGGCCAAAACACGTGCCAAATTCACTTGTGATGCATTTGGCATCGATGCCCCTCCATTGCTCACCTGGTGCCCCAATCTAGATCACCTACTTTGCTCCGGTGCCAAATTAACTCATACAATGAAAAAACACTTGCGTGGGAGAGAGAGAGGACTGAGGCAATAAAAAACACTTGTTTGGGAGAGTGAGAGGCTGGTGTAGTTGGTTTGATTGATTTTTTTATACATGTGGGTCTGTGTGCACAGCGGTGCCAACTCTCTCACATCGCGAGAGCAGTGCCAAAATCTTTTGATTTGACATCGATGCGTATTATGTGGCATACTTTTGCGAAATATGGCATCAGCCACATAGTGGAAGGCAACAAATGCCCATGCTCTTCATATACTCCTAGGTAAATGAGAGGAAAGAGAAAGAGAGAGAGAGAGAGAGAGAGAGAGAGAGAGAGAGAGAATATCACTAGCCAGCCAACCCTATCGTATGAGCGAATGATATTGGTACCTCTTGATGACACGACAATCTTATACATCCAGCTGCTCTGATATGTTCTCTTCTTTTGCAGATAAAAGAATACCCGAAAGTAAAAAATGTGCTGCACTATAACAATCTCATCGAATGCCTTGATCTCCATCTTACATAAATTGATTTGATCGACTATCGAGGAAGCACCTCTGAGATTAAATTGGCCAGGTTCTTTGTTCTAGAGAAGAGTGTGCTCAAGGTAAAGAGGTTTGGTGTTCTCTGGCGCAACAATGAATGGCGTGCTGATCACCGCAAGCGTCTAAGCCTAAATGACAAAGTCTCCGAAGAAGCTGAATTTGTTTTTGAAACATCAAGTGGCCAGAGACTCGTAAACTTATTTACCCATTAGTGATTTTTCAGGGCGGTGGATTTTAGTTTGTACGATAATGTTGCATCCACCTAAAGTAACGAAAGTTCTTACGTAAACTTCCTAGTAATTCCCTCTTCGTAGGTGCAGCATTACTCCTAACATTTGTAATATCAGTCTGAAACTTGTAATATTGCCGTGTCCTATTCCTGCGTTTTCAAAATCCTGCGAATCAAACAGGTCCTGAGTTGGTGATGATGTTGTGCCTGCCATATTTCACCAATAGCCGTCGGATCTAGATATTATGCATACAAACCAAACTTCTCTAGTTTTGCAAAATGATGCCCGCACTTGTTCCCTATTTACAAACAACTCCTTGTCTCTCACAATCAGCCTTATCTCCTCCCCACCACATCTAGAAGGCCATGGAAAAATCTGGCGCGATGGCCGCTGCCGGCGCCGTCCACCCCCCAATCTTGGTGTTCCGTGCTATGCACGGGCATCTACGCACGGGAAATTATGTCGAACACGGCTAGGTATACAGCCATGATGATAGTGACTGCAGACGGTGAGGCTGACTATGGTATGCCAAACACGGCGCCTATACTCAGGTGTCATCTCTGGCGTAGGGTCTTGTCACTTCACTGTGAGGAGCAGCACGTAATAGTTTGACCAACGGGTAGTACAGTGCTACTACATTGGTAGTACTACTACTACTTGTACTAGCACCACCGTCTGGATTTAGTAGTACTACCACGTCCATCTGGATTTAGTATTTGACTAGCAATATCTAGTAGTGCATGTCACAAAAAATGTACTACTCCCTCTGTAAATAAATACATGGTTTATTGTTTTATTCCTATCGGCGAGATAACTTAATGTCTTTTTGCTACTTAAGGCTGGTCATAGTGGGGAGTAACATATACTAGTATCATGCATATGATACTAGTGTTAGTATCATGCATATGATACTAGTGTATGATACTACATCCATAGTGCATAGTATCATAAAGTAGTATCATAGATGGTCTCATTTATTGCCAGATGGTCCACGACGCCGGCCTGCTGCCGCCACCGAGGAACGTCTCCAGGTAGTGCTTGAGGCCGCCCGAGGCGAGGGCCGCTTGACGGCAGCCGTCTCCTTGTTCGACGAGGTCCTCGTCGGCTTCCTCGACAAGTTCACCATCGTCAAGAAGCTCGCGGACGACCTTGACGTACGCCTCCAGCCCATGCGCCCAGGCTCTGCAATGCCTGCCACCCTCAACGGCATCTATGGTGACAACCTCTTTGACGCACTGGTGGCCCTGCGACTACCCGCCGTCGCGCCGGAGAATGTCCACCTCGAGATCGCGCTCGCCGCGCAACGCCTGGTGCAGCAAGACACCATCGACATAATCACCCACATTTGCGCGCAAATCGTCCACAAGGACTGCTACATGCAATAGGAGGACGATAGGACGCTGGCCTTCTTGGACCGCAGGGCAACCTTGGACGGCATTGTTCAGAAGCACGTTGAGCTTGCCGCCAACGTCGCTGCTCCTCACACGTCGGTTGGTGACCCGGTGCACTAGGGCGTGAGGATGTCGTTGATGGATCCATATGTATCTTTATCTTTCCGTCAAATCCATGTAGTAGTATATGGTACTACTAGTAATTATCTTACCTTTCGCATCAACTTCATAATTTTCGTACGTACTCCATGCATGAACCGCGCCAGAACCAAACTTCTCATTACTCTACGGAAAATCGTTATTTCTATCTATCGGTCGCGCCATGGAGCAGAACCAAATTTTACAAGTTACAAGTTCAAAAGGAAAAGCCTGCCGTCTTCGCGTCGCACCCCCACACGGTTGGTCTGGCACGCCGCTCAAGGGGGAATGCGTGTTGTGTTGCATTTTCACTTACAAGTGGGACTGCAGTTGAGCAAACCGACTATCGGCAAACCCCCACCCCGCCCACCGCGCGATGGCTGAGAAAATAGGAGGGAGAAGTGATGGATGTAGCATGGACTCCAAGAAAATTGGTGTCGTATGGGACTCGTGTGGGTGGCGTGTGCCGTACTGCTAGACATGAATGCTAGTTATGGCCCATGCCACCCCACTATATCGAGGTGCTTGTTATGTAGAAAAAATTTCCTGGAGTCTGTGCTCAGCCCTCCTCTATCTCTCTGCTCAGCCAGCCAGCAGACACACGGAGCCCATCGTCTGTTTGCTCATATGCGGTCCCACATGTCAGTGAAAACGCAAGAGGACCCATTGAACCTGCACATCTTTCACCTCGACATGCTGAAAAACAAATCCAATAAAGATCTTCGGTGGCCGCTTTTGGAGTTACTTAAGAGTAGTAAGATTCTATTTACAGTTTAACACAAGATGCACATCACGTGGCTTCAACTACCACTCTATTTTCTTGCATGACACGACACGGATGCCGGGCGTCCCACGTGTCGGCAAAGGAGGAAGAACTTCGACCAAATCTTCGGTTGTGCTCTCGGATTAGACTAGTTGTGCTAACTTAAAATTTTATTGTGTAGAATGGATGCAAGTTTTGGTATTGGGAAGAAGAGTACAACGATATATTGATAGAGCGCAATTTAGTAGATGTTCTAGCACTTTTAGCTAGCATAGAGGCTAGAGATGAGACTAGTGCACTTGTTGATAGAATAGAGGCTAGACATGTCTACTTCTTTACAGTCGAAGAAGAAAGAAGCACGCAGGATCGAGCCTCCGCAGATCAACCATGAATGTATCGAGAAGGCACTAATCCAACTTACAGGAGCAGTTATGGAAGTTCGATATCTTCTAAAATGTATTCTTGTGGTTCTTGTTTTTCTAGTCAAAATTTTGGTGATGTATTTCCATGTACCAAAAAATCAATTATGAAAAAAAGGATATGTGTTTGCAAAGAAAAATGTACGCGGCCGGGATGCGTCCGCGCGTTCGGCGCACGGCCACCGCATCCGAGAAATGGCCCGGACACGACCACATTGCCCTACCCAAACGGACAGAATCCGGGCAAAACGGAGGTCCGTTTGGGGTCGTGCATTGGAGTTGGCCTTACAAGTGGGACCACAGTTGAGGAAACCCACTATCGGCAAACCCCCACCTTGCCCGCCGCGCGATGGCTGAGTTAGAGAAACGACGAGGTTGAAGAGATTGTTGTAGCACGACCTCCAACAAATATGGTATCTGATGGAAGTCGTGATGGTGGCGTGTGTCGTACTCCTGGATGTGAATGCTTGTTCTGGCCCATGCCACCCTACTACTCCTACTACTTATAGTAGTAGTATCGAGGATTCGAGGTGCTGGTTACGTACAGCGAACACATTAACATATGGCCCAGCTCACACTGTGGCCAAGTTTCATGGAGTCTGTGCTAGGTTAAAAATTGTTCTTTGTGAGGATGGGTGGCTGGTCTCAAGTTTAAAACTTGTTGTATTACGTACGTAGACGTAGAGATAGTGCAGCATGTGAAGCTAGTACAAATAGTGTACTATTGTTGATTGGCCTCATCCGATAACCTGTTGCAATGCACGTACAATTATGTATTTGGAAAATATTTTTTTGCCTCGTCGCAGCACCCACTCAGAGAAGCGACTCGAAAGCCATTCATAAATTTAGTAAGTTTATCACAGGCATATCATTTTATTACATACATCAGGTCATCAACCCACAACGACAACGAGGATACATTATAAATACTAAAGTTTTCATCACACAACAAATAACGAGCAATGAAATGAACTTCAACTCAACCAATCCTCGGTGTTGGAAACGCTTGCTTTGAACCACAAGCGATTCTCTGGGAAGAGCCAGCTACTGTCAATCTCGAGACCAACACAGGACTGATCATCCAGGCTGAAGCGGACTACTATATCACGACCAGGGTAGGGAACCACCGCAATGTCCGACGTATAGATACAGTTGCTTCTCATAAATGGTAGTAACGTTGTGTCAACAGCAGTTGGATCACCTTTCACCATCATTGGATAGTTTTGTCCAAGGAAGAGCGAGTTTGCTCCAAGACTATCAATACTGTACCAAGGAGAAGGTGTTGGCGCTAGCACACTAGTATCCATCCCGAATACCATGCAACGGGTGTTGCAATAGGTCCGGAGAGTGCAACCATGGGAGACAACACCAGCTCCCTCAGTAGTAACATCAGTAGTGGGTTGTATACAGACAAGAAGGGGTGATCCATCGGAAGTTGCCAGGCGCCACTGAGTATATGGGCTCTCCTCGTCCTCATGCTCGTGATCATCACCATCTTCATCTCCCCCTTGGTTATAAAAATTTTCAAGTATAGGCGGTGGAATGTTCACAGGACCTTGGAAACACAAGAAGAAGGTTAAATAGTAGAGAAGGGAAACTTGCTAACTCGCATGCATCTGGATGAAACAATTATAATTACGGTGGAAGACAAACGTACAGAAACTACGAGGATCCCATGCAAAAACAAGGCTAATGAGTGGTGGCAGCAAACACAAGACCCTCAGATTCAATTGCACCACAAGACACATCCGTGTATTGAAAGTGATTTTTGAGCAATATCCATCCAAATAAATCACGAAGGCGATCGCAACAGTTTGTCGAAGATAGCAACAACTTGATAGTTCTTGTAATTCCAAGAGCGGTTGGGAACTCGAGAAATTGCTATCTTCCGTAGACGAAAGTCACCATGATCATATTTGAACGTACGTAGATCATCTATGTGCTCAACCTCAGGGCACTCGGAAATTTTTGGAAGTGGAATCTGCTGACGAGTGTACACATTCACAAGTTCCCACTCGCAATTGTACCCAATATAAACAACCCAATCTCCATTTGCGCCTGCCCAAGCCTTGCCATCAAGCGATGGCATCTTAACATCATACGTATCATTATCAAGCGGCATCAACTTGCACAAAGGCGAGGCTTCCCTCGTCCCAGCGCCCGGTCGGCGAGTCACGACGAAGAAGATAGGGGAGATCAAACCGCTCCTGGACCCTTGGGTTCCTTGTAATGATGTTATTAGTTGAGTCGAGAATGTTCTTGAACAAACCTGCCATGCTAGCCGAGGTGATGACGTCGCACCGATCAATGAGTTCCCCCACCACGTCATCTTTCAGATTGGGGCAAGAATAACGGGGTCATTTCCGGCTTGTTCCCTCCATGGAGAAGACGATCGAACAATGGCAGAAGGAAGGGTGAAGGCAAATGGAGGAGGGAGGAAGAGCATGCGACAACAGTTCCAAATCGAGAGGGAAAGGCGAAGAGTCGGTGGACGGTTGCCAGTTTTCCACCGTACACGAAGAGGCGCCCCGGCCTACACGTCCTTTCGGAAATTGTACAAAAGGACTCACCGTCTTCTCACTGACATGTTGGAACGGGACCACATGTCAATGAAACATGGTGTGTAATTTCTAGTGCAAAATGCAATCTGGCTGCGTTGGCACGAGGTGCCGCATTAGTTATCGACCATTATTTTTTTAACATACAATCTGAGTAGATAGCTCCTGTGGTCATCACACATGAGCGGATATATAGGTGGGCTAGGTGGGCAGGCGGTAAGTGCTAGAAGAGTTGATCTCGAAAAAAGAGTTGATCCAATGTTTGGTTTTGTTTGGATTTTCCAACTATGACCATTGGATAGAGTGAATCAATGGCTTACATTCAAAGTTATTCTCATACTATAGAATGGTATAGGAACGTGGAGAGATTAGGTTGATTTTATATCGCTGAACAATATAAAATATTATGAGTGCAGACGCTCCACCCCGAGGTTTGTTGCTCCTTCTCGGTCGTCGAGAATCTATGTTCTTCCACTCTTTCGTTTAAGACATGATCTTTGTTCATCCTTTTGCCGACACGCGGGACATCTATATGCCTCCATTTTACAAAATCATACTATATGCCTCCATGACACGCGGGACATCTAGCATCAAGGTGGCGTGTCATGCAAGAAAATGGAGATATGCAGTGCATATGTGAGTCGTGCACTTCGATGGCACCTAGTACTATGCAATAGTTTTTCTCCTCGATGGCACGTGAATAGTGCACATACTCAATGACAGAGCACGGGATGGTAGCCATGGACATGGTCGGCCCTTTTTGAAGAGAGTACTAATAAATAACTTTGATGTGTCCCGTCAACTCACAGAACGACGAGAAGCTTGCTTACTACGCCTTCTCCCTCGCCAACGCGTGCGCGGTGGCTCGCAGCACGAGGAGAAACTTTTGCTTACAAGCGGTGGACGTGCAACAGTTCATTTGGTGTCAGATTGCCAGAAGTACTACTGTAGTACCATCATTATTGTTCGACTTCCGGAAGAGGAGAATAGCGAAGCGCAAGGTCACCTACTAACCTAGTACAGTACTACTATAGCCAAAGCTGGTCCACCTTTTTAGAGCATGGTTAATTAATATAGGCGGCTCTTGCAGCGGCACATCATTTAGAGCAAGTACTCTCTTCGTAGGAACAAAGGAAGTGAAACAAAAGTTGGAGTGGATGCTAGATTGCCAATTAAAACATGATTACATAGGAAAAAAAATCCTATAGCATTCTATCCTATGAATCAAACGACCAATGTAGTAAAATTATGAGGGGGTCTCTCCAATAGTGTTCCTTGGCTCGCACCTAGCATCACGGTGGTCGAACTTGGAGTCATTCATCTGGTACACGTGGCATCTCAGATCTGGACACAAGGTGACGCGGCCTCTCACTTTCCTCCACCATTTGAAGCGGCACGCCGGTGGAGGGCTAGCATACTCCAATATTAGGTTGGCTCTATGTGCATATACTAACCAGATGCTGGCTATACTACTACGGTACTCACACTCCAAGAAGTGACTCGACAACCATTCATAAATTGAGTCTATGACATGCATTTGCAAATGTACCATTCATTACATACAACAAGTCATCAACACACAACGACAACGAGGATACATGTTGGATTATAGATTATTTCCAAGAAAACATTCTAGCAAATTGAAAGTGCAACTATCCCTAGGTGGTTTTGGTAATTCATAACAACATATAGCTCATTAAGCTAATGCTATTCCAAGACAAATATTTCAGGAAAGCTCAATGAATGGCATGGCATGGATGATGAAAGTGGATCCCTCAAAATATCAAGGACAAAGGATTGGCTCAAGCTCAAAAGCTCAAGGCTCTACATTTTACATTTTAGTGATCCAAGATCACATTGAGTCTATAGGAAAAGCCAATACTATCAAGGAGGGATGAGGTGTTGCTTAATGAGCCTCTTGCTTCATGTGCTTAGTGATATGCTCCAAAACCCTCCACTACTTTCTCACATCCACATATGACCTAAACCTAAAGTTAAACTCGGCCCTACTTATTCTTTCTATCCCGCCACCGAAGTTCAAATGTCATAGCCACTGCCACAAACCCTAGGCAAATCGGTCTCACCGATAGGGATCTCGGTCTCACCGAGATGGGATTGTAATCTCTCTGTTTCCCTTCGTAACATTTCGGTCTAACCGAAGTGAGCGATCGGTCCCACCGAGATTACAATGTAAACTCTCTGTTTCCCTTTCATAACTTTTTTGTCCCACCGAAAGAGCGAATTGGTCCCACCGAGTTTACCTGACCAAATCTCTGGTTAGCTAATTATCAAATTTGGTCTCACCGAGTTTGTGTAATTGGTCTCACCGAGATTACGTTATGCCCTAACCCTAACCATATCGGTCCTACCGAGTTGCATGTCAGTCCCACTGAAAACCCTAACGGTCACTAGGTTTACTAAATCGGTCCGACCGAGTTTGATGATTCGGTCCCACCGAGTTTGGTAAATTGTGTGTAACGGTCAGATTTTGTGTGGAGGCTATATATACCCCTCCACCTCCTCTTCATTCGTGGAGAGAGCCATCAGAACAAGCCTACACTTCCAACTTACCAGTTCAGAGAGAAAACCACCTACTCATGTGTTGAGGCCAAGATATTCCATTCCAACCACAAGAATCTTGATCTCTAGCCTTCCCCAAGTTGCTTTCCACTCAAATCTTCTTTCCACCAAATCCAAATCCCGTGAGAGAGAGTTGAGTGTTGGGGAGACTATCATTTGAAGCACAAGAGCAAGGAGTTCATCATCAACACACCATTTGTTATTTCTTGGAGAGTGGTGTCTCCTAGATTGGCTAGGTGTCACTTGGGAGCCTCCGACAAGATTGTGGAGTTGAACCAAGGAGTTTGTAAGGGCAAGGAGATCGCCTACTTCATGAAGATCTACCGCTAGTGAGGCAAGTCCTTCGTGGGCGACGGCCATGGTGGGATAGACAAGGTTGCTTCTTCGTGGACTGTTCATGGGTGGAGCCCTCCGTGGACTCGCGCAGCCGTTACCCTTCGTGGGTTGAAGTCTCCATCAACGTGGATGTACAATAGCACCACCTATCGGAACCACGACAAAAACATCCGTGTCTCCAATTGCGTTTGAATCCTCCAAACCTTTCCCTTTACATTCTTGCAAGTTGCATGCTTTATTTTCCGCTGCCTATATACTCTTTGCATGCTTGCTTGAATTGCGCGAAGATTGCTTGACTTGCTTAAAGATAGCTAAAATCTGCCAAAGTCCAAAATTGGGAAAAGGTTAAGTTTTTAGTTGGTCAAGTAGTCTAATCACCCCCCCCCTCTAGACATACTTCAAGGTCCTACAAGTGGTATCGTAGCTTTGGTCTCCATTTGCTTTGATTTCCATAGCTTTTGTTGGTCATAGCCTTGGTTTCACAACCTAGGAGAGTATGGCGTCTAGCAAGGGAAATTATCACCGTAGAGGTCCTTACTTTGATGGCACTAATTTTGCTAGTTGGAAGCATAAGATGAAAATGCATATTCTCGGACATAACCCCACCGTTTGGGCTATTGTGTGTATTGGCTTGCAAGGTGGATTATTTGATGGGAGAGAACCGAACCGTGAAGCCGGTCTTGGAAGAGTTGAAGATGTTGCAATACAACGCTCAAGCTTGTGATATCCTCTTCAATGGCTTGTGCCTCAAGAATTCAACAAAATCAGCCGTCTTGAGAATGCAAAGGAAATTTGGGATACTTTGATTGATATGCATGAAGGTACCGACTCGTCAAGGAATCCAAGTTGGATGTGCTCCAAAGTCAGCTTGACAAGTTCAAAATGAAGGATGGTGAAGGTGTCATTTGAAATGTACTCTAGGCTTGCTCTTATCACAAATGAGATTGCCGGCTTAGGAAGTGAAGAGATGACCGATGATTCATCATCAAGAAGATCCTAAGAGCATTGGATGGAAAATATGATACCGTGTGCACATTGATCCAAATGATGCCAAATTACAAAGATCTCAAGCCAACGGAAGTCATTGGAAGAATTGTTGCTCATGAGATGTCACTCAAGGATAAGGAGGAACTTCACAACAAGTCAAGTTGTGCTTACAAAGCCTCATGTGAAGCCCCCACATCATCAAGTGAGAAACAAACCCTCAATGAAGAATTGAGCTTAATGGTGAAGAACTTCAACAAATTCTACAAGAGTAGAAGCAAATAAAGAAGCTCTAAGTCAAGGTCCTACAATGACAAAAGATCTTCTAGTCGAGAGCGCAATTGCTACAATTGTGGCAGAACTGGACACTATTCCAATGAGTGTACGGCACCCTACAAAAGAAGAGAAGATTCTCCCAAGAGAAGAAGTAGAAGAGAAGAATCACCACCAAGAGAGAGAAGGTAGAGATGATCGTTATGAACGAAGACCCTCACGGAGAAGCAAGGATTCGGAAAGGAAGGACAAGTCATCAAAGAGCTACACAAAACGAAGACATCAAGCTCATGTTGGTGAATGGGTATCCGCTCCGACTCCGACAATCACTCCGAGAGAAGCTATCACTCCGACTCCGAATACACTCAAGATGAAGGTGTTGCCGGTTTAGCACTTGTGTCAACCAACTCCTACGACATATTTGAATCACCAAATGAAGGAATTGGAAGATGCTTCATGGCCAAAGGTCCTAAGGTAACACACCCCGAGTATGTTGATTTTAATAATGATGAAGATGACTTGCTAGGTGATGATGATTTACTTATTGACAACTCTAGTGATGAATACTATGATGAAACGTCAGTTAATCATGCTAATCAAGATGAAACGAATGACAATGATAAGGAGAAAATTGAGCGTCTAACTAAAGAACTAAACACTCATAAGTTAGCTCATGAAACTCTCTTCGAAGATCATCGAGAACTTTTAAGGGCTCATGAGAAGTTACGCTTTGAAAAGCTCAATCTTGAGCAAGAGCATGAGTTCCTAAAAGCGATCAATGATGATCTTCGTAAGAAAAGTTATTCTTACATTGCCAAGCGTTTACTCTTATCTACCTACATGCCTCAAGTCAAGTCTAGTAACAAGAACAAGAAAGATTCTTCTTCTAGTAGTAACAATAACAATGCTAAACCCAATATTGTTGCTTCTAGTAGTTCTCTTGATTCCACTAATGATTCTCTTAGCCAAGTTACACTTGAGCAAGAAAACAGCTTATTGAAGGGAATTATAGAGAAAGGTGTATACAAGAGACTTGTCGGGAGTAAGCAATTTGAGGAAATTGTACGCAAGCAAGGAAGACAACGGAAGAATCAAGGTGTTGGTTTTGAACGAAAGTTCAATGCCAATGGAGTTGAGTGGGAACAAGATTAATACCCCAAGACAAAGTTTGTTCCTCGACAAGTGAAGTATGATCCTACTTCCTTCAAGGGGACACAAGAACAAGATGATCTTCCACCACAAGACCACAAGAACAAAGGCAAGGACAAGCTTCAAGAAGAGATTGATGCATTTGAAGAAGCACCTAAGGCCTTGGTCAAGTGGGTTCCCAAGACTACGTCAAGTTCTACTTCATCAAGCACAACTACTACACCAAGGATTCCCATCAAGATGATGTGGATCCCGAAGAAGAAGAACTAGAGAGTTCTTGAGGGTGACTCCGCCAACATTTCTCACTCATATCATTATGGCAAGGACAAGTGCAATCATCTTCCATATCTTGCACTAGTTCAAGGAGTCACAAACCCTCATGTTGGTAAGGCAAGGGACAAGGTAACCTAATGTTTTCATGGACACCATTTTGTGTGTGCATCACTCTATGTCTATGGATATTCTTGTTTGTTCCTTGTGGGACTAGCCCGTGTAGGTATTGAAAGTGCAACTCACTCCAAAGGATTGCTCCAAAAGTTCTACATCAACATTGAGCATCCACATCTTCAACACCTACATGAAGTCATCATCGACAAAACCCAAGGTTAGTTTATCCCTCAAAGGGGGGATCTCACATCTAGGGGGAGCTAAACTCTAAGAATTGAGTCAAAGCAACTCTAATGATGTGAACACATAAATGCTTTATGTAAAAGTGGTAACCCCACTTGAGCTTAAACAATGAGTATGACCTATGATCAAATGTTCTCATTTGACTCCTAAGTCAATATACTCATATATAGATGACCTAGTCATCGCCAATTGTTTGATAGATGCTAGAATTGGTTATGCATGCTTTTGCACATATTTCATTTGTCATTTTATTGTGTGAGCATGTTGGTCGCATATTTTACTCGTTCGAGGACATCCACTTGTTGTTTTTGATTGATTGGTTTCTTTCTATTTGGCCAAGTGAATGGACAAGAATGCCTAAGAACCTTCTCTAGCTATCTATGCTTTTCTCGTCTCAAACTCTATTCATGCTACATCACAAAATTTGATCAAGTCAGATTCGAACCACTCTATGTGAGGAGCACTCGGAGTCCCCGATTCGTCATAGACTTAAACTTCCAAAACTTCTTTGTGATTTTCGGTATGACCGATTCCTCCATTTTGGTCATACCGAGATCACTAAGTCGATCTAGGTTTTCAATCTCGGTGCAACCGATTTGAACTTTTCGGTCACACCGAGTTGTCAGAATCGTTAATCAGTTATGCATCTCGGTGCCACCGAGTTGTTCCACTCGGTCACACCGACAGTGTCGGGCTATATATTCACACGGGCAAATTTTTGGATAACTTTCTCCGAAACTCCTCGCCCGCGCATAGCTCGCTCTGCCTACTAGGTCTACGGATCGTCGACTTCGTCGCCAGCCACCTCCTGTCGCTGGTCTCCTCCGTTGTCAACGGAATTCTTCTCCGTTGTTGCCGCCGTAGCGAGTTCACCGGCGAACTAGGGTATGAACTCGATCATTGTGCTATCCTCGTCCGATTCTCAGCACATTGTGTTCGTAATGCATCTTGCCATGATTGAAACACTTCTATCCAGTCAAAACAATCCTTAGAATAGGTATGATTCAAAAATTTAGGGTTAGGTTTCATGAAACCATCTCGGACCCACCGAGTTGAAAAACTCCGTCCCATCGATTTGGCTAACGCCATTGCACTAGTAAGTCTCGGTCTGACCAAGAATTACAAATCGGTGTGACCGATTTTAAAACTTTGTGAAACCCTAGCAGTCTCGGTGCCACCAAACTGTGACTCGGTCTGACCGAGTTCACTAGTTTAGGTTCCAAAACTGTTTCGGTATCACCGAGTTTAAAAATCGGTAGATCCGAAATGCTTTCTGTGGAAAACTAAAACTAAGTGTTTTGAATCATTTTTTTGCAAAAATCTCTGCATTTTGTGATGCTCATCCACTCTACGTCATCTATAACTATTCACAGTGGTCAAGAATCGGTGAGCAAGATGTCGCACCAAAGTGACAAATGCAATGCATCGGAAGAGCAGATTCACATGAGTGAGGGCACTAGTCCCTCTAGCAGCTCGAGATGAGGGGAGCGAAGCACTCCCAAAGAATCTTGCCCAAGGCTGCCACAAGGACAAGGAAGAAGAAGACCTCAGAGTCTGAGGGTGAGGATTATGTGGCAGCTGAGGATGAGGCCAGTTCAAAGAAGAAAGTGCTCAAGAAGGAGTACAGCTCAACAGCAGTTAAGCCTGGAATGAAGATTAAAAGGCCTGCATGTAGACAACCAATGTCCAAAGCCAGAGTCTCTACTCAAGCTCCTTTGGAATCCCAACCCAAAGAACCTGCTGCTGCTGAAGGAAAGAAAAGAAAGGAAAGGGTCAAGAAGACCATGGCCAGAGTGATTGGGAAACCTTCTATGATGGAGGAAGAGGAAGAAGAAGAGGTTGCTGAGCCAGCACCCAAGGCACAAAAGCTGATGGGTGATGCCATAAAATCAGGGGCTGCAACTTCAAAGCCCAAAGCTGCCCCCAAGCCCAAGAGTGCACCAAAGAGGAATACCAGGAGTATACCAAAGAAATGAGAAGAACAAGGCCCCAATGCCTGAGGTTGATGCTGAGGAAGATGAAGAAGGGCAGGTCCTAAGGAAGCTCAAGTCCAAGATTCCAGACCACAATGATGCTCATCCTGTGGATGAGAACATGAAGATCAGGAGAGATCATGGGTTGAGGCTATGGAAAGAGTCAGATCCATATGCCACCAGGAGAAGGACTGATGTAGATTACATGTTCCACACCAAGGAGCAGCATGACTTCTATGAGACCGTCTTATTGGATAAGAAGCCCATAGTTTGTGATATGAGGTGGGTCGACCGACCTACATTCAGGAGAATGCGTAACACTATCCTGGAGTATATGATGACCTTCAAAGGCTTGTGGAGTTGCAGATTTTGTTGGGCGTAAGCTCACAAATTGGAACGACGAGCTCATTATGCAATTCTACTCCACACATTTCTATCCAGATGGCGTGATAGTTTGGATGTCGGAAGGAACGAGATACCCGGTCAACCATAGAGGAATGGGCAAGTCTGATCAATGCCCCAAAGGGAAATGAAGATGACTTGGACATTTATGCCAAGAAGAAGATGGGTCACAACTCAATGTCACAGATGTACAAGGAGATCCCTGATGATGCACTTGAGTCTTTCAAGTTTGGATCAGTTCATTTTCTTCTGTCAGGGCTGCCTACGATCAACTGGATCCTAAGGCACACTCTGTTGCCCAAATCAGTGACCACAACATGATCGGAGGGCATGCAATCAATTTGCTTCACATTTTTATGTGCCTCGTAAATTCAAAGTCATGAGCCTCATAGTTGAAACTATCAAGAGGACAGCGAGACTGTAAGAGGAGTTGTGGATATGCCCCATGATTCGTGGAATTGATTAACTCAAAGATGGGCACAGGGAAGTATCATTGGATAAGGAACACATGGTTCTCTATCCTGACTTTGAAGACAATCAAGTTGTCATGACCGAGAATGAACCAACATCAAGGCAAGCGAAGAGAAGAAGGAGAAAGCAAGGAAAGAGAAGGCTGCCAAGATGCCAACTCAAGCGAGGCATCTCGAGTACTTTCTCAAGAACAAGCGAGAGCAGCTTGGTTACTTGATAGCATCAACTCTGCGGATTGAGAAGGGGTTGGCCACCCTAAATCAAAACCAGAGAGCCTGGAAAGAATCATGGAACAAAAATTATATGATCTTGATGTCAGTAATCGAGATTCGGGCCAATGTGGAGCAGCTACTGTAATGACATGCGGAGAGAAAGGGCAGGACAACAAGCGATGCATTTGCTGAGTCCCACGAGCTCAGAGATCACCATGAGCCGCCTCAAGTCACCAGAGTCACTTCATCAGCTCCAGCCACAGCTCCAAATACCACCAGCTCCAGCACCAACTCCTTCAGCTCCTTCTACATCGACTGAAGCCTTCGTTCTTGGAGTTCTCCGGACACCACCACCAGAAGACCAAGCCTGAGAGACTATATAGTCCTATGCATTTTCTAGGAACTTTTTGGTAACTTGTTGCCAAAGGGGGAGAAAAATGTGTAGATCATAGGCTTCGAGAGAGAGAGATTTGCTGCTTTTGTTCTCTCTTGTCTTCTTGGTTGAACTTTGTTTGCTTTTGATTGCTTGAGATACTATGCAATTACCTGTGAGACATTGATGATCATGTGTTTGACCATAAGCTCCACTTATGCTTGTTATGTTATTATCTTACTTATCCTTATATGATCATTCACTTTGCTTGGTGATGAGTGCATGTATTCAATCTCTGTTATTTTGAGCGCTCCACCAAGATGTATGTGACATGGAAGAGTAACCCATGAGCCTAATTTCTTGTGCATTTGCAGTCCAAAGCAAATCTTAATATGCACAAATTTTGGGGGAGCTCTTGCTTATCACATACTTCTCAAAGCGACGATGTTTTTCAAATTTTGTTATCATTTGTCGAAGCTTTGATCTATATGTTGTCATCAATTACCAAAAAGGGGGAGATTGAAAGTGCAACTATCCCTAGGTGGTTTTGGTAATTCATAACAACATATAGCTCATTGAGCTAATGCTATTCCAAGAAAAATATTTCAGGAAAGCTCAATGAATGGCATGGCATGGATGATGAAAGTGGATCCCTCAAAATATCAAGGACAAAGGATTGGCTCAAGCTCAAAAGCTCAAGACTCTACATTTTACATTTTAGTGATCCAAGATCACATTGAGTCTATAGGAAAAGCCAATACTATCAAGGAGGGATGAGGTGTTGCTTAATGAGCCTCTTGCTTCATGTGCTTAGTGATATGCTCCAAAACCCTCCACTACTTTCTCACATCCACATATGACCTAAACCTAAAGTCAAACTCGGCCCTACCGATTCTTTCTATCCGGCGCCACCGAGTTCAAATGTCATAGCCACTGCCACAAACCCTAGGCAAATCGGTCTCACCGATAGGGATCTCGGTCTCACCGAGATGGGATTGTAATCTCTCTGTTTCCCTTCATAACGTTTTGGTCTAACAGAAATGAGCGATCGGTCCCACCGAGATTACAATGTAAACTCTCTGTTTCCCTTTTGTAACTTTTCGGTCCCACCGAAAGAGCGAATCGGTCCCACCGAAGTTTACTCGACCAACTCTCCGTTAGCTAATTACCAAATTCGGTCTCACCGAAGTTTGTGTAATCGGTCTCAGCCGAGGTTACGTTATGCCCTAACCCTAACCATATCGGTCCTACCGAGTTGCATGTCACCCCAATCAAAACCCTAACGGTCACTAGGTTTACTAAATCGGTCCGACCGAGTTTGATGATTCGGTCCCACCGAGTTTGGTAAATTGTGTGTAACGGTTAGATTTTGTGTGGAGGCTATATATACACACCTCCTCTTCATTCGTGGAGAGAGCCATCAGAACAAGCCTACACTTCCAACTTACCAGTTCTGAGAGAGAACCACCTACTCATGTGTTGAGGCCAAGATATTCCATTCCAACCACAAGAATCTTGATATCTAGCCTTCCCCAAGTTGCTTTACACTCAAATCTTCTTTCCACCAAATACAAATTATGTGAGAGAGAGTTGAGTGTTGGGGAGACTATCATTTGAAGCACAAGAGCAAGGAGTTCATCATCAACACACCATTTGTTACTTCTTGGAGAGTGGTGTCTCCTAGATTGGCTAGGTGTCACTTGGGAGCCTCCGACAAGATTGTGGAGTTGAACCAAGGAGTTTGTAAGGGCAAGGAGATCGCCTACTTCGTGAAGATCTACCGCTAGTGAGGCAAGTCCTTCATGGGCGACGGCCATGGTGGGATAGACAAGGTTGCTTCTTCGTGGACCCTTCGTGGGTGGAGCCCTCCGTGGACTCGCGCAGCCGTTACCTTTCGTGGGTTGAAGTCTCCATCAACGTGGATGTACGATAGCACCACCTATCGGAACCACGACAAAAACATCTGTGTCTCCAATTGCGTTTAAATCCTCCAAACCTTTCCCTTTACATTCTTGCAAGTTGCATGCTTTATTTTCCGCTGCCTATATACTCTTTGCATGCTTGCTTGAATTGCGTGAAGATTGCTTGACTTGCTTAAGTATAGCTAAAATCTGCCAAAGTCTAAAATTGGGAAAAGGTTAAGTTTTTAATTGGTCAAGTAGTCTAATCACCCCCCCCCCCTCTAGACATACTTCAAGGTCCTACACAAATATTAAAGTTTTCATCACACAACAAATAACAATCAATGAAATGAACTTCAACTCAACCAATCCTCGCCGTTGGAAACGCTTGCTTTGAACCATAGGTGCTCTGGGAAGGGCCAACTATTGTCAATATCGAAAGCAACGCAGGACTGGTCATCTAGGCTGAAGCGGCATATATCAGGACCTGGGTAGGGAACCACTAAAATGTCTGAGGTATAGATACAATTTCTTCTCATAAATGGTAGTAACGTTGTGTCAAAAGTAGTTGGATCGCCTTTCACCATCATTGGATAGTTTGGTCCAAGAAAGAGCAAGTTTTCTCCAAGACTATCAATACTGAACCAGGGAGAAGGTGTTGGCGCTAGCACACTAGTATCCATCCTGAATACCATGCGACGGGTGTTGGAATAGGTCCGGAGAGAGCGACCATGGGAGACAACACCTGCTTCCTCAGTAGTAACAATCTAAGTGCACCGATCTGAGACAAGAAGAGGTGATCCATCGGAATTAGTTGCAGCGCCATCGAGTATATAAGTTCTGCTCCTCCTCATGCTCGTGATCATCACCATCGCCATCTCCCCTTGCTTATAAAATTTTTCAAGTATAGGTGGTGGAATGTTCACAGAACCTTGGAAACACAAGAAGAAGGTTAATTAGTAAAGGGAAACTTGCTAACCCGCATGCATGTGGATGAAACAATTATAATTATGGTGGAAGACAAATGTACCGAAACTACGAGGATCCCATGCAAAAACAGTGCCACGAGTGGTGGCAGAAAACACAAGATCCTCGTATTCAATTGCATCACGGTACTCATCCGTGTGCAGAAACTGATTTTTGAGCAATATCCATGGATGACGAACCGTGGAATGAGTAAGGTTGACAACAAGCTTGTCGAAGATAGCAACAACTTCATAGTTCTTGTAATTCGAAGAGCAGTTGGGAACTCGACAAATTGCTATCTTCAGTAGACGACAGTCACCATGATCATATTAGAACGTACGTAGATCATCTATGTGCTCAACCTCGGGGCACTCTGAGACTTTTGGAACTGGAATCCGCTGATGAGTGTACACATTCACAAGTTCCCACTCGCAATTGTACCCAATATAAACAACCCAATCTCCATTTGCGCCAGCCCAGGCCTTACCCTTAAGCGATGTCATCTTGACATCACACGTATCATTATCAAGCGGCATCAACTTGCACAAGGCGAGGCCTCCATCGTCCACGCCCATGCGAACAGGCTAGCAAAGAAGATAAGGGAGATCAAACCGTTCCTGGACCCTTGGGTTCCTTCTAATGATGTTATTAGTTGAGTCGAGAATGGGCTTGAACGAACCTGCCATGCTAGCCGAGGTGATGACATCGCACCGATCAATGAGTTCCTCCACCATGTCATCTTTCAGATTAGGGCAAGAATAATGGGGTCGTTTCCGGCTTGTTCCCTCCATGGATAATATGACCGAACAATGGCAGAAGGAAGGGTGAAGGAAAATGGAGGAGGGAGGAAGAGCGTGCGACAGCAGTTCCAAATCGAGAGGGAAAGGCGAAGAGTCGGTGGACGGTTGCCAGTTTGCCACGGTACACGAAGAGGCGCCCCGACCTACACGTCCTTTGGAAATTGTACAAAAGGACTCGCTGTCGTCTCACTGACATGTTGGAACGGGACCACATGTCAACGAAACATGGTATGTAATTTCTCGTGCAAAATGTGATCTGGCCGCGTTGGCCCGAAGTGCCGCATTATTTCTCGATTTATTTTTTTAATGGCGTGCCGTTCAGTTTTGAAGCATGACTAACTGGTACTGTTTGCAGAGAAAATATAAACTACTCTACCACTACTCCACCTCTAGTACTAGTAGTATAAAAAAGATATATAGGATGGAGCTTCAGAGCTTTCTTGCTAAGGGTTGCCCACTTGCTTCTCACACCATCACCCTCTCTCCAGATCTAAAAATGACGGCCTCTCTCTCCCTCCTCACCGGTGGTCACAGATCTGCCGGGGATGAAAAGGACGTGCAGCGTTGACGCACTCGTCGTCGGCGAGCGAGGTCACACACTGATGACAAGGCCGTCCTCTCAGACCTAGCGCCCGCGCGGGATGGCCTCCGTCCCCAAGCTCGCTGCCATAGTGCGTGCGGAGGACGACGACCACGAGCGAAGCCACTTCCCGCCGACCCTCGGGTATGCTACCTCTTTTCGAACCATACCCTTGTTCTATTGCCCCATCTGCCACGTCGCTGCATGTGGATCTTTTTCCACTCCACCATCTTCCCAATTTCACCCTTCCGCTCTCATCCGGGTCACGCAGACGAAAACCTTAAATTTGCACTATTAAAGGAAACCCTACTTCATGCAGACTAATCCATGTCTGGGTTGAATAAGGAAAGGAAGGGAGACTGTACTATCCAAGAGAGTAGGCATCGAACCCGCATCTAGGTTGAAAAGGGGAAAATCAGTAGCTAAGGAACGAATCTCATGTCTCTTGGTGAAGAAGGGTAGAAAGGCATGACAACGCAATAGAGAATGACCAGGTTGATCGGTTTGTTGTCCTCACATAGGAAAAAGGTGGCTAAAGAGAACAAAAATGGGACGTAAACCACATATGCTGCCTGGATATTTGTTGCTCTGGGCAACCATACCTCCCTCACCACTCTATGCGTCCGTGGAGGTACATCGTCTTGGTGCGCCAGACCGTCCGAATGGGCCTAGCATGTCCCTTAAACCAAACACATCCTTATTGTCACTTTTTTGCTGTTAGTATAATGCCAGTAGTCAAGTCAAGCAATGATACTGCTAAAGTGATGCCACATTTAACTAATGCCGCACTCAGTCTAATGCCATCAATAAATTTTTTTTTGAAGAAAAGGCAGGGTCACTGCTTTTCATTGCGTATAGAAGAAATAAACAGTTATAAAAAAAGATTAGAGAAGGAGGATTGGGGTTAGAGATACATCAGAACTACATCAGTCTGGTTCGAGGGGGCGCTCTACAAGAGCCATTGCACGCTTACGCCCAGCGTCAACCCATTCCTTTGCTTCGACCCGAATCTTCAGAAACAGTTGTGTGGGGTGACAAGAAATATTTCTGAATGTTCTATCATTTCTTTCTTTCCAGAGGTTCCACCAAACCAGGGCCAAAATTGATCTCCAAGATTTTGCTCTTTCCTTTCCCATGGAAGCATTTGTTCGCTGCCACCAACTAACTAGGGAATCATCATTAATTTGGCGCCATAGCCGGGCTCATGTTCAACTTGCAGAGTGTCAGGTGCCAAACTTCCTTCGCAAATGAGCAAGAAGTAAGCAGGTGGGCATCATTTTCAGGCTCTTGTAGACATAGCAGACACAGCGGATTATGGGGCCACCCTCACTTAGCAAGGTTATCCGCCGTTAGACATCGATCTTGAGCAGCCAGCCATACAAAGAACAGACATTTGGGAGGGACATCCGAGCTCCAGGACAGCTTCACATAAGGTGGCCTAATGTTGGCAATAAGAGTGGCAGCGTACGCCGAGCTGGAGGAAAACTGACCATCGTTTGTCCATCTCCAGGTTAGTGAATAATCTTGAGCCTGAGTGAGTTGGATCGGCTGCAACTCATTCCAAAGGTTCCTGAATTGCGCGATGGCCTCTTGAGTTAACCACCGATAAATTTAAGAAATGCCATTTAATGTCACTGGATTATTTCAGGGTTAGCTGTTGATTGTGGATGTATTAAAGATTTTTCAGCTAAGGCATTCTAATGTTGTTGCACGTACCAAAGATACAATGATGAAACTTGTTACCGCCTTTCAGATTTTTGCCTTTATTAATGCTTATAGATTACATACCTCACTTTCATGAGATAAGTTAAATTTTTTGTACAGTGTCACCAAAATGCCAAGATTGGGCACCTCCTCCTCCTGCTGTTCTCTTGATTCATTCGATCAAGTTTTTATGTTTGATCGATTATCAAGATTGGAATAGCAATTTTTAAGGTCCCCCTGTGTTCGAAATGATATTTACCTTGGAGGTACATGGTTTGCAATTTTTTTATACTATCATTCATTAATAATGCTAGTTACCTTCAGACTTTTGTATTTGGTTTAATGCTCATGCACAGCTAATATACCAATGCTGAAACATGTTACCTTTACATTTTGTATTGTTAATTCTTATAGAAATCTTCCAAAGGCCGTAGTTTATTGAAATCTGCTCAAGAAACCATTGTCTTTGCACCTGTAATAAAATAACTACTCTACTGTTGCACTAGCCACTGGATTAGTGTATATTTGTAGTATTCGAAATTTCGAATGGTGTTGCATTAGTGTATGGACATAAATAAAGTGTGGAAAGCTTTCCCAGATATTTGCTCAAGAAAACTACTACCTATTTTTGTAAATACTAGACGTTTGGGTACTTTAAACTGAACCGCAAAAATGTCTTATATTAAGGAACAGAGGGTGTAGAGTTCACTCAAATTATCCCGGTAAAGCTAGTCACACCTTTGTTAAAATTAATGTTTATTATGTTATCGGAGGAGGTCTGTAAGTTTGTCTCTAATGCCTATCGACTACATACCTGACATCATGATGTAATGTTAAGTCATTTCCTTTTTATGCAGTGTCACCGGAATTGTCAAGGCGGTGATGGCATTTTATTTTAGTTGAACTGCACAAAATATGCTTAAAAGAAGAGGAAAGGTCAGAATCGATCATTCTTTCGTAAAGAACTATATATGCCTTTCTCGACATCAGCCGTTGTTGCCTTATTTATTCCTTCAAACAGGTGGTTAGAAACAATCTTGCTACCTTTTCCCATTAAGAAATTGGAATGCTTATATTTGTGAGTCTATGCTTCAACTAGTGCCACTGTTATAGTAATCACACTTTCAATATCTATGCAAGCAGGGATGCTCGATTTTGGTGGAACTGCACAAAAAGTCCAACTGGTTCAACATTAGGAGCATGTTTTCTTCCAAACCTTTATATCCAATTGGTGGCACTATGAGCTGTTCTTTAAGAAGGTACATGGTTTGCTACTATCTTGCTACTCCTTTTGTACTGTCATTAGATAGTAATACTAGTGGTTTGCATGTGAATTTATTGGCAGGGTGGAGCTACATTGGAGGTGCAGGACAGTATTCAATGATTGGATGCTCAATTTCGGTTGTATCGATTTCACCTCTTCCATCACTGCGAACATGGATATCCTTGATCTGATGAAGAATAGGCGCTATATTTCTGCTCTGAACAAGCAAATCAATTCAAGATGAAATTGTCCAGGCAAAATATGATCAGATCAAATTGTCCAAAGGCAAAACATGACAGATGCTAAGCGGAAGAGACATGTTTAAACCGAAAATACAAGGTGGGGTATATGTTTACTAGCTGCTTGATATTTTTGCGCATGTAGATGTCTGCCCGTTGCTATTTGGCAAACACACAAAGTGACCGCAATTTTGGTTGAACTGCACAAGAGAATAGTATAGTCACTGCATGCAGTGCCATTTGAAAATAGACACGGAAAAATTGGATTGTCACTTCATGGACTGCAGAAAAGTAGTACTATACTATTTATTGGTCAACACTAGGTGCTTCATTGCTTTGGTCTGATTATACAATGGGCATCATTTTGCCTAAGTTAAAGTTTGTATTCTGAAAATAGTCTCGCCGTGTGATTGAGAGAAGACCAAATCATATTGCAAAGGATGTTCCTCCATCATGTGTGGTTCATTCTCATGGTTCCAAATTGTTGGTGAAACCACTTACGTTTTCAAGAGGAATTGTAGACTTCACAAACAAATTTGTCTTTTAGTCTGTACTGAATGTTGGCAAAGAGAAGCATCCATGTTAGTAGGAAGAATATATGTTTTTTTCTAGATCTTTGCTTTTGGAGCTACATATTTGTATATGATCTGTGAATCATTGAGATGCATTAACATGTTGATCTTATGTATGGGAATCATACTAGTTGGTTTTAGTTGTGGCTGATCTTTGCTTTTGGAGCTACATATTTGTATATGATCTGTGAATCATTGAGATGCATTAACAGTTCCTTATATCTGTTCGCTCAGCGTTTACAAGTTACTGATCGATCACTAGCTAGCCTATCAGCGTTTAACAGTTCCACTGGAAGAATACTATACATGGAGAGGCTGACAGCTGGGTCCACGGCCGCAGCAAGGAAGTGCCTCCTTATTACGCACAAAATAATTATTCCTCCACCTGACAGCGGGGACCCACCGGACGGGCCACCGTATTTTGCGGAAAAAAAATGTTTCCCCCTGACTGCTGGGATCCACCAGCTACATCTTCGCACGCCAGGAAGTGCGTCCGGGCAAAAAAACGATTCGCCCGCCTGACTGGTGGGACCCACCAGCTACATCTTCGCACGCAAGGAAGTGCTTGACACTCGGGACCCACCTGGTCGAAGCGTACATAGCATTGTCATTACGTCGCGAACGATACGCATATACCGGTCGATGTAGAGGCGCGCACGTGTCGTAGTAGAGGCGCGCACGTAGCATGTACACGTACGTACAGCGGCCAGGGTGCAAAAAGTAAATACGGCCACGTACGTACATACGGGTGGGGTCTCGAATGCCTACTCGCACGTACGTACAACCAGGGCTCGTGTACATGGCTGGGTCAGAACAGAGAAACTGTGTCGTCGTCGTGTTCATGGGGAGGCAACGGAATGCGTCGTGTTCATCGAGAGGCAACGGAATGCGTGGGAGCCAACCGGCTTGGACGGAATAGCCGATGGAAACGAGGCCTGGCGTACCGCAGAATGGAGGAAACGGCCTTGTGTTCGACTGGCCATGTTCGAAACGGGATCCTGTTCATCGGGAGGGGTCTGGAGTACCGCAAAACGGAGGAAACGGACCTCCTGCGGTCGAAGCAGGGGTCCTATTGATCGGGAGGGGTGTGGCGTACCGCAAAACGGAGGAAAAAAACTTGGGTTGGAGCGCTACGGTCGAAACGGGGGTCCCGTTCATCGGGAGGGGCGTGGAGTACCACAAAACGGGACTCCACGGGATATTGTTCATCTCCACCGTCGACCCCCTCCAGCCTCCACGGCCATCGCTCATCCACCGTCGACCTCCTCCAGCCTCCACGCGGCGATCGTTCATCCACGTGCTCCTGTACATCTAGCCTCCACCGCGCGCTACTCCACCGGCTACTGTTCAACCAGCCCTCTCCACGGGCTCCTGTTCAACCAGCCCTCCACGGGCTACTGTTCATCCAGCCCTCCACCATCTACTGTTCATCCAGCCCTCCACAGGGTGGTCCTGTTCATCCTGCCCTCCACGGGGTCTTGCTCATCCTGCCCTCCACGGGGTCCTGTTCATCTAGCCCCAACCGGCTCGATCGATCGGGGTCTTGTTCATACACAGGAAACACCACGGGGTCCTGTTCATCCACCCCCACCAGGAACTGTTCATCCAAACCCCCCCGGCAATGCTCACTGTTCATCCAGAGGCAGCATCGATCGGCTTCAGTTAGCAGCAGTAGCGAAGGAATCGCTCGATCGGGTTCAGTTAACAGCCATCGATCAATCGCTCGGGTTTAGTAACATGTAGCCTGCAGTGCAATCGCTCGGGTTCAGTTAGAGCCCAACGCCTCGCACCCACGCGCATGCGTGTATGAGAGAAACACGCATCGCTCGGCCACGACCACCCACCGTAGCCGGGAACATCCCAATATTTTCCTGGCCCTCGCTTCTACCATGGTTTTTTCCGTCGTGGACGGCCCAAAGAATGACATGCAACAAGGCCTCTCGCCCGCCTGTGACGAAAAGCCCATTTCTGTCATGATTTTTTGTCATAGAAGTAGGACCCCACCACATCTATGATGATACCGGGTTTTGTCACAGTTATCGTCATAGAAGTGTCATAAGTATGACAGGAAAAATATTCGTTCAGCCCAAAATGTCACAGATGTGTCTTTTTTTGTAGTGATAACTTCATGATTTTCAACACATAGAGAGGAAACTTGATGTTATTGCAATTCCTACAAGCATATATTCCTCCTTCATAATAATTTTCAGTAGCATCATGAATGAACTCAACAATATAACCATCACATAAAGCATTCTTTTCATGATCTACAAGCATAGAATTTTTATTACTCTCCACATAAGCGAATTTCTTTTCATGAATAGAAGTGAGAGCAAACTCAACAAAATAACTATCATGTGAGGCATAATTCAATTGAAAATTAAAATCAAGATGACAAGTTTCATGGTTACCATTATTCTTAATAGCATACAAGTCATCACAATAATCATCATAAATAGCAACTTTATTCTCATAATCAATTGGAACCTCTTCCGAAATAGTGGATTCATCACTAAATAAAGTCATGACCTCTCCAAATCCACTTTCATAATTATCACAATAAGATTCAACATCCTCAAAAATAGTGGGATCATTACTTCCTAAAGTTGACACTCTTCCAAACCCACTTTCATCAATATAATCATCATAAATAGGAGGCACGCTATCATCATAATAAATTTGCTCATCAAAACTTGAGGGACAAAACATATCATCTTCATCAAACATAGCATCCCCAAGCTTGTGGCTTTGCATATCATTAGCATCATGGGTATTCAAAGAATTCATACTAACAACATTGCAATCATGCTTAAAATTCACATATTTTATGCCAAGCATTCTATGTAATTCTTCTTCTAGTAATTGAGCACAATTTTCCTTCCCATCATTTTCACGAAAGACGTTAAAAAGATGAAGCATATGAGGCAACCTTAATTCCATTTTTTGTAGTTTTCTTTTATAAACTAAACTAGTGATAAAACAAGAAACTAAACGATTCGATTGCAAGATCTAAAGATATACCTTCAAGCACTCACCTCCCCGACAACGGCGCCAGAAACTGTTTGATGTCTACTATGCAACCTTCTTCTTGTAGACGTTGTTGGGCCTCCAAATGCAGAGGTTTGTCGGACAGTAGCAAATTTCCCTCAAGTGGATGCCCTAAGGTTTATCAATTCGTGGGAGGCGTAGGATGAAGATGGTCTCTCTCAAGCAACCCTGCAACCAAATAACAAAGAGTTTCTTGTGTCCCCAACACACCTAATACAATGGTAAGTTGTATAGGTGCACTAGTTCATGAAGAGATGGTGATACAAGTGCAATATGGATGGTAGATATGGGTACTTGTAATCTGAAAATATAAAAACAGCAAGGTAGCAAGTGGTAAAAGTGAGCATAAACGGTATTTCAATGCTAGGAAACAAGGCCTAGGGTTCATACTTTCACTAGTGCAAGTTCTCTCAACAATAATAACATAATTGGATCATATAACAATCCCTCAACATGCAACAAAGAGTCACTCCAAAGTCACTAATAGCAGAGAACAAACGAAGAGATTATTGTAGGGTACGGAACCACCTCAAAGTTATTCTTTCTGATCAATCTATTCAAGAGTCCGTAGTAAAATAACACGAAGCTATTCTTTCCGTTCGATCTATCATAGAGTTCGTACTAGAATAACACCTTAAGACACAAATCAACCAAAACCCTAATGTCACCTAGGTACTCCAATGTCACCTCAAGTATCTGTGGGTATGATTATATGATATGCATCACACAATCTTAGATTCATCTATTCAATCAACACAAAGAACTTCAAAGAGTGCCCCAAAGTTGCTACCGGAGAGTCAAGATTTAAAACGTGCCAACCCCTATGCATAAGTTCACAAGGTCATCGAACCCGCAAGTTGATCACCAAAACATACATCAAGTAGATCACGTGAATATCCCATTGTCACCACAGATAAGCACATGCAAGACATACATCAAGTGTTCTCAAATCCTTAGAGACTCAATCCGATAAGATAACTTCAAAGGAAAACTCAATCCATTACAAGAGAGTAGAGGGGAGAGACATCATAAGATCCAAATATAATAGCAAAGCTCATGATACATCAAGATCGTGCCAAATCAAGAACACGAGAGAGAGAGAGAGAGAGAGAGAGAGAGAGAGAGAGATCAAACACATAGCTACCGGGTACATACCCTCAGCCCTAAGGGTGAACTACTCCCTCCTCGTCTTGGAGAGCGCCGGATGATGAAGATGGCCACGGTGAGGATCCCCCCCTCCGTGAGTGCTTGAACAGGTCCCGATTGGTTTTTGGTGGCTACAGAGGCTTGCGGCGACGGAACTCTCGATCTAGGTTATGTTCTGGAAGTTTGGGTATATATAAGAGGTTTTGGCGTCGGGAACAAGTGAGGGGGGTCTCCGAGGCGGCCATTTAGGTAGGGGCGCGCCCAGGTAGGGCGCCCCCACCCTCGTGGGTGCCTCGGGACTCCTCCGTCCATCTCCGATGCTCCGTGGGCTTCTTCTCGTCCAAATATAATCTCCATCAAATTTCAGGTCAATTGACTCCGCTTGGTTTTCCTTTTCTCGCAAAACTCAAAAACAAGGAAAAAAGTAAACCGCACTGGCTCTAGGTTAATAGGTTAGTCCCAAAAATCATATAAAATAGCATATAAATGCATATAAAATATCCTAGATGGATAATATAATAGCATGGAACAATCAAAAATTATAGATACGTTGGAGACGTATCGAAGAGGCTGACAGCTCGGTCCACGGCCGCACATAAGGAAATGCCTCCTTATTACACGCAAAATAATGATTCCTCCACCTGACATCTGGGACCCACCGAAAGGGCCTCTATATTTTGCGAAAAAAATGTTCTCCCCGCTGACAGGTCGGACCCACCAGCTATATCTTCGCACGCAAGGAAGTGCCTCCTTATTACGCACAAAAAAATGAAATACTCCCCCTGCTAGCTGGGACCCAGCATAGTGGGAGGCTGACTTGGGCCTACTAAGTTGACGGGGACGGAGGGCTTTGTCAACTTAGTCAATATGAACGATTCTAGCTCCAGTGACCGTACGATGTCCATCCAACAAATGTAGTGCTTCTTCAACCTCTGGTATTCTCGCCCAGCCGCCTAAAGGCCGGTCGTGCCGCCGCTCCTACCTCCGTGGCCGGTTGTCTTTGTCATGAGGCCTCATCGCCCCTACTACTCCCACCGCTGGCCAGGCCATCCCTCCACTCACCCACACCCCCTGTTATTCTGCGGTGACGGCAGCCTCACACCAAAGCTGAACCAGTGAACCCTGGTACTCCTCCCCGCGTGCGCATCCACTACCGCGTCTTCCCCGGCTTCGTGTCGCCCCCTTCCTAGGCCTCGCCGTCATCCACCGCCCTAGTGCTCTCGGCGCGGCGTGGTCAACGTGGTCAAGGAATGACTTCCATCGGAAGAGTAATCAGACGTGGAGAGGCCGATACCGGTCCATGGCCGCAAAGAAGGAAGTGCCTTCTTATTACGCGGAAAATAATGATTCCTCCACCTGACATTGGGGACCCACCAGACGGGCCACCATATTTCACGAAAAAACTTTTCCCCGATCATGGGAGCCACCAGCTACATCTTCGCACGCAAGGAAGTGCGTCCATATTATGGGCAAAAAAGATCATTCGCCCCCTGACTACTGGGACGCACCAGCTACATCTTCGCACGCAAGGAAGTGCGTCCATATTACGGGGAAAAAACGATTCGCCCCCTGACTGCTGGGACCCACCAGCTACATCTTCGCACGCAAGGAAGTGCCTGACAATCGGGACCCACCCGATCGAAGCATATGTAGCATTGTCATTCTGGTCGTGAACGTGTACGTACATACTGGTCGATCGGTTTGTCTGCAGGCTGCAGCGATGAACCATGGCCGTGCAAGGAAGGGCATGTGTCGTAGTAGAGGCGCGCACGTGTGGTAGTAGAGGCGCGCATGTAGCATGTACACGTGCGTACAGCGGCCAAGGTGCAAGAAAGTAAATACGGCCATGTACGTATATATGGGCGGGGTCTTGAACGCCTACTTGCGCATATGTACGACTAGGGCTCGTGTACATGGCTGTGGCTGGGTCGAAATGGACAAACTGTGTCCTCGCCGTGTTCATGGGGAGGCAACGGAATGCGTCGTGTTCACCGGGAGGCAACGGAATGCGTGCTGTTCATCAGGAGCCAACCGGCTTGGATGGAACAGACGATGGAAACGAGGCCTGGCGTATCGCAGAACGAAGGAAACGGCCTTGTGTTCAACCGGCCAAGGTGGAAACGGGATCATGTTCATCGGGAGGGGTCTAGCATACCGCAAAACGTTGGAAACGGACCTCCTACGGTCGAAACGGGGTCCTGTTAATTGGGAGGGGTGTGGTGTATCGCAAAACGGAGGAAACGGACTTGTGTTGGAGCGCTATGGTCGAAACGGGTGTCCTTTTCATCGGGAGGGGTGTGGCGTACCGCAAAACGGAACTCCATGGGATACTGTTCATCTCCACCATCGACCTCCTCCAGCCTCCACCTGCAACTGTTCATCCACGGGGCTCCTGTTCATCAAGCCTCCACCGCGCGCTCCTCCACCGGCTACTGTTCAACCAACCCTCTCCATGGGGGTCCTGTTCAGCTACCCTCCACAAAGCATCGCTCATCCAGCCCTCCACCGCCATCGCTCAACCAGCCCTCCACCGTCTTCAGCTCAACCAGCCCTCCACGGGGTCCTGTTCATCCACCGGCTCGATCGATCGGGGTACTGTTCATCTAGCGGCAACGGCCTCTGCTACCATGGGGTCCTGTTCATCCAACCCCCACCGGGAACTGTTCATCCAAACCCCCCAACAACGCTCACTGTTCATCAAGGGAAGGAGGCAGCAGTGTTCGATCGGCTTCAGTTAGCAGCAGTAGCTGAAAGTGCTAGTTATCGACTAGAGGGGGGGGGGGGTGAATAGGCGATTTTTATGAAAGTCCTCAAAACATGGAAGTTTCAAAGACAAACAATAGAAATGAATCTATTAACATGTAGCGGAAGGTAGACTACACTATGCAAGCCATAGTCAAGTATTCAATGAAGTGAAAGCACGACGACTAATAGCAGCTAGGTAGTAATGATCAGGATGGAAGATAGTATGAAGCCAAACAACAATAGAAGTCACACAGTGAAGTCAAACAGGTAACACAGGCAGGCAATGACTTCACGAAGACAAACTGTGAATAAAGAGAGGGAAAAGATAGAGCCACTCGCTTGGTGAGGACAATGATTTGTTGGACCAGTTCCAGTTGCTGTGACAACTGTACATCTGGTTAGGGAGGCTGAGATTTAACTCAGAAGACCGCGTCTTCACCTTATTCCCCTTGAGCTAAGGACACCCAGTCCTCGCCCAATCACTCTGGTAAGTCTTCAAGGTAGACTTCCAAACCTTCATAGACTTCTGCTCACCGCGATCCACAATGACTCTTGGATGCTCAGAACGCGACGCCTAACCGGGCCGGAGGATTCACAGTCCTCAAGTGTAACAAGTCTTCGTGTCACGCAGATGTAAAGACTTGATGATGCCTAACACTCTTTGGCTCTGGTGTTTGGGCTTTGTCCTCGCAAGGATTTCTCTCTCTCAAAAGCTTCGGAGGTGGGTTGCTCTCAAACGACAAAAGTCGTGCACTAACTCTGAGCAGCCACCAATTTATGGTGTAGGGGGTGGGCTATTTATAGCCACTAGGCAACCCGACCTGATTTGCCGTAAATGACCTGGGTCACTTCAGAACCGACACGTGTTCCAACGGTCGATTTCAAACACACGCTGCAGCTTGACTTGGGCTACAAGTAAAGTCGACTCATCCAACTCGATAAGATTTGCTCTCATTGTCTTCGCTCAAGACATGGGATTTGGTTGAGCATCGCCTACCACTCGACTTTGTTCATCGGGACCCCACTTAACAGTACGGTGGTTCCTATGACTCAACAAAGAAGAAAAGGAAACAACGAAACAACTAAGTCTTCGCGCTCCATAGTCTTCACACGATGTCTTCTCTTGTCACGGTCTTCAATGTGAATATCTTCACAAACCACCATTGTCTTCAATGTGTTCATACATTTTTAGGGGTCATCTCCGGTAGGTAAACCGAATCAATGAGGGACTACTGCCTGTGTTATCCTGCAATTCTCACAAACACATTAGTCCCTCAACCAGGTTTGTCGTCAATACTCCAAAACCAACTAGGGGTGGCACTAGATGCACTTACAATCTCCCCCTTTTTGGTGATTGATGACAAACTGGTTGAAGTTTTCAACGGGGATAAAAGTATGTGAAATTGTAACAGGCTCCCCCTGAAGATGTGCATATAGGTAATTTGCTTTTGGAATGCAAATGCACATGGCAGGTTGTACTTGTGGAGATCATCTTCAACTTATGAAGACAATTCATCATGCATGATTTGATATAACGAAGATAATGAAATGCATAATGAAAAATGGACGTCTACAATATGACTTCGTGCGGGATTTATCATCGCACATGCGGAATTTATCATCGCAAACAAGTAGCAGACGACCATCAAGTTTAAGTGTTACAACTCAAAGAACCAAATGTATCAAAAGCGAGAGTTGTAAACACTAGGCAAAATTGTTGGGTAACGTAGTAATTTCAAAAAAAATCCTACGGACACGCAAGATCATGGTGATGCATAGCAACGAGAGGGGAGAGTGTTGTCCACGTACCCTCGTAGACCGAAAGCGGAAGCGTTATAACAACGCGGTTGATGTAGTCGACGCCTTCACGGCCCGACCGATAAAGCACCAAACTACGGCACCTCCGAAGTTCTAGCACACGCTCAGCTCGATGACGCTCCCCGGACTCGATCCAAAGCAAAGTGTCGGGAAGAGTTTCACAAGACGACGACGTGGTGACGATCTTGATGTTCTACCGTCGCAGGGCTTCGCCTAAGCACCGCTACAATATTATCGAGGACTATGGTGGAGGGAGGCACCGCACACGGCTAAGAGATCTCAAGGATCAATTGTTGTGTCTATGGGGTGCCCCCCTGCCCCCGTATATAAAGGAGCAAGGGGAGGAGGCGGCCGGCCAGGGAGAGGCGCGCCAAGGGGGGTTTCGGTGTCAAAACCGGCGGATCTCGGGTAGGGGGTCCCGAACTGTGCGTCTAGGCGGATGGTAACAGGAGACAAGGGACACAATGTTTTTACCTGTGTTCGGCCCTCTCGATGGAGGTAATACCCTACTCCCGCTTGATTAATATTGATGATATGGGTAGTGCAAGAGTAGATCTACCACGAGATCAAGGAGGCTAAACCCTAGAAGCTAGCCTATGGTATGATTGTTGTTCGCCTCTACGGACTAAAACCCTCCGGGTTTATATAGACACCGGATAGGTTAGGGTTACACAGAGTCGGTTATAATGGTAGGAGATCTACATATCCAGACGCCAAGCTTGCCTTCCACGCCAAGGAAAGTCCCCTCCTGACACGGGACGAAGTCTTCAATCTTGTATCTTCATAGTCTTGGAGTCCGGCCGTGACGATAGTCCCGGCTATCCGGACATCCCTAGTCCGACTCCTCAAGAGCTCCTGAACCAGGCTTCAATGACGACGAGTCCGCGCCAAGATATTGTCTTCGGCATTGCAAGGCGGGTTCCTCCTCCGAATTCTTTATGGAAGGTTTTGAACACAAGGATAGTGTTCGGCTCTGCAAAACAAGTTCCACATACCACCGTAGAGAGAATAACTTTTGCACAGATCTGCTGACGTACTCCGCGGCGTGACATCACACCACGGCCAGGCCCTTATATGAATCGTTTTTTACCATTTCCACCTTAGCGTGTTTAGCGAGGCGGTTTCCTTGGCACGTCTTATCAAAGCATAGATCGTGCCCCCTTATTCCGGGATTCTCATCAATACGGACGTGGGTAACCCAACCGCGCCTGTTGGCACGCCTCCTCTATCAAAGGCGAGTCCTAATCGGCCACGGGGTGGGCTCTTGGTATTCAACCTCTTTATAATGAGACCAAGGCCCTCTTTTTACACCCTCCATCGAGTTCGCCTTGCGCTTCGAGTTCCAACACCCAAAGCTTCAAATTCAGGCGCTTCGGACTTTCGACGATGTCCGGCTCCGACCAGCATGGCCGATGGATGTCTTCCTCCGTTACAGAAGAAGACGTGCAAAAGCTGCGAGACGCCAGTATCTAATCGGCGAGATCTCGCATAGGCTGCCTACTCGTGGCAGGTCATTCCCACTCCGAGCCCGGGCGGAACGTGGTGTTCGTGTCTCACTTCCTTCGGGTTTAGGCTTCCGACGGATCCCTTTGTGCGAGGGCTCATTTTTTTTTATGGGCTTGATTTCCATGACTTGAATCCGGAGTCCATCCTCCACATCTCGTCATTCATTGTAGTATGTGAGGCCTTCCTCCATATTACCCCCCACTTTGGATTGTGGCTCAAGACCTTCAAGGTGGAGCCAAAGGAGATCGGGGGGGGGGGGCAACAAGCAGAATGCGGAGGGGCGGTCATAAGCAAATGTGGCGATGCTCCGTGTCCCGAGGGCTCTTTTCAAGGGGAGCTTGGTTTGTGGCAACGGGAGTGGTTTTATATCACCGCTCCCAGGGGCACCAAATGGGCGGTGCTCCCTGCCTTCCGCTCAGGTCCACCACAGGTCAAGGCGTCATGGGTCAACAAGGGCTCGATTGGGGCCGTCCAAGGATGTTCCTTTGCTGCAGGCCGTGTCGAACCTCCAAGAAAGAGAAATCAATCTAGTTGCAGTGGCGCAAGTTATGTTGATCCGGCGCCTTCAGCCCTGCAAACGTCGCCCCCTTCGCCTGTGGGAATTTAATCCGGAGGGACCACGAGCTCTCCAAAATTTTATGGGCACAACGCCCGTGGAGATGTATAAATTGTTCTTCGGATCACAAGAGAAGTGTCCGGACTTGACTGAGGACGCAGGACTAAGCTGCAATCGCCCAGATACTCAAGTAAGTAGTCCGGTAACCGGACAAGCTGTTCATTTATTTATCACATGTGTATGCTCTTTAAAGGAGTCGTTTCTTGAACAGGAGTGGATAGCCAAGGCAAAGCTAATAAGGTGTCCGGCTCCCCTCCCAGAGAACACGCCGGACCCCATGCTGGCTAAGATGTTGCAGGCCGCGCCTTTTAAAGAAGGCGAGGGGAGCGGGGAGGCAACTGCCTCCATGAAGGAGGTATTTGACGAGGGAGGGATCAAGAATCCCACCGTCCAAGGAGAGAAGAGGACCACTTTGGAAGATCTGGAGGTCAAGGCCTCGAAGAGGGGGAAGAAATCTTTGTCAGAGAGTCCGGCGCTGGGGAGTAGCCCAGCCACACTATTTCCCCAAGGGGATCAGCCCTCCAGTGAGCCGTAAGTAAAAAGTAGGAGTCTTGTAAATAAGGAACATCCCTGTATTTATTTCTGAAGATAACCGAAATTGTACCTTGTAGTTCGGATCTCAGCCCTTCTCAGCAGAGCTCGTCTTCTGGGGATCTTCTTCCGGAGATGATGGAGAGCGAAATGCCTCCACCTGTCGCACCCTCATGTGAAGCAGACGACCCGGAGGTGTCGTCGCGGAGGGTTCCCCAAGTCCGCGTGGGCGGAAGGTCCCGGCGCCAAGTGGTGTGCGGTCGGAGGAGCTGAAGGATCTATGGGCGAAGCGGCTATTTGGAAGATCACCATGCTCTAATGGGTATGGTGATTGAAAGAATTGCATCCGGAGAGTGGATTGTATGAAGCCGTCGGAAGCTTCTTGGACGGGGTTTGAGGTACGCAAAATGATGTACCTTCCGATAGTTATGCATATAAAATGCGCCTCAGATAGATAGTAGCCCCTGAGACTCGGTATGTTGTCAAAATTGACAACGTGCCGAGGATCAAATTCTCAGTTATAACATGTCGCCGTTCCTAAACAGGTGGCGGGGCGTCCAGAGGCCAGCCGGACTAATGAATATGCCGAACTAAAGCGGCAACTTGACGAGGCAGATGCGGACATCGCGCTGGTCAATAAACGGTTTGACGAGTCACAAGGTATGCGTCTATGCGGACACCTTGTAAGGGAGCTTGACGCCCATGTCTTACTATTCGTATGCTTAATGCAGATGGTGCCGCTGCCGTGGAGGAGCTGCGGGCGGAAATCGCCCGAGCGAAAGAGCAAGCCAGTGGTCGATGTCGGCGCTTTAAGGGCGGCGAAGAGCTAAAAGTCGAACGGGCTGCTCACTGCCCGGCGGGGAGGAAATGGCCGATATGGCCAGAAAGTTGAAGAATATTACCGACCACTATGAGGTTCTTGAAAAAGAACGTCAAGTGGAGCAAGAGGGCCTGAAAAAGGCCACCGTCGGATCCAAGGATGCCCGTTCCGCTTTGAGAGCTGCCAAGGAGGAGCTGAGTCAAGCCGGGGCTATTGTGGCTGGAAAACCGTTTTTGTTGCGGAGGAAATATAAGGATCCAAGGTATGCTCAGTTTGACAAGTTGTGGAGTTCGGAGGATGCTTATCTGGACTTGGCGGCGAGCGCTGCAGACGCAGTTGAGCACTTCCGGGGCGTAAGGGGCCTGTAAGGAAGAGCTATATTGGTCACAATTCCATAGTCCGGATCGTCTTCTTCCGTTAACCGATCGGTTGGCCGAATGGGCTGAGCTGAACCGACTATCCGGACTTGCCATGAAGCATGTCATGACTCATTTGTGGCCGGGCGGACCCAGTAGAAGAGTTATTTTGGATTAGTGCAGCAGTTCCTTGGTGCGGTACCACGTGACGACGCAATGAGGCGGTCGGCGTGTATTGAGGGAGCGCGGATGGCTCGCCCGTGTCAAGACATCTTGGGCGAGATGAAGGCCACCGACGTTGCGTCCCAAGATTCGGACGAAGCCGAGTACCGCCGAGCACTACTTTGAAGAAGTCCTGCAGGGCGCTCGTTTAATAGAGGCGCAGTGCTCGAAGGATGTTATGTTTGAATGACATGTATGATTTGTGAAAACAATGTTTCAATATAATATAAGAGCTTTTTATACTTGTGCGTTCAAGTAGTAGACTACTCCCTGTTCGGCCGTTTATGTATATGTGTATATAACCTGAAAGATGGCAGTCCTTGGCTTCAGCCCCCACGCACATAGTGCAGGGGTGTTTGCAAAGAAAGCGCTTTTTCACACTTAATCCAACGTCTTGGTCCTGTTAAGGAGGTGATAGCGTAGCAAACCAGGCAACCGGACTATAATGCTTTATCACTTTCACTTAGCCATAGGAGTTCAAGGGTGGGGCTACTATATAGCCCCTGGGGCACCGCACTCTCCCGAATTCGGTGCGTATGTGACCGAAAACCGGTCCTGCGTCAATGCGGAGGAATCCTAAACATTCCAGTGAGTCATCGAGTGGTTGACCAGTCTCTCGCCATATCATGACAGTTAGTTTTCGGCTTTCTCTACTAAGGTGCTCGCCCGGCCGAACCGGGGCACAATCGCAGTAGTTCTCCTGGTGCCGTGTTAGCCGTGAAAACGGAACCTAAGGCAGCAAAACACAGGAGCCGGGCAACCCAACATTTGACCAAAGACATGATTCGGAGCTGATGCATATAAGGCCTAACTCGAGACGCCGAACACTCCCTAAGGTATTCGGTCTTTATAAAAACAGGCACAATAATGCCCTAAGCCCCTGGTGTCAAGGTACGTGCAAAAATTCTGGTGCGGACAATGCCAAAACACCAGCCTCCTCCTCGGTTATAGTAAGAAACCGGAGGATGTATATCAACAAGAGACAGTAAAAAAGGTTTATGCAGGGTCTTAATCTGAAAAGAATCCTTGCAACGGGTCCCTCTGCACGCCTGCGCTTTGTGTCTCCGCGCAGCCGTATCCTGGACGGGTGTAGCATGTTGTTCATCTGTAAAAGAGAGGAACTTAGCTTTAAAAGAAAAAATGATCGTGCGAAAGATGTACTTTATAGTAAATAAACAGAGTACGATTTGAAGAAGTTAATAAAATTGAGCTTTAGTGTCTCGTGTGATACATGCGTGCAGCCCCTTGTATGGGGGTGTGCCGCTATCAGGCGCCGGACTCGTCTAACCGTGTCCGGGGTTCGAATTACCTATTCAGGTTCTTTGGTTAGCGGAGCCGGATTGGTGTGGGGCTGTCAAGGCAGCCTCGCATTCTTCCGTGCTCGAGTGACACTTAATACTCCCTATTAATGAGATGATGCCGCGTGGACCGGGCATTTTAAGTGTAAAAGATGCATAGTGCGGTATTGCGTTAAAGCGGGCGAAAGCTTCGCGTCCCAATAGTGCTTGATGGCTACTTTTAAATGGGGCGATATGGAAGATTAACCTTTCGCGACGGAAGTTGTCGGATGAGCCGAACACAACTTCAAGCAGTATGTAGCCTGTACAATGGGCATATGGACCTGGCACTACCCCTTTAAAGGAGGTGTTGCTAGGGCGAATTTGTGTTGGGTCTATCCCCATCCGGCGGATTGTGTCCTGATATATCAGGTTTATGTCACTGCCGCCATCCATGAGGACTTGTGTAAATTGGAATCCGTCGATTATAGGATCCAATATCAAGGCAGTCCATCCTGCGTTCCGGATATTTTCGGAATAGTCCTGATGGTCGAAGGTGATTGGTTTTGACAACCAGTGTGCGGCGTGCCTTTTAGTGGGCGCCGCTCTTTTTTTCCCCTGATCACGTGAAGTGCGCATCGCTTTAACCTCTTGCGGGAATTCTTTTGTTTTCGGGGCTCGCTTGTGGTGCTCGTCATCATCTTCGCTTGGTGTGTCGAGCCCCTTGTGTTCGGGCGTTGAGTCTCACGGACTGTTTGAAGACCCAACAATTTACGTGGGTATGGTTTGCGTGCCTCCTGAGTACTATGGATTTGACATACCTTGTCCAAGATTTTGTTGAAGTTGGATAGCTCATCGCTATCATCTTTAAGGGGCAGTTTTTTGCTGATCTGCCGTGAGCTTTTGAATCCGGCGTTGACTCTCGTGCTCTTTGGATTGTTCCTTTTAATCCGGCGTTGGTCCTCGTTACGC
The DNA here is from genome assembly GCA_021605145.1 of Aegilops bicornis. Lineage (NCBI taxonomy): Eukaryota > Viridiplantae > Streptophyta > Magnoliopsida > Poales > Poaceae > Aegilops > Aegilops bicornis. The sequence goes on from CM038673.1 coordinate 522,075,119, forward strand.
CGTGGTTTCCCATTTCCATCCCTGATTTCGGATGTACTTGGGTTGCTGGTGCTGCATCTTGCCAACCAGCTATCCTCTCCCGCGCAAAAGCGGGTCATGATGCTTGTTAATGCGGCCATTGTTCTTGGCTTTTCTTGGCCGAGGTGTCTGGCGAGCCATTCGTCTCGAACGTTGTGTTTGAAGGTTGCTAAGGCTTCAAGGCCCCGACAATCGACTATTTGGTTCTTTTTAGTAAGGAACCTGTTCCATAATTTCGGGCTGACTCTCGGGCTGTTGAGTTATGTGACTTAGGTCGCTCAAGCGTCCGGAGGCGGACATAAGTCCCCAAAATTTGCCCGAAATGCATCCTCGAGCTCTTCCCAGCTTCCAATCAGATTTTCGGGAGGCTTTTAAGCCAATGCCGAGCTGGCCCTTTGAGTTTAAGGGTAAGTATTTTATGGCGTGGAGATCATCTCCTCTAGCCATGTGTATGTGGAGGATGTAATCCTCAATCCGCACTCAGTGCATTGTTCCGTCAGATGCCTCTATGTTTACGGGTTTGAACTCACCGAAATTCATGGTCCAGCACCTCATCGGTGAAACACCGGGGGTGTGCGGCGCCCCTAGATTTGGGTGTGCCGTGATCTTCGGAATTTTGGCGTGTTGCATTGCTTTGGCGAGCCTGCTATCTTGGCCCATAGATGGACCTAATCGGGCCATCCTTTGATGTGAATCCTTACGCGGATCGCGTATTGGCTTGTGTCTTGGCGCCATTCGCCGCTCTCTTTTTGCCGTGGGTCGCCCATCCGACCGGGTGGCCTTCTTACTTTTTAATTGTGGAGGCTCTAAGGCCTCCTCGCCAATTCGGGCAGTAGCTTTCTTTTTGGGTAGTCTTAGTTCGGGCGATCGTCAGCCGCATTTTATTCAAGGGTGTCAATACCCCGCCCATCTCGATCCTCGAGTGCATCTTCCGCTGTTTTGAGCTTTCGCTTCGCTTTTTCAGGCTGCGCGATGGCGACGAGCCTTTTCTCGAGGTCATTTTGCTCCAATAGTTTGTCCGGCGTGAGATCGCCCGCATCGTTGTCTTCGCCGGGACAGATTGTTTGTCGATGTTGTCTTGTTCGGACGATTGCTCGATAGCTTGCTCGCCGTCCGCCCGGTTCGCCTCGCTCTATGGCTGGGTCTTTGTTGAGGCGGGACTTGGTTCGGGCGTTTACGCTGCCGCTTTGACTGCCGAGGGATTTATCCTTCGTAACGTCCGTTGTTCCACGTCTTCATTTCCTTTAGGTGTATCCACCATGTACACATCATGGGATGAGGTGGTTGTCCGACATCCTCTGTGTCGCTCATTGTTGTCTCCTACATCGCCGTCCATACCGTCGATGTCTTCGAGTCAAAATCGAGCACGCCGTGTAAGCTTCGACCGTGGCTACGAAGTGGGTGGTGGGTGGGCGTTGAGTTTCTTCGTCGTCCGCATCCCAACCTTCCTGACCGTAGTCCGGCCAGGACTCTCCGGATAAAGAGAGAGACTTTAGTGAATTCAGGATGTCACCAAAAGGCGAGTGCTGAAAGATGTCCGCGGTCGTGAACTCCATGACAGGCGCCCAATCGGATTCGATTGGCAGGGGCGTGGAGGGCTCGGAGTCCGGAGAGGAGTCCGGCACCCTGGAGTCGAGGTCTTCGCAGCGACAGGATGGAGTTCGGCTCAATCGCCAGAGAGATTGTGGCCCCGAGGCGGCGCCCAACCACTCGTCCTCGATCAGGAGTCCGCTCGAATTAAGGATCGGAGCAGATATCGGTACGGCCTCCGTGACACCGCTCGCCGCAGAGTTAGATCATGCCCATCAAAACAGTGCGGCGCGCTTGGCTGCGGCTCGAATCCGTCGAAGATCAAGTCCCCGCGAATATCGGCCGTATAGTTCAAACTTCCAAATCTGACCTGAGGGCCAGGGGCGTAGCTTTCGATCTGCTCCAGATGGCCAAGCGAATTGGCCCGCAGTGCAAAGCCGCCGAACACGAAGATCTCCCCGGGGAGAAAAGTTTCACCCTGGACCGCGTCGTTGTTGATGATCGAAGGAGCCATCGGGCCTATCGGCTGACGACACGTTGGAACTCTCAATGAGAGCACCAATGTCGGTGTCAAAACCGGCGGATCTCGGGTAGGGGTCCCGAACTAAGCGTCTAGGCGGATGGTAACAGGAGACAAGGGACACGATGTTTTTACCCGGTTCGGGCCCTCTCGATGGAGGTAATACCCCACTCTGCTTGATTAATATTGATGATATGGGTAGTACAAGAGTAGATCTACCACGAGATCAAGGAGGCTAAACCCTAGAAGCTAGCCTATGGTATGATTGTTGTTCGTCCTACGGACTAAAACCCTCCGGTTTATATAGACACCGGATAGGTTAGGGTTAAACAGAGTCGGTTACAATGGTAGGAGATCTACATTTCCGTATCGCCAAGCTTGCCTTCCACGCCAAGGAAAGTCCCCTCCGGACACGGGACGAAGTCTTCAATCTTGTATATTCATAGTCCTGGAGTCCGGCCGTGACAGATAGTCCGGCTATCCGGACACCCCCTAGTCCAGGACTCCCTCAGGGGGAGTCCTACTCCCACCGGGAGTAGGACTCCTCCTTTCCTAGTAGGAGTAGGAGAGAAGGAAGGGGAGGGGAGAAGGGAAGGAAGGAGGGGGCGCAGCCCCTCCTCCTAGTCCACCCGGACTAGGCCTTGGGGCGTCGGCCTGCCCTAGGCAGCCCTCTCTCTTTCCCGTATGGCCCAATAAGGCCCATATACTCCATGCCAATTCCGTAACTCTCCGTACTCGAAAAATACCGAATCACTCGGAACCTTTCCAAGTCCGAATATAGTCGTCCAATATATCGATCTTTACGTCTCGACCATTTCGAGACTCCTCGTCATGTCCCCGATCTCATCCGGACTCCGAACTCCTTCGGTACATCAAAACTCATAAACTCATAATAAAACCGCCATCGAAACCTTGCGTGCGGACCCTACGGGTTCGAGAACAATGCAGACATGACCGAAACACGTTTCCGGTCAATAACCAATAGCGAAACCTGGATGCTCATATTGGCTCCTACATATTCTACGAAGATCTTTATCGGTCAAACCGCATAACAACATACGTTGTTCCCTTTGTCATCGGTATGTTACTTGCCCGAGATTCGATCATCGGTATCCAATACCTAGTTCAATCTCGTTACCGGCAAGTCTCTTTACTCGTTACATAATGCATCATTCCGTAACTAACTCATTAGCTATATTGCTTGCAAGGCTTATAGTGATGTGCATTACCGAGAGGGCCCAGAGATACCTCTCCGACAATCGGAGTGACAAATCCTAATCTCGAAATATGCCAACTCAACATGTACCTTTGGAGACACATGTAGATCTCCTTTATAATCACCCAGTTACGTTGTGACGTTTGGTAGCACATAAAGTGTTCCTCCGTTAAATGGGAGTTGCATAATCTCATAGTTGTAGGAACATGTATAAGTCATGAAGAAAGCAATAGCAACATACTAATCGATCAAGTGCTAAGCTAACGGAATGGGTCATGTCAATCACATCATTTTACTAATGATGTGATCCCGTTAATCAAATGACAACTCATGTCTATGGTTAGGAAACATAACCATCTTTGATTAATGAGCTAGTCTAGTAGAGGCATACTAGAGATAATATGTTTGTCTATGTATTCACACATGTATCATGTTTCCGGTTAATACAATTCTAGCATGAATAATAAACATTTATCATGATATAAGGAAATAAATAATAACTTTATTATTGCCTCTAGGGCATATTTCCTTCAGTCTCCCACTTGCACTAGAGTCAATAATCTAGTTCACATCACCATGTGATTTAACACTAATGTTCACATCTCGCATGTGATTAACACCCATAGTTCACATCGTCATGTGACCAACACCCAAAAAGGTTTACTAGAGTCAATATCTAGTTCACATTGCTATGTGATTAACACCCAAAGAGTACTAAGGTGTGATCATGTTTTGCTCGTGAGAGAAGCTTAGTCAACCGGTCTGTCACATTCAGAGCCATATGTATTTTGCAAATATTCTATGTCTACAATGCTCTGCACGGAGCTACTCTAGCTAATTGCTCCCACTTTCAATATGTATCCAGATTGAGACTTAGAGTCATCTAGATTGGTGTGAAAGCTTGCACCGATGTAACTCTTTACGACGGGCTCTTTTATCACCTCCATAATCGAGAAACATTTCCTTAGTCCTTATTAAGGATATTATTGACCAATGTCCAGTAATCTAACCCTAGATCACTATTGTACTCCCTTGCCAAATTCAGAGCAAGGTATACAATAGGTCTGGTACATAGCATAGCATACTTTATAGAACCTATGACTGAGGCATAGGGAATGACTTTCATTCTCTTTCTATTTTCTGCCGTGGTCGGGATTTGAGTCTTACTTAATTTCACACCTTTGTAGCACAGGCAAGAACTCTTTCTTTGGCTGTTCCATTTTGAACTACTTCAAAATCTTATCAAGGTATGTACTCATTGAAAGTCTTATCAAGCGTCTTGATCTATCTCAATAGATCTTGATGCTCAATATATAAGTAGCTTTACTGAGGTCTTTCTTTTAAAGAACTCCTTTCAAACACTTCTTTATGCTTTCCAGAAAAATTCTACATCATTTCGATCAACAATATGTCACTCACATATACTTATCGAAAAGGTCAGAGTGCTCCCACTCACTTTATTGTAAATACAGGCTTCACTGCAAGTCCGTATAAAACTATATGCTTTGATAAACTTATCAAAGCGTATATTCCAACTCTGAGATACTTGCACCAGTCCATAGATGGATTGCTGGAGCTTGCACATTTTGTTAGCACCTTTAGGATTGACAAAACCTTCTGGTTGCATCATATACAACTCTTCTTTAAGAAAACCATTAAGGAATGCAGTTTTGACATCCATTTGCCAGATTTCATAAAATGTGGCAATTTCTAACATGATTCAGACAGACTTAAGCATCACTACAGTTGAGAAAATCTCATTGTAGTCAACACTTTGAACTTTGTCAAAAAACCTTTTTTCGGCAAGTCTAGCTTTGTAGATAGTAACACTACTATCAGCGTCTGTCTTCCTCTTGAAGATCCATTTATTTTCTATGGCTTGCCGATCATCGGGCAAGTCAATCAAAGTCCACACTTTGTTCTTATACATGGATCCCATCTCGATTTCATGGCCTCAAGCCATTTTATGGAATCTGGGCTCACCATCGCTTCTTCATAGTTCGTAGGTTCGTCATGGTCTAGTAACATAACTTCCAGAATAGGATTACCGTACCACTCTGGTGCGGATCTTACTCTGATTGACCTACGAGGTTCAGTAACAACTTGATCTGAAGTTTCATGATCATCATCATTAACTTCCTCACTAATTGGTGTAGTAGTTACAGGAGTAGATTTCTGTGATGAACTACTTTCCAATAAGGGAGCAGGTACAATTACCTCGTCAAGTTCTACTTTCCTCCCACTCACTTCTTTCAAGAGAAACTCCTTCTCTGGAAAGGAACCATTCTAAGCAACGAATATCTTGCCTTCGGATCTGTGATGGAAGGTGTACCCAATAGTTTCCTTTGGGTATTCTATGAAGACACACTTCTCTGATTTGGGTTCGAGCTTATCAGGTTGAAACTTTTTCACATAAGCATTGCAACTCCAAACTTTAAGAAACGACAGCTTAGGTTTATTGCTAAACCATAGTTCATACGGTGTTGTCTCAACGGATTTTTGATGGTGCCCTATCTAAAGTGAATGCAGCTGTCTCTAATGCATAATCCCAAAACGATAGTGGTACATCGGTAAGATACATCATAGATCGCACCATATCCAACAAAGTGCGGTTATGACGTTCAGACACACCGTTACGCTGTGGTGTTCTAGGTGGCATGAGTTTGTGAAACTATTCCACATTATTTTAACTGAAGGCCAAACTCGTAACTCAAATATTCATCTCCATGATCAGATCGCAGAAACTTTATTTTCTTGTTATGATGATTTTCCACTTCACTCTGAAATTCTTCGAACCTTTCAACTATTTCAGACTTATGTTTCATCAAGCAGATATACCCATATCTGCTCAAATCATCTGTGAAGGTGAGAAAATAATGATACCTGCCACGAGCCTTAATACTCATTGGTTTGCATACATCAGTATGTATTATTTCCAACAAGTCAGTAGCTCGTTCGACTGGAGAACGGAGTTTTAGTCATCTTGCCCAAAAGGCACGGTTCGGAAGCATCAAATGATTCATAACCAAGTGATTCCGAAAATCCATCTTTCATGGAGTTTCTTCATGCGCTTTACACCGATATGACCCAAACGGCAGTGCCACAAATAATTTGCACTATCATTATTAACTTTGCATCTTTTGGCATCAATATTATGAATATGTGTATCACTACGATCGAGATCCAACAAACTATTTTCATTGGGTGTATGACCATTGAAGGTTTTATTTATGTAAACAGAACAACAATTATTCTCCTCGACTTTAAATGAATAACCATATTGCAATAAACATGATCAAATCATATTCATGCTCAGCATAAACGCCAAATAACATTTATTTAGGTTTAACACTAATCCCAAAAGTATAGGGAGTGTGTGATGATGATCATATCAATCTTGGAACTATTTCCAACACTCATCGTCACTTCCCCTCAACTAGTCTCTGTTTATTATATAACTCCTGTTTCGAGTTACTAATCTTAGCAACCGAACAAGTATCAAATACTCAGGGGCTACTATAAACACTAGTAAGGCACACATCAATAACCTGTATATCAAATATACCCTTGTTCACTTTGCCATCCTTGTTATCCACCAAATATTCAGGGCATTTCCGCTTCCAGTGACCATTTCCTTTGCAGTGTAAGCACTCAGTTTTAGGCTTTGGTCCAGCTTTGAGCTTCTTCGCGGGAGTGAAAACTTGCTTGTCATTCTATTTTAAGTTCCCTTTCTTTCCCTTTGCCATTTTCTTGAAACTAGTGGTCTTTTCAATCATCAACACTTGATGCTCCTTTCTTGATTTCTACCTTCGTTGATTTCAATATCGCGAAGAGCTCGGGAATCGTTTTCGTCATCCTTTGCATACTATAGTTCATCACGAAGTTCTACTAACTTGGTGATGGTGACTAGAGAACTCTATCAATCACTATCTTATCTGGAAGATTAACTCCCACTTGATTCAAGCGATTGTAGTACCTGCATAATCGAGCACATGCTCACTAGTTGAGCGATTCTCTTCCATCTTTTAGCTATAGAACTTTGTTGGAGATTTCATATCTCTTAACTCGGGTATTTGCTTGAAATATTAACTTCAACTCCTGGAACATCTCATATGATCCATGACGTTCAAAATGTCTTTGAAGTCCCGATTCTAAGCCGTTAAGCATGGTGCACTAAACTATCAAGTAGTCATCATTTTGAGCTAGCCAAATGTTCATAACGTCTACATCTGCTCCTGCAATAGGTCCATCACCTAGCAGTGCATCAAGGACATAATTCTTCTGTGCAGCAATGAGGACAATCCTCAGATCACGGATCCAATCCGCATCATTGCTACTAATATATTTCAACACAGTTTTCTCTAGGAACATATCAAAATAAACATATGAAAGCAACAACACGAGCTATTGATCTACAACATAATTTGCAAAATACTACCAGGACTAAGTTCATGATAAATTTAAGTTCGGTTAATCATATTACTTAATAACTCCCACTTAGATAGACATCTCTCTAGTCATCTAAGTGATCACGTGATCCAAATCAACTAAACCATGTCCGATCATCACGTGAGATGGAGTAGTTTTCAATGGTGAACATCACTATTTGATCATATCTACTATATGATTCACGCTCGACCTTTCGGTCTCCATGTTCCGAGGCCATATCTGCATATGCTAGGCTCGTCAAGTTTAACCTGAGTATTCGCGTGTGCAAAACTGGCTTGCACCCGTTGTAGATGGACGAGAGCTTATCACACCCAATCATCACGTGGTGTCCGGGCACGACGAACTTTGGCAGCAGTGCATACTCAGGGAGAACACTTCTTGATAATTAGTGAGAGATCATCTTAAAATGCTAACGTCAATCAAAGCAAGATAAGATGCATAAAGGATAAACATCACATGCAATCAATATAAGTGATATGATATGGCCATCATCATCTTGTGCTTCTGATCTCCATCTCCGAAGCACCGTCGTTATCACCATCGTCACCGGCGCGACACCTTGATCTCCATCGTAGCATCATTGTCCTTTACGCCGTCTATTGCTTCTACGACTATCGCTACCGTTTAGTGATAAAGTAAAGCAATTACAAGGCGTTTGCATTTCATACAATAAAGCGACAACCATATGGCTCCTGCCAGTTGCCGATAAATTTGCTTACAAAACATGATCATCTCATACAACAAAATATAGCATCACGTCTTGACCATATCACATCACAACATGCCCTGCAAAAACAAGTTAGACGTCCTCTACTTTGTTGTTGCAAGTTTTACGTGGCTCCTACGGGCTTAGCAAGAACCGTTCTTACCTACGCATCAAAACCACAACGATAGTTTGTCAAGTTGGTGCTGTTTTAACCTTCGCAAGGACCGGGCATAGCCACACTCGGTTCAACTAAAGTTGGAGAAACTGACACCCGCTAAGCACCTCTCGTGCAAAGCACGCCGAGAACCGGTCTCGCGTAAGCGTATCGTAATGTCGGTCCGGCCGCTTCATCCAATAATACCGCCGAACCAAAGTATGACATGCTGGTAAGCAGTATGACTTGTATCGCCCACAACCCACTTGTGTTCTACTCGTGCATATAACATCTACGCATAAAACCTAGGCTCGGATGCCACTGTTGGGTAACGTAGTAATTTCAAAAAAAAATCCTACGCACACGCAAGATCATGGTGATGCATAGCAACGAGAGGGGAAGTGTTGTCCACGTACCCTCGTAGACCGAAAGCGGAAGCGTTATAACAACGCGGTTGATGTAGTCGTACGTCTTCACGGCCCGACCGGTCAAGCACCGAAACTACGACACCTCCGAGTTCTAGCACACGTTCAGCTCGATAACGTTCCCCGAACTCCGATCTAGCAAAGTGTCGAGGAAGAGTTCCGTCAGCACGACGGCGTAGTGACGATCTTGATGTTCTACCATCGCAGGGCTTCGCCTAAGCACCGCTACAATAATATTGAGGACTATGGTGGAGGGGGGCACCGCACACGGCTAAGAGATCTCAAGGATCAATTGTTATGTCTATGGGGTGTCCCCCTGCCCCGTATATAAAGGAGCAAGGGGAGGAGGCGGCCGGCCAGGGAGAGGCGCGCCAAGGGGGGGAGTCCTACTCCCACCGGGAGTAGGACTCCTCCTTTCCTAGTAGGAGTAGGAGAGAAGGAAGGGGAGGGGAGAAGGGAAGGAAGGAGGGGGCACAGCCCCTCCTCCTAGTCCAATTCGGACTAGGCCTTGGGGGGCGTGTGGCCTGCCCTAGGCAGACCCTCTCTCTTTCCCGTATGGCCCAATAAGGCCCATATACTCCCCGGCGAATTCCCGTAACTCTCCGGTACTCCGAAAAATATCCGAATCACTCGGAACCTTTCCGAAGTCCAAATATAGTCATCCAATATATCGATCTTTACATCTCGACCATTTCGAGACTCCTTGTCATGTCCCCGATCTCATCCGGGACTCCGAACTCCTTCGGTACATCAAAACTCATAAACTCATAATAAAACTGTCATCGAAACCTTAAGCGTGCGGACCCTAGGGTTCGAGAACTATGTAGACATGACCAAAACACGTTTCCAGTCAATAACCAATAGCGGAACCTGGATGCTCATATTGGCTCCTACATATTCTACGAAGATCTTTATCGGTCAAACCGCATAACAACATACGTTGTTCCCTTTGTCATCGGTATGTTACTTGCCCGAGATTCGATCGTAGGTATCCAATACCTAGTTCAATCTCATTACCGGCAAGTCTCTTTACTCGTTACGTAATGCATCATTCCGTAACTAACTCATTAGCTATATTGCTTGCAAGGCTTATAGTGATGTGCATTACCGAGAGGGCCCAGAGATACCTCTCCAGGCAATCGGAGTGACAAATCCTAATCTCGAAATATGCCAACTCAACATGTACCTTTGGAGACACCTGTAGAGCTCCTTTATAATCACCCAGTTACGTTGTGACATTTGGTAGCACACAAAGTGTTCCTCCGTTAAACAGGAGTTGCATAATCTCATAGTTGTAGGAACATGTATAAGTCATGAAGAAAGCAATAGCAACATACTAAACGATCAAGTGCTAAGCTAACGGAATGGGTCATGTCAATCACATCATTCTACTAATGATGTGATCCCGTTAATCAAATGACAACTCATGTCTATGGTTAGGAAACATAACCATCTTTGATTAATGAGCTAGTCTAGTAGAGGCATACTAGTGACAATATGTTTGTCTATGTATTCACACATGTATCATGTTTCTGGTTAATACATTTCTAGCATGAATAATAAACATTTATCATGATATAAGGAAATAAATAATAACTTTATTATTGCCTCTAGGGCATATTTCCTTTAAAAATATAAAGCAACCGCCCATATGGACCCGCTTGAATACTATCAACTCATATGCTTCTCCCCCTTTTGTCAGTAAGGACCAAAAAGGTTTGAAGACATAGAGCCGCTACTCGTTCCCAGGAGGAATAGGTGAAGCTGCAGGGTCGTCATTGGGGTTTGGCGGTGCAGAAGAACTTGGTGCAATGTCGACACGCGCTGAGGTTGGAGGTGGTGAAGTAGCATCATCTTGGTCATCAATGACTCGCATTCATTTGTGCGGTGAGTAGGAATAATCAGAGTCTTCAAGAGAGGGAGTCCGACGCAAGACAACATTCCTTGGAGGAGTGGAATCAAACTTGAATCTTTCAGTGAAGCCATCGTCTTGAAGATCAGCTTCAGCACTGAGCAAAGTTAAACTCTTCCAAGACCTCCGACAGGTTTCATGTGTGACAAATGCATTCTTGGTGGCAAGATTGTGAATACGATTGACGTCCACCAAGAGGCTTTGCATCTGCCGCTTCAGCCAGTAGTGATGCTTATCCTGTTTCTGATGCAGGGCGACGAGAAGCTCTCGGTCATTGAGAGCACGAGATCGCTTCCAAGGCCTTTGAGCAATAGTGCTCTCAGTGGCTTCAGTGTTGGCACGGTGAGGGCCACGTGTATTGCCAGCCAGAGGATAAACACGAGTGACTGCCTGGACTCCTTCAATAGGCTGTGTGAAGCTTTGGTGATCAGCATTGTGAAGACAAACAGGCTCCTTGGCAGGCTCTGGGTATATGGCTTCAATCGACATATCAATCTCTCGCAAAATATGAGATGGTTGCGGGCAGAAGGCTGATAGTTGACAGCTGAATGAAGCTTGATAAGGCGCATAACCCATGGAGCGTAGAACTTCAGACCAAAGAGGTCAGAGCCAGATGCAGCTAATTGTCTGATGAAGAAGTCTTGAGCATTGAAGCTGATGCCATTGAAGATATAAAAGACCAATGTCTTCATCGCTCCTTCAAGCTTCGCTGCAGAAGAATGTCCCTTGATGGGCCATAGAGTTCGCCTTATGATATGATAGATCATGCGGGGAAGATACTCTAGGTCTTCAACAAAGAATTCTCTTGGGTATTAAGCATCGCGTGGCAGAGGCTTCATAATGCTCAACATTTGGCTCATGTTGGGCTCCGGCTTCTGAAAGATGCTCTCCAACGCATTGCGGTGAAGCTGACAACCAGGCTCATATGATTCACCTGGAGTGGGCAAACCAGAGAGCTCAATAATGTCAAGAGCTTTGGCTTCGTGATGACTATTGCCTGTCATCCACTCAAGGACCCAAGTCTTCGGATCCCTGTTGTAGCCGCGAATGTGGAAGGTAGCATAAAATTGTAGCAGAAGCTCTTCATTCCAATGCTCCTTATCACCACAAAGTTCAAGACCAAAGATCGAAAGCAGTCAAGGGACTCTTCTAGGCAGGGTAGTCCAGCAATGGCTTCAGTGTCTAGACACATATGTGGAAAGATACGCCCTTGGTCATAGAGAACACAGGAATAGTAGCTGCGCTGCTAATAGCTCCAGAACCGATCTGATGAAATCCTTGGCTTGGAATAGGGGTTCTTGGCACTATCAAAGAAAGTGTTGTGCACAATGAAACCATATGCATTGAATGACCACGTGAAGTGGCGATGCACTGAAACCAGGCAACCTTGGCTTAGGCTTACGGACACGAGGCACATGCTCGACATGATAGTCAAATTGCAGACCAGCAGCAGGTGGTGGAACCAGAATGGGCCATCTGACAGTGACCAACTGACCATGATCAAATGCTTGCTCGATGGTGTGTGGCCTTGGAGGCGGTACAGGAGCAGTGGCAGTGGTATTGACATCTGGATGCATATTTGCATCAGGAGCAGCATTGGCTTCAGGTGCAATCACTTCTGGCACCACATTAACTTCAGGCGCCACAGTAGCTTCAGCCATGACAACGTCATTGGCTTCACTATTGGTGTTGGTGAATGCCTCAATGTTATCAACCTCCACTCGAGTAGCTGGAGGGTCGGACACGTTCTCCTCGAGAACAACTTCAGGGTTGGTTGGGGGTGTAGCAACACGTTCTTATTCATTTCTTGGCTCTTCTTGTTCACCGGTTGATGCAGCCGGAATATCTTCAGCCGTTTTGGCTTCAGACTCAGGGATGTTCGCAGTAGGAGAGACTTCAGGAAATACTTGGCATGATACTGATTAGTGCTATTCTCCTTCTGGAACACTCGACAGAGTGACTTGTGGCCTTGGTCCTTTACAAAGCCTGCGAAACGCTGGCGGCGCTTGTGCAGATGGAGTAGGTTGGGCCTCAAAGTCACCATCTTCAAGCACTGGAGTGGTGACTTGAGTTGGGGAAGTAGTTGGTGATTCTTCTTCACGGGGGGAGTCTTGAGGGTGATCAGCCCATGAATCATCCTGAGCAATTGGTGTCAAAGGACGACCAATGCTGATGAGTTTGCTATTCGTGAGAATAAGCGATGATACCACATTTTGCTCGATCTGAGGAAGGGCTTCATCATCTTCTACATTGTCATGGTGACCAATGTCTTCAGCTATGGTGGGGTCAACAGCTGGAATGTCTTCAGCTTCAGGAGCCTCTGTGGAAGCAGGCTCATGAACTATCATACAACGCTATTGGAGTGCAGACGCAGGACGAGCAACAGAAATCGGCTCGACGACTAGGGGCTCTGTGGGAGCAGCCCGATCTTTCTTCTTGGTTTTTCGCTTCTTGGCAGGTGGAGCCTCGTCAGTGGTGTTCTTGGTCTTGCGCTTTCTGGCTTCGGCTTCAGCTGCCCTTGTTTTCTTGAGCTCCGAAGCCACTGTGGGGACCTTAGGCTTCACGCCTGTCATACTGGCCGGGAAGACAAAGCGAGGTTCTTCCCGCCTTGATGCTTCAGTTTGGTCCACTGTTGGCTTCTTCTTGGCAGCCATCTTGGGGTCGATGCCAGGACGCCCACGTGCCTTGCGCTTCTCAGCTTCATTGTAAGCTTGAACACACTTGCCAGCGAGGTTCTTCAAGCGCTCTCGAGAATCTTTGGCTTCATCACGTTTCTTGTGAAACGCCTCCTTGAGCTCATGCATCATGGTCTTGAAGTTTTGGACGTCTGTCACACTGAGCTTGGCCACATGCTTCTTGAACTGAGCCTTTTCATAGTCAATCTTGTGATTTAGTTCAACAATTTTCTGAGCTAGAGCCAGCTCAGGAGCAATGGCTCCATGAAAGGAGACGCTTAGGCCAATGGGGAGTTGAAGATCATCAAAACTGAGGTTTGGGCTATCAAACCACTCGTCAATGAACTTGTTCAGAATGTCCACATCGAAGAGGGGAAGATCATTGAAGATTTCCGCCTCTTGCTTGCTCTTTATTAGCAACTCAAGAGCATCATCGGCAAGATCGTCGTCACTCGACATATCAATGGCTTCATTCTCATTCCTGTGAACAGCAGCTGGGGTCAGTGATTGACCAGCAGATTGCATGGGCTTCTTCTTCTTCTTCTTAGACTTGGAGATGCGTGAGAGATCTTCAGAGTGCACACTTGGTGCAGGAGGAGTAGTGGCCAACGGCTTCGCTTGTGAAGCTCTTGGTGCAGCGGAGGGCTTCAAAGCCTTGGGTTTCTTCAGCTTCTTAGGCTTTGATAACCCACAAGTATAGGGGATCAATTGTAGCCTCTTTCGATAAGTAAGAGTGTCGAACCCAACGAGGAGCTAAAGGTAGAACAAATATTCCCTCAAGTTCTATCGACCACCGATACAACTCTCATGACGCTTGATGTTCGCTTTACCTAGAACAAGTATGAAACTAGAAGTACTTTGTAGGAGTTGTTGGAGAGGCTTGCAAGAAAGTAAAGAGCACGTAAATAAAACTAGGGGCTGTTTAGATGAAGACGCAACTAAATTAGTTTTAGTAGAGAGCTTTTTGTTACGAGAAAGTTATTTGTCCCTAGGCAATCGATAACTAGACCGGTAATCATTATTGCAATTTTATTTGAGGGAGAGGCATAAGCTAACATACTTTCTCTACTTGGATCATATGCACTTATGATTGGAACTCTAGCAAGCATCCGCAACTACTAAAGATTCATTAAGGTAAAACCCAACCATAGCATTAAAGTATCAAGTCCTCTTTATCCCATACGCAAACAACCTACTTACTCGGGTTTGTGTTTCAGTCACTCACACAACCCACTATAAGCAAATCATGAACATATTGCAAACCCTACAGCGAGAATCCCTCATGCTTGCGCGACACGGAGAGCACCATAGGACAGCACCAATAATAAAACATGCAACTCAAACCAATCTTGATCATCAAATAGCCCATAGGACAAAACAGATCTACTCAAACATCATAGGATAGCCATACATCATTGGGAAATAATATATAGCGTTGAGCACCATGTTTAAGTAGAGATTACAGCGGTAAGAGAGAGGTTACACCGCTGCATAGAGGGGGGAAGAGTTGGTGATGATGGCGGTGAAGTTGTTGGTGAAGATGGCGGTGATGATGATGGCCCGGCAGGCCTCGGCGCCACCGGAAGCAAGGGGAGGGCCCCTTCTTCTTCTTCTTCCTTGACCTCCTCCCTAGATGGGAGAAGGGTTTACCCTCTGGTCCTTGGCTCCCATGGCGTGGGAGGGGCGAGAGCCCCTCCGAGATTGGATCTATCTCTCTGTTTCTCTTTGTTTCTGCGTTCTCTTCTGGCTCTGTTTCACCGTTTCGCGTATATATGGAGATCCGTAACTCCGATTGGCCTGAAACCTTCGCCGTGATTTTTTTCTGAATATTAGCTTTCTTGCGGCAAAAGAAGAGCATCAACCGCCTTACGGTGGGCTCACGGTAGCGCCGCCTCATGACCACCTCGGGCCTTTGGTTCGCGTTGATTTTCCTTCCAAATTTTCCATATTTTCCAAAAATAAGCTCCATCCGCTTTTATCCCGCTTGGACTCCGCTTGATATGGATATTCTGTGAAACATAAAACATGCAAATGTAGAACTCGTGACCGGCACCGGATCAATATGTTAGTCCCAAAAATAATATAAAAAGTTGCCAAAAGTATATGAAAGTTGAATAATATTGGCATGGAACAATCAAAATTATAGATATGACAGAGACGATCAAGATCCCCAAGCTTAATTCCTGCTCGTCCTTGAGTAGGTAAATGATAAAAAAGATAATTTTGATGTGGAATGCTACCTAGCATAATCTTGATCATATGTCTAATCATGGCATGAATATTAAGACACGAGTGATTCAAGGCGATAGTCTATCGTTTGACATAAAAACAATAATACTTCAAGCATACCAACCAAGCAATTATGTCTTATTGAAATAACATAGCCAAAGAAAGCTCATCCCTACAAAATCATATAGTCTGGCTATGCTCCATCTTCACCACACAAAATATTCACATCATGCACAACCCCGATGACAAGCCAAGCAATTGTTTCATACTTTTGACGTTCTCAAACCTTTTCAACTTTCACGCAATACATGAGCGTGAGCCATGGACATAGCACTATAGGTGGAATAGAATATGCTGATGGGGGTTATGTGGAGAAGACAAAAAAAAGGGGAAAGTCTCACATCAACTAGGCGTATCAACGGGCTATGGAGATGCCCATCAATAGATATCAATGTTAGGAGTAGGGATTGCCTTGCAATGGATGCACTAAGAGATATAAGTGTATGAAAGCTCAAACTGAAACTAAGTGGGTGTGTATCCAACTTGCTTGCTCATGAAGACCTAGGGCATTTGAGGAAGCCCATCGTTGGAATATACAAGCCGAGTTCTATAATGAAAATTCCCACTAGTATATGAAAGTGATAACTCAAGAGACTCTCTATATGAAGAACATGGTGCTACTTTGAAGCACAAGTGTGGTAAAAGGATAGTAACATTGCCCCTTCTCTCTTTTTCTCTCATTTTTTTCTTTTTTGGGCCTTATCTTTTTTTGGCCTTTCTCTTTTTTTTTCGTCCGGAGTCTCATCCCGACTTGTGGGGGAATCATAGTCTCCATCATCCTTTCCTCACTAGGGCAATGCTCTAATAATGATGATCATCACACTTTTATTTACTTACAACTCAATATTACAACTCGATATCTAGAACAAAGATATGACTCTATATGAATGCCTCCTCCGTGATGTAGGGATGTGCAATGATCTAGCGTAGCAATGACATAAAAAAACGGACTAGCCATGAAAACATCATGCTAGCTATCTTACGATCATGCAAAGCAATATGACAATAAATGTTCAAGTCATGTATATGATGATGATGAAAGTTGCATGGCAATATATCTCGGAATGGCTATGGAAATGCCATAATAGGTAGGTATGGTGGCTGTTTTGAGGAAGATATAATGAGGCTTATGTGTGACAGAGCGTATCATATCACGGGGTTTGGATGCACCGGTGAAGTTTGCACCAACTCTCGAGGTGAGAAAGGGAAATGCACGGTAACGAAGAGGCTAGCAATGATGGAAGGGTGAGAGTGCGTATAATCCATGGACTCAACATTAGTCATAAAGAACTCACATACTTATTGCAAAAATCTATTAGTCATCGAAACAAATTACTACGCGCATGCTCCTAGGGGGATAGATTGGTAGGAAAAGACCATCGCTCGTCCCCGACCGGCACTCATAAGGAAGGCAATCAATAAACACCTCATGCTCTGACTTCGTTACATAACGGTTCACCATACGTGCATGCTACGGGACTTGCAAACCTCAACACAAGTATTTCTAAATTTCACAATTACTCAACTAGCATGACTCTAATATCACCATCCTTATATCGCAAAACTATTGCAAGGAATCAAACATATCATATTCAGCAATCTACAAGTTTATGTAGGATTTTATGACTAACCATGTGAATGACCAGTTCCTGTCATCTCTCTAAATAGATATAAGTGAAACAAGAGAGTTTAATTCTTTCTACAAAAGATATGCCCACGCTCTAACAAATATAAGTGAAGCAAAAGAGCATTCTACAAATGGTGGTTGTCTATGTAAAGAGAAACAAGCAATCCAAACTTCAAATGATATAAGTGAAGCACATGAAGCATTCTATAAAGCCATACTCAAAAGATATAAGTGAAGTGCATAGAGCATTCTATAAATCAACCAAGGACCATCTCATACCATCATGGTGCATAAAAGAAAAATAAAAACCTAATTGCAAAAGACGCTCCAGGACTTGCACATATCGCATGAATGAAACAAATCCGGAAACATACCGATATTTGTTGAAGAAAGAGGATGCCTCCTCAAAGATCCCCAAGCTTAGACGCTTGAGTCTCCTTGAATATTTACTTGGGGTGCCTCAGGAATCCCCAAGCTTGAGCTCTTGCCTCTCTTCCTTCTTCTCACATCGAAACCTTCTCGATCATCGAACACTTCATCCACACAAAACTTCAACAGAAAACTCGGTAAGATCCGTTAGTATAATAAAGCAAATCACCACTCTAAGTACTGTTGAAAACCAATTCATATTTTGTTTTTGCATTGTATCTACCGTAATATAACTTTTTCATGGCTTAATCCACTGATATGAATTGATAGTTTCATCAAAACAAGCAAACTATGCATCAAAAACAGAACAGTCTGTAGCAATCTGAACATTCACCATACTTATGATACTTGAAACATTATGCCAAAATTAGGAAAAATAAACAATTTTTACAGCAAGACAGTTCAAAAAGAATCAGAACCATTTGACGTTCCAGTAAGAAATTAAAAATCGCGCACTACAGCAAAAGTTTCTGTCCTGCACCGCACAAACCAACAAGCATTGTAAACATCCTAAAGGCAAACCTTGGCACATTATTTTTATAATACAATGGAATTGTACAAGGATAATTATTTTTGTTGAAAAGTTTTTGTAATCAAGATTCACAAAGTTGCCGTGAGCATGAACAAAGTTCAAGGAGCTCTCCCACTTCAACAATGCTTGTCTTTCTCACTTTCGCTTTTCTTTTTGAAAAAGTTTGGGTTCCCCTCTTTATTTTTGTTGTTTTTAAACTATATGAAAGCACTCACAAAAATAAATGACTCTCTAAAACTTCCGGGTTGTCTCCCTGGCAGCGCTTTCTTTAAAGCCATTAAGCTAGGCATATAGTGCTCAAGTAATGGATCCACCCGGATGCCAAGGTATATCAAAGCCAATTTGAATTAGCAATGATTTGTAATTTAGTAGTGAGCACAAAGCAGCATATATCATGTAATGACAAAGTCTAACTCTCTTCCTATGCATCGGCATGTCATAAAAGAACAATTCATGCACACATAGTAAAGGCCAATGCATGGTATAAACAGTTTCTTGCAATTTTATTGTATTGGAGACATAGAGAGGTGGAGATATAGTTCCTCTCTCATAATAATTGCAAGTAGGAGCAGCAAGTACATGCATATTATATTTATCAAAATCATCATGTGCAACGGTATAAGGCAACCCATCAATTAATCCTTAATAAGTGCAAACTTCTCCGATATAGTGTAATCGGGGGAATTCAAAAAGATAATAGGACTATCATGCGTGGGTGCAATGGCAACAATTTCATGTTTAACATAAGGAACTATAGCAAGTTCATCTCTATAAGCATAATTCATATTGGCATCTTGGCCACAAGCATAGCAAGCATCATCAAAAAGGGATATTTCAAGAGAATCAATGGGATCATAATAGTCATCATAGCAATCATCCTTCGGTAAGTACGAAGGGGAATTAAACAATGTATGAGTTGAAGGGTTACTCTCATTAGAAGGTGGGCACGGGTGATCAATCCGCTCTTCCTCCTTTTGTTCTTCGCTCTCCTCCTCATCTTTTTCATCCAATGAGCTCACAGTTTCATCAATTTCTTCTTCCATAGGCTCCTGCAAAATATTAATCTCTTCTTGGACAGCGGAGACTTTCTCAATAAGTGCATTAATTTCGTAATTGTATTCATAATTCTCATAGAAATATTTGAGGATAGCTAAATTTTCAGATCTATAAACAGCATCATCAAAATCTTCAAACTCTTTACACATAGATTCAATTTCATAAGCACCCATAAAAGCAACAAATTCTTCTATTTTTTCCACATCATAGTAATCATATATACCATTAGCATAAGAAGCTAAGGTTTCATTATCATTAAATTCGCATGAAAAGGGAAGGTGTGGAGACTTCGTCTTAGAGCAACAAGTATAATCATATCTCAAGCATAGTTGCCTAGCATACCAATACAACATATTAATTTGATCCCATAATAGTTTCCTTTTGTGTCAAGCGATAATCCCTAAAGTATTCACGTTGATCCAACGTTACTCCCATAACATAATTAAATGGGGTTTTCTCAGGATTATTAAAGTAGTACATAATATCTTTCACATAACGAGCATCGAGGGTTTTAGGAGGTTCCCCATCTCCATGAGTAGCAAGTACACCTAAGTTTTTTGGTATTTCGTGTTCCATATCCATAACTAAAGATAGAGAACAACTAAGAACAACAAATAAAAAATTACTTAGTGATAAAGCAAACAAGCACACACGAGAATATTCACCCCACGCTATAACTCACCAAGAACGGCGCTTTTAAAAGGTCTTGATAACCCACAAGTATAGGGGATGAATTGTAGCATCTTTCGATAAGTAAGAGTGTCGAACCCAACGAGGAGCTGAAGGTAGAACAAATATTCCCTCAAGTTCTATCGACCACCGATACAACTCTACGCACGCTTGACGTTCACTTTACCTAGAACAAGTATGAAACTAGAAGTACTTTGTAGGATTTGTTGGAGAGGCTTGCAAGAAAGTAAAGAGCACGTAAATAAAACTAGGGGCTGTTTAGATGAAGAAACAACTAAATTAGTTTTAGTAGAGAGCTTTTTGTTACAAGAAAGTTATTTGTCCCTAGGCAATCGATAACTAGACCGGTAATCATTATTGCAATTTTATTTGAGGGAGAGGCATAAGCTAACATACTTTCTCTACTTGGATCATCTGCACTTATGATCGGAACTCTAGCAAGCATCCGCAACTACTAAAGATTCATTAAGGTAAAACCCAACCATAGCATTAAAGTATCAAGTCCTCTTTATCCCATACGCAAACAACCTACTTACTCGGGTTTGTGTTTCAGTCACTCACGCAACCCACTATAAGCAAATCATGAACATATTGCAAACCCTACAGCGAGAATCCCTCACGCTTGCGCGACACGGAGAGCACCATAGGACAGCACCAATAATAAAACATGCAACTCAAACCAATCTTGATCATCAAATAGCCCATAGGACAAAACAGATCTACTCAAACATCATAGGATAGCCATACATCATTGGGAAATAATATATAGCGTTGAGCACCATGTTTAAGTAGAGATTACAGCGGGTAAGAGAGAGGTTACACCGCTGCATAGAGGGAAGAGTTGGTGATGATGGCGGTGAAGTTGTTGGTGAAGATGGCGGTGATGATGATGGCCCCTAAGGCCTCCGGCGCCACTCAAGCAAGGGGAGAGCCCCCCTCTTCTTCTTTCTTCCTTGACCTCCTCCCTAGATGGGAGAAGGGTTTTCCCTCCGTCCTTGGCTCCCATGGCGTGGGAGGGCGAGAGCCCTCCGAGATTGGATCTATCTCTGTTTCTCTCTGCTTCTGCGTTCTCTTCCGCTCTGTTTAACTGCTTTCTGTATATATGGAGATCCGTAACTCCGATTGGCCTGAAACCTTCGCCGTGATTTTTTCTGAATATTAGCTTTCTTGCGGCAAAGAAGAGCATCAACCGCCTTACGGTGGACTCACGAGGGTAGGGGCACGCTTAGGGGGGCGCGCTTCTGCCTCGTGACCACCTCGCACCGGTTCGCGTTGATTTTCCTTCCAAATTTTCCATATTTTCCAAAAATAAGCTCCGTCTGCTTTTATCCCGTTAGGACTCCGCTTGATATGGATATTCTGAAACATAAAACATGCAATGCATGTGAACCGCACTGCAATCGGATCAATATGTTAGTCCCAAAAATAATATAAAAAGTTGCCAAAAAAGTATATGAAAGTTGAATAATATTGGCATGGAACAATCAAAAATTATAGATATGACGAAGACGTATCAGGATTCGGTGCTGCAGGCGCTTCGTTAGAATCAGCATCATCGGCAGAGTGATCCACGGCAGCCCCTTGAACCATAATGTGAGTTATGAGACCTTCAAGGTTGTAGAAGGGCCCAACAATATTGGGTTCAGCATCGTGTGTGCCATCGGCACGAGGAGCAGAGGGACCGGGGTTGAAGTCTAATCCCCTCGACTTGTTGTTCTCTTTGGTCGAGTTCTTGGCAAACTGGAAGTTGCGCTTGAACAGATTGTCTTCACGACACCATAGCAGAGAGGATGGGTCGGCATCAGTAGGCTGTGGTCCACGAACCATGCAAGGGTAGAAACCCTGAGCAATAGCTTCAGTTCTGGACCTGGGTGGAAGATTTTTGTACAAGATGTCTCCCCAGGGTCGCTTGATGGCATTCTTTTCAAAGATATTCCCGGGTCACGAACCTGCATTTTGTACCATTGTTCTGCCCAATATCTTTGAATCCATTGGATTCAAGTTTTGCGCTGATTGTAATCATCCTCTGGATCTGTCTTGTATAGCTCATAGAGATCAGGTGGCAAATCTCTTGATGTTCCCCCACGGTGCTGTCTGCCTCCCTTCCTCGCTGACTTATCTGTAGCGATGTAGTTCAGACTGAATGGCTTCAACACTGTCAAAGGCTTTCGTCTGCTGGTCAGACAGGAACTGGCTTCAAGAGAGTTGGTATGATGCTGTAAGAATTCTGCAAATGAATGCAGACTATGAGAACCAAGGGATTCTCCCACGGACATGTACCTGTGAGAACATTAGAGATGCGAGGGAAGGGTAAGAGGTCATATGCATTCTCAGAAGATTTTGAAGATAAATCAGTTTAGAGGACTTTGACCTCATAGCGCGAAGACATTCACTTATATGTTGAGAGTTGGTTCCAGATTTGTACGAATCCAAGAATAGGTACAAGTGAGGAATCTAACTATGTGTGAAGCATAAGTGAATATACTAGGCAGAATATGAGATGTAGAATAGGATAGATCCAAATTTGTGTGAGACAGAAACCACTTTTGGTTGGAAGGATGAGTCTATCAGATCAAAAAGACGGTAAAAGGAGAGTTTTAATTTACCACACGATGAACTGCTAGACGGAGCAGAAAAGGAGGCCGAGCAGTTTGATCTTCCATGCCCTAACTTGGCGACGGAGGACACCTACGGCAGTGGCGGAGAAGACGATGTCCGCGGTCGGCGTGAGGACGGCGTCGGTGAGGTTGCGGCAGCTAAGCGCTTCGTCGTCGGCGTCGTCGAGAGCTAGCGGTGGCGCTAGGGTTTGTTGAGGTGGAGAGGTGGAAGAAGTATTTTGACCGTGATGTGATATGTATTTATAAGGAGAGGGACTGACAAGGTAATTACGCAGTGCCTCGGGCGGTTCACATCTGAGGGACACGTGGCGAACATGCAACACATTGGAAGTTGTTCCATGTTCCCACGCACGCCTGGACTGTCGGGTGGTCGTTCCGGCTTCTCCGGGTTTCAGGCAATAAGGATTGAGCATTTAAAAATAGATTTAATGTTTGTCTCTGTATCTTCTGCTGACAAGGACGCAGAGAAGACATTTGAAAGTTTCAACGGAATGTATATGATTTGGATAGATAGAGTTTGAGGTAGGAAGCATAGAGAGGTTAGGGTCCGATCACATTCACTTAGTCCAAAAGATTCAAATAAGAAGACATAGCTATAAGTGAATGTTGTAGAGGATAGAACACTAATATAAGTATATATCAGAATAAGACCAAATCAACATTGTGAAGATAAACATGAAGTCATGACAACATTGAAGACAAACTCAATGTTGAGGATGAATCAAATGCGAAGACTTAGCAAATGTAATGCCAAGAGAAAAACATTCCAAACAAAAGTTTGGTGGTGGCGTTACCCATCGTATAGGAAGTATTAGACCCAGACACGACACACAATTATCGTGGCGCTCCGAAGTCAAATTCCGCATTAATGTATTCACACTAAGAGTGTAAGTCTTCATTGATTGAAGATATACATTACTTTGTGTGTTGCACATCTAAGTCATCAACATGCATAAGTGTTAGGATGTGTGCCTAATCACAGGACATTCGAGGATTCCAAGATATTTAGCTCACACCACAACTTGCAAAACCTTTTCTCATCCAAGGGCTTTGTGAAGATATCTGCCAATTGCTCTTCAAAGGTTGACGTGAATGATATCAATATCTTCCTTCATAACATGATCTCTGAGAAAGTGATGACGAATTTCAATGTGCTTTGTCTTCGAGTGCTGAACTGGTTTGTTGGCAATCTTGATGGCGCTTTCATTGTCACAATAGAGTGGTACTTGTTTCAGATGGATGCCATAGTCCTTGAGTGTTTGATTCATCCATAGAAGCTGAGCGCAGAAGATCCAACAAAGAATGTATTCAGATTCAAAGAAGGAGAGAGATACACTATTCGCTTCTTTGAAGACCAACAGACAAGAGATCGTCCCGTAAAGTGGCATGTGCCTGATGTAGACTTGCGATCCACCTTGTCACCAAAGATAATCAAGATCCGAGAATCCAACTAGATCAAACTCTGAGCCCTTTGGATACCACAATCCTAATGTTGGGGGTGTAAGCCAAATATCAAAGAATTCGCTTCACAGCCAAGTGATGCGATTCCTTTGGTGCCGCTTGGAATAGAGCACACATGCAAACACTAAGCATGATATCTGGCCTAGATGCACGTAAATAAAGTAAAGAACTAATCATGGAGCGGTATACCTTTTGATTGAACTCTTTACCATTGGCGTTAGGACCCAGGTGACTCTTGGTTGGCATTGGCGTCGTGTAACCTTTGCAGTCTTGCATTCCAAACTTCTTCAGGCAATCTTTGAGATATTTCTCTTGAGATATGAAGATGCCATTGCTTTGCTGACGTATTTGAAGACCAAGGAAGAACTTCAGCTCACCCTTCATGGACATCTGATATTGCTCTTGCATCATGTGTCCAAACTCATCACCTTATTTCCGTTGGTGCAGTAGAAGATAATGTCATCCACATATATTTGGCACACAAACAGTTCACCATCATATGTCTTCGTGAAGAGTGTAGGATCTAGGGAACCCGGTTTGAAGCCTTTTCTCTTCGTGAAGTCTTTGAGTGTGTCATACCAAGCCTTGAGGGGCTTGTTTGAGGCCATACAAAGGCCTTGTTCAAATTTTGTATACCATGTCAGGATGTTTTGGATCTTCAAAGCCAGGAGGTTGTGCAACATACACTTCTTCTTCAATCTTGCTGTTGAGAAAAGCACTCTTCACATCCATTTGATACAGAAGGATGTTGTGATGATTTGTGTAGGCTAGCAGTATGGAATGGCTTCAAGCCTAGCCACGGGAGCAAATGTTTCATCGAAGTCAATCCCTTCAACTTGAGTGTATCCTTGAGCAACGAGACGGGCCTTGTTTCTGATGACTTGTCCATGCTCATCTTGCTTGTTGCGATATATCCATTTTGTGCCTATTATGTTGTGCTTGCGAGGGTCAGGACGCTTGACTAATTCCCACACATTGTTCAGCTTGAACTTTGAAGCTCTTCTTGCATGGCTTGAATCCATTCAGGTTCCATAAAGGCTTCAACAACTTTCTTGAACGAGTGAGTGGACTAGGCGCATTGATGCTATCAATTATCTTCTCAATTTGTACTTCATTTGCAACACGAGGATGAACTGGACGAAGATTTTGCTCTTGCTGATCATTGTCATTGTTAGGAGGATTGTCTTCGGGCTGAGCATTGTCTTCAAAGTTGATTAGGTGCGAAATGATAAGTTCCTCTTCAGTCAGGCTTCTTGACGGTATGATTTCTCCTGTTCCCATTAGCTTGATGGATTCACTAGGTGGAACTTCATCTAGCACATTTGGCAGTGCTCTCTTTGCGAGCCGTTAGTCTCATCAAATCACAAGATCCACGCTTTCAACCACTTTATAGTGAAAGAGGTTGAAGACTCTATAGGAGTGTGAATCCTTTCCGTATCCAAGCATAAAACCTTCATGTGCTTTCGGTGCAAATTTTGAAGTGTGATGTGGATCCTTGATCCAACACCTAGCACCAAATACTCTGTAACCGACATTTGGCTTCTTACCGGTGAGGAGTTCATAGGATGTCTTCTTGAAGCTTGTGAAGATAAACACGGTTGATGACATGACATGCAGTATCAATAGCTTCAGGCCAGAACTTTCTTGGAGTCTTGTATTCATCGAGCATCGTCCGTGCCATCTCAATGAGTGTTCTGTTCTTGCGCTCCATGATGCCATTCTGCTGAGGTGTGTACGGAGCAGAGAACTCATGGGTGATGCCCAACGTATCCAGGTAAAGGTCGAGGCCGGTGTTCTTGAACTCTGTGTCGTTGTCACTTCTGATGCGCTTGATCTTGACGCCATAGTTGTTCATGGCACAGTTGGCGAAGCGTCTGAATACATCTGCACTTCAGTCTTGTAGAGGATTATGTGCACCCAAGTATATCTTGAATAATCATCGACAATGACGAAGCCATAGAGACAAGCAGTAGTAGTGAGAGTAGAGTAGTGAGTAGGACCAAATAAGTCCATGTGTAGCAGCTCGAAGGGTTGAGATGTCGTCATGATTGTCTTCGAGGGATGCTTGGCCCTTATCATCTTTCCAGCTTCGCAGGCACCGCATAAGTGATGCCAGAGCCAGCACTCTGAAGCTTTTGCTAGAAGACATACGGCAAGCTGTGGTCCTGCTGAGAAATCTACCATGTACAAATCATCTTTCTGATACCCTTCAAAGACTAGAGACTTGTCATATTCCATTAGTACAAGGCAACGATATTTTCCAAATATCACTGTCATGTTCAAATCGCAAAGCATTGAGATAGACATTAAGTTGAAACCAAGGGATTCAACAAGCCTCACTTTATCCATGTCTTTGATCCTTTGAGATTGCAACTCTACCTAGACCCAATACCTTGCTTTTACCGATTGTCAAGAAATGTGATGTGACTCTTGTCGATGGACGTAAAGTTGAGTCCATGAGAAGACTTCGATCACCAAATATATGATTAGTGCATCCGCTATCCATAATCCATTCTCAAGCATGAGGTGTCATACCCTCTGATGCAGTTAGGGATAGGCTTCACTAAGAGTATTGTGAAGCATAAACATTTGACGACAAGAGGATTATCAAAGCTCAGGTCAAGATTAGGACCGATAGGATGATTGGCAAGCGACTCAGAACAAAATACATAGTAAGACCATTTGGGCATTTTATCTTCGCCCCACAAGATGTTTTAGGTCCCCAAAGAATAGCATCAGACGCCTTTGATTTCTGGCTAGAGACCTTTCCCTGCAAAAGAAAGTTAATTCTTCTTAACCACCCACATCTTCAGGGGTGGCTTAGAAGCAATGAATCTAAGTGCAACATCTGAGAACTTTTGCTTTGGAGCACTAGCAAATAGCCTTGCAGGAGATGAATGATACTCATATGAATAAGCAGAAAAGTTCTTAGTTTATGAACATAGCGGTTTGAAGACACACGCTCATATTCATAAGTTTGAGTACAATTTCCCTGCAAAACATTGGCATTAGGGTGACTCAGTTGAGTCCTCAGATTCAGATGAAGCCTTTGGACCATATGAAGCTTTTGGTCTGGGATTTGTCTTCTTCACAGGCGGTGTCATGATGGCATTCACAGAAAGATTCTCAAGACAACTTTTGGGGACCCAGATCTTCTTCATAGGTGGCCCATTCCTGCAGTTAGTACCGATATACCTGGCAAACACTTCACCATTCTGATTCTTAAACAGTTTATAGTTTGCATCAAAGGATTCATCAATGATAATAGGGTTAGCACAAATGAAGCCAGATAAGGTGGATGGATCCACTGAAGGTTCCTTTGCAGCAACCCATGTGATTTTGGGGTACTGCTCAGGCTTCCAGTAAGAACCATCATCGTTCATTTTCCTCTCGAACCCAACACCCTCTTTCCTAGGGTTTCGATTTAGAATCTGCTTTTTGAGGACATCGCACAGTGTCTGATGCCCTTTGAGGCTTTTGTACATCCCTGTTTCAAGCAATGTCTTACCACATCAACAGTTGAAGATATTGCAACAGTAGCAGCAGTAAAACATTCAGCAACAGAAGTAGCGTTATCATGCTCAAGGCATTTTAGACATGGTGGTTCAAATCCTTTCTGAGTGGGACTGATCTGTTGAGTGCAAAGTGACACATTCTCTTTTTGAAGATCTTCATGAGCCGCTCTCAATTTCTCAAGATCTTGCTTCCTTTGAAGATAATCATAGGAAAGCTTTTCATGAGTGGTTGAGAGTGTTTCATGACGACTTTCAAGTTCCTGGTACTTAACATGAAGATTTTTTATGTCTTCAATTAAGGACTGAGACCGGGTCATCTCCGCGTCCAACAGGTCATCGCTTTTGTCTAACAGTTTTTGAGTGTGTTCCATAGCTTTACATTGTTCGGTTGCAATTTTAGCAAGTGTTTTGTAGCTGGGTTTGGATTCACAATCAGAGTCATCTTCACTTGATGTTTGAAAGTAAGCATCACGTGATTTTACCTTGGCACCACGTGCCATGAAGCAGTAGGTGGGAGTAGAGTCGTCCTTATCATTAGCATCAGCGTTGGTGACGGGGCCATTGTCTTCAGTGTTGAAGATGGACTTTGCAACGTAGGTTGTAGCTAGAGCCAGACTTGCAACGCCAGAGTCGGACTCCTCCTCAGACTCCACCTCCGCCTCCTCAGAAGCAGACTCCTCCTCTGAATCCATCTCCTTGCCAACAAAAGCACGAGCCTTGCCAGATGAGCTCTTCTTGTGTGATGAAGACTTGGACGAAGACTTGGAATAAGACTTTGAGGGTTTCTTCTTCTTGTTGTCATCAGAATCATATTCCTTGCTCTTCTTCTTCTTGTTGTTCTCATTGTCCCACTGTGGACATTCAGATGTGTAGTGTCCAGGTTTCTTGCACTTGTGACATGTTCTCTTCTTGTAATCATGAGTGGAATCTTCATCATTTCTTGAGCTGGATCGTGAAGACTTTCTGAAGCCCTTCTTAGTGAACTTCTGGAACTTCTTCACAAGCATAGCAAGCTCCTTTCCAATGTCTTCAGGTCACCAGAACTGCAGTCAAATTCTTCTTCAGATGAGGAAACAACTTTTGCCTTCAAAGCACGAGTTCAGCCATAGTTGGGACCATAGATATCTCTTTTCTCAGATAGCTGGAACTCATGTGTGTTGAGCCTCTCAAGTATGTCAGGCGGATCGAGTGTCTTGAAGTCAGGGTGTTCTTGTATCATCAGGGCAAGGGTGTCAAACAAGCTGTCAAGTGATCTCAGCAGTGTCTTGACGATTTCATGCTTGGTGATCTCAGTGGCGCCGAGAGCACGAAACTCATTTGTGATGTCAGTGAGGCGATCAAACGTGAGCTGGACATTCTCATTGTCGTTTCTCTTGAAGCGGTTGAAGAGGTTGCGAAGAACACTGATCCTTTGATCTCTCTGGGTTGAGACGCCTTCATTGACCTTGGAGAGCCAGTCCCAGACTAGCTTCGACATTTCCAGAGCACTCACACGGCCATATCGTCCTTTGGTCGATGACCATAGATGATGTTCTTGGCGGTAGAATCCAGCTTGAATGAACTTCTTGACATTAGCGGGGTGACACCTTCACCGATCTTGGGAACACCATTCTTGACGACATACCGTAGGTCGACATCAATGGCTTCAAGATGCATGCACATCTTATTCTTCCAAGAGGGATATTCGGTTCCATCGAAGACGGGACATGCAATGGAGACTTTAATTATCCCTGCAATGACATAGCTAAAACTCCGGTGGTTAAATCAATCACACGTAACAAGGAGTACCTTGCTCTGATACCAATTGAAAGTGCTAGTTATCGACTAGAGGGGGGGGGGGGGGTGAATAGGCGATTTTTATGAAAGTCTTCCAAACATGGAAGTTTCGAAGACAAACGATAGAAAAGAACCTATTAACATGCAGCGGAAGGTAGACTACACTATGCAAGCCATAGTCAAGTATTCAATGAAGTGAAAGCACGGCGACTAACAGCAGCTAAGTAGTAATGATCAGGATGGAAGATAGTATGAAGCCAAACAACAATAGAAGTCACACAGTGAAGTCAAACAGGTAACACAGGCAGACAATGACTTCACGAAGACAAACCATGAATAAAGAGAGGGAGAAGATAGAACCAGTCGCTTGGTGAGGACAAGGATTTGTTGAACCAGTTCCAGTTGCTGTGACAACTGTACGTCTGGTTAGGGAGGCTAAGATTTAACTCAGAAGACCGTGTCTTCACCTTATTCCCCTTGAGCTAAGGACACCCAGTCCTCGCCCAATCACTCTGGTAAGTCTGGTAGACTTCCAAACCTTCACAGACTTCGTTCACCGGTGATCCACAATGACTCTTGGATGCTCAGAACACGACGCCTAACCGGATGGAGGATTCACAGTCCTCAAGTGTAACAAGTCTTCAGGTCCCGCAGACAGAAAGACTTCAGTGATGCCTAACACTCTTTGGCTCTGAGTGTTTGGGCTTTGTCCTCGCAAGGATTTCTCTCTCTCAAAAGCTTCGGAGGTGGGTTGCTCTCAAACGACAAAAGTCGTGCACTAACTCTGAGCAGCCACCAATTTATGGTGTAGGGGGTGGGCTATTTATAGCCACTAGGCAACCCGACCTGATTTGTCCGAAATGACCTGGTCACTCGAGAACTGACACATGTTCCAACGGTCAGATTTCAAACACATGCGGCAACTTGACTTGGGCTACAAGTAAAGCCGACTCATCCAACTCTGGATAAGATTTGCTCTCATTGTCTTCGCTCGAAGACATAGGATTTGGTTGAGCATCACTTCAGTCACTCTGACTTTGTTCACTGGGACCCCACTTAACAGTACGGTGGTTCCTATGACTCAACAAAGAAGAAAAGGAAACAACGAAACAACTAAGTCTTCGCGCTCCATAGTCTTCACATGATGTCTTCTCTTGTCATAGTCTTCAATGTGAATATCTTCACAAACCACCATTGTCTTCAATGTCTTCATACATTTTTAGGGGTCATCTCCGGTAGGTAAACCGAATCAATGAGGGACTACTGCCTGTGTCATCCTGCAATTCTCACAAACACATTAGTCCCTAAACCAGGTTTGTCATCAATACTCCAAAACCAACTAGGGGTAGCACTAGATGCACTTACAGTAGCGAAGGAATCACTCGGGTTCAGTTAACAGCAAGGGATCGATCGATCGCTCGGGTTCGATGTCATGCGTAGCTGCGGTAATCGCTCGGGTTCAATTAGAGCCCAATGCCTCGCTTCGGGTTCGCTTAGAGCACAACACCTCACACACGCGTGTATGCGTCACGAGAGAAAGCAGCGTATCGCTTCGGCCCGACCACCCATCAGAACTGAACTCCACCGATATTTTCCCCGCCCTCGCTTCTACCACAGTTTTCTCCGTCATGGACGGACCAGAATGTCATGCAGCTGCGTCTCCGGCCCGCCCAGGACGAAAAGCCCATTTTTCTGTCATGATTTTTCTATCATGATACTTTGTTCCCACCACATCTATGATGATACCAGGTTTTGTCACAATTATCATCATAGAAGTGTCATAAGTATGACAGAAAAAAAATTCATTCGGCCCAAAATGTCATGGATGTGCCTTTTTTTGTAGTGTAGAGAAGGAGTTTCTCTCGAAAGAAGTGAGTGGGAGGAATGTAGAACTTGATGAGGTAATTGTACCTTCTCTCAATTTGGAAAGTAGCACATCCGATAAATCCATTCCCGTGATGCCTACACCAACTAGAGAGGAAGCTAATGATGATGATCATGAAACTTCAGATCAAGTTACTACTGGACATCGTAGGTGGAACGGAGCATGTTCCGCACCAGAGTGGTACGGTAATCCTGTTCTGGAGGTCATGTTACTAGACCATGGCGAACTTACGAACTATGAAGAAGCTATGATGAGCCCAGATTCTGATAAATGGCTTGGGGCCATGAAATTTGAGATAGGATCCATGTATGAGAATAAAGTATGGACTTTGGTGGACTTGCCCGATGATCGGCAAGCCATTGAGAATAAATGGATCTTCAAGAAGAAGACTGACGCTGATGGTAATGTCACCGTCTATAAAGCTCGACCTGTTGCAAAAGGTTTTCGACAAGTTCAAGGGGTTGACTACGATGAGACCTTCTCACTTGTAGCGATGCTTAAGTCAGTCAGAATAATGTTAGCAATTGCCGCATTTTATGATTACGAAATTTGGCAAATGGATGTCAAAATTGCATTCCTTAATGGATTTCTTAAAGAAGAGTTGTATATGATGCAACTAGAAGGTTTTGTCGATCCTAAAGGTGCTAACAAAGTGTGCAAGCTCTAGCGATCCATCTATGGACTGGTGTAAGCATCTCGGAGTTGGAATTTATGCTTTGATGAGGTGATCAAAGCATATGGTTTTATACAGACTTTCGGTGAAGCCTGTATTTACAACAAAGTGAGTGGGAGCTCTATAAAATTTCTGATATTATATGTAGATGACATATTGTTGATTTGAAATGATATAGAATTTCTAGATAGCATAAAAGGATACTTGAATAAGAGTTTTTCAATGAAAGACCTCGGTGAAGCTGCTTATATATTGGACATCAAGATCTATAGAGATAGATCAAGATGCTTAATAGGACTTTCACAAAGCACATTCCTTGACAAAGTTTTGAAGAAGTTCGAAATGGATCAGTCGAAGAAAGGGTCCTTGCCTGTGTTGCAAGGTGTGAAATTGAGTCAGACTCAAAGCCTGACCACTACAGAAGATAGAGAGAAAATGAAAGTCATTCCCTATTGGGGAATGTAGTATTTCAAAAAAATTCCTACGATCACGCAAGATCTATTTAGGAGAAGCACAGCAACGAGCGGGGAGAGTGTGTCCACGCACTCGTGAGACCAAAGCGAGCGTTAGTAATGCAGTTGATGTAGTTGAACGTCTTCGCGATCCAACCGATCCAAGCACCGAACGTATGGCACCTCCGCGTTCAGCACACATTCAGCTCGATGGCGTCCCTCGATCTCTTGATCCAGTTGAGGATGAGGGAGAGTTCCGTCAGCACGACGGCATGGCGACGGTGATGATGAAGTTACCGACGCAGGGCTTTGCCTAAGCACTACGACAATTTGACCGAGGTGTGTAACTCTGGAGGGGGGCACCAGACATGACTAAGAGAAGACTTAGTGTGTCTATGGGGTGCCCCCCTCCCCCGTATATAAAGGAGGGAAGGAGGAGGCGGCCGGCCTAGGGGGCACGCCATAGAGGGAGTCCAACTAGGACTCCCAATCCTAGTTGGACTCCCTTTCCTTTTCTGGAGAGTGGAAAGAGGGAAGGGAGAGGAAGAGGAGAAGGAAAGGGGGGGGGGCGCAGCTGCCCCTTGTGGGTTGCCTCCCCCCTTCCCTATGGCCCATGTAGGCCCAATCTCCCCCCCCCCCCGGGGGGTCCGGTAACCTCCCGGTACTCCAGGAAAATGCCCGAACACTCGGAACCATTCCGATGTCCGAATGCAACCTTCCAATATATGAATCTTTACCTCTTGATCATTTCGATACTCCTCGTCATGTCCGTGATCTCATCCGGGACTCCGAACAAACTTCGGTCATCAAATCACATAACTCATAATACAAATCATCATCGAACGTTAAGCGTGCGGACCCTACGGGTTCGAGAACTATGACATGACCGAGACACATCTCCGGTCAATAACCAATAGCAGAACCAAGATGTTCATATTGGCTCCTACATATTCTACGAAGATCTTTATCGGTCAAACCGCATAACAACATACGTTGTTCCCTTTGTCATCGGTATGTTACTTGCCCGAGATTCGATCGTCGGTATCATCATACCTAGTTCAATCTCATTACCGGTAAGTCTCTTTACTCATTCTGTAATGCATCATCCCATGACTAACTCATTAGTCACATTGCTTGCAAGGCTCATAGTGATGTGCATTACCGAGAGGGCCCATAGATACCTCTCCAATACACGGAGTGACAAATCCTAATCTCGATCTATGCCAACTCAACAAACACCATCGGAGACACATGTAGAGCATCTTTATAATCACCCAGTTACGTTGTGACATTTGATAGCACATAAGGTGTTCCTCCGGTATTCGGGAGTTGCATAATCTCATAGTCAGAGGAACATGTATAAGTCATGATGAAAGCAATAGCAATAAAACTAAACGATCATTAATGCCAAGCTAACGGATGGGTCTTGTCCATCACATCATTATCTAATGATGTGATCTCGTTCATCAAATGACAACTCATGTCTATGGTTAGGAAACCTAACCATCTTTGATTAACGAGCTAGTCTAGTAGAGGCATACTAGGGACACTGCTTGTCTATATATCCACACATGTACTAAGTTTTGGTTAATATAATTCTAGCATGAATAATAAACATTTATCATGATATAAGGAAATATAAATAACAACTTTATTATTGCCTCTAGGGCATATTTCCTTCATTCCCTATGCCTCAGCCATAGGTTCTATCATATATGCTATGCTGTGTACCAGACTTGATGTGTGCCTTGCCATAAGTCTGGTAGGGAGGTACCAAAGTAATCCAGGAGTGGATCAGTGAACAGCGGTCAAGAACATCCTGAAGTACCTGAAAGGACCAAGGATATGTTTCTCATTTATGAAGGTGACAAAGAGCTAAATGCGTTAATGGTTACGTCGATGCTAGCTTTGACACTGATCCGGATGACTCTAAGTCACAAACCGGTACATATTTATATTGAATGGTGGAGCTGTCAATTGGTATAGTTCCAAGCAGATCATCGTGGCGGTATCTACGTGTAAAGCGGAGTACATAGCTGCTTCGGAAGCAGCAAATGAAAGAGTCTGGATGAAGGAGTTCATATCCGATCTAGATGTAATACCTAGTGCATCGGGTCCAATGAAAATCTTTTATGACAATACTGGAGCAATTGCCTTGGCAAAGGAATCCAAATTTCACAAAAGAACCAAACACATCAAGAGACGCTTCAACTCCATTCGTGATCAAGTCAAGGAGGGAGACATAGAAATTTATATACGGATCTGAATGTAGAAGACCTGTTGACTAAGCCTCTTCCACGAGCAAAACATGATCAGCACCAAGACTCCATGGGTGTTAGATTCATTACAATATAATCTAGATTATTGACTCTAGTGCAAGTGGGAGACTGAAGGAAATATGCCCTAGAGGCAATAATAAAGTTGTTATTTT
Source organism: Aegilops bicornis (assembly GCA_021605145.1). Taxonomy (NCBI): domain Eukaryota; kingdom Viridiplantae; phylum Streptophyta; class Magnoliopsida; order Poales; family Poaceae; genus Aegilops; species Aegilops bicornis. The sequence goes on from CM038673.1 coordinate 522,110,158, forward strand.
ATATTTCCTTATTCATGATAAATATTTATTATTCATGCTAGAATTGTATTAATCGGAAACCTTAATACATGTGTGCATACATAAACAAAACACCGTGTCCCTAGTGAGCCTCTACCAGACTAGCTCGTTGATCAAAGATGGTTAAGGTTTCCTAACCATGGACATGAGTTGTCATTTGATAACGGGATCACATCATTAGGAGAATGATGTGATGGACAAGACCCATCCTTAGCTTAGCATTATGATCATTCAGTTTTATTGCTATTGCTTTCTTCATGTCAAATACATATTCCTTCGACTATGAAATTATGCAACTCTCGAATACCGGAGGAATGCCTTGTGTGCTATCCAACGTCACAACGTAGCTGGGTGATTATAAAGATGCTCTACAGGTATCTCCGAAGGTGTTTGTTGAGTTGGCATAGATCGAGATTAGGATTTGTCACTCCGAGTATCGGAGAGGTATCTCTGGGCCCTCTCGGTAATACACATCATAAGCTTGCAAGCAAGCGACTAAGGAGTTAGTCACGAGGTGATGTATTACAGAATGAGTAAAGAGACTTGCTTGTAACAAGATTGAACTAGGTATGAAGATACCGACGATCAAATCTCGGGCAAGTAACATACCAATGGACAAAGGGAATTACGTATGTTGTCATAACAGTTCGACCGATAAAGATCTTCGTAAAATATGTAGGAGCTAATATGGGCATCCAGGTTCCGCTATTGGTTATTGACCGGAGAGGTGTCTCGGTCATGTCTACAAGTTCTCGAACCCGTAGGGTCCGCACGCTTAACGCTCGATGACGATACGTTATTATATGAGTTATGTTATTTGGTGACCGAATGTTGTTCGTAGTCCAGGATGAGATCGCGGACATGACGAGGAGTCTCTAAATGGTCAAGAGGTAAAGATTGATATATAGGACGATGGTATTCAGACACCAGAAGTGTTCCGGAGGGTACCGGGTACATATCGGGTCACCAGAAGGGGTTCCGGGCACCCCCGGCAAAAGATATGGGCCTTATAATAAGAGGGGAAACGCACCAGCCACAAGGGGCTGGTGCGCCCCCCATATGGGTCGAACCAGAGGAGAAGGAAAGAGGGGAAGGGAGAAGGAAGGGGGGGATTCGGCCTCCCCCTTACTTTCCTCCTCCCTCCTCTTTCCTTCCCCCTCCAGCAAATAAGGCTGACAGAACTTATCTACTACCTCGACGTCTTGCTGGATCAAGAAGGCGAGGGACATCACCGAGCTGAACATGTGCAGAACTCGGAGGTGCCATACGTTCGGTACTTGAGCGGTCGAAGCTAGAAGAAGTACGACTACATCAACCACGTTGTTAAACGCTTCCGCTTACGGTCTACGAGGGTACGTAGACACACTCTCCCCCTCGTTGCTATGCATCTTCATGGATAGATCATTGCGTGTGCGTAGATTTTTTTTGTTTTCCATGTAACGATTCCCAACATTAACATATAACTCATATCAATCACACAATACCATAATTGACCCATAGGACAAATGAAATCTACTCAAACATCATAGGATGACCATACATCATTGGACAATAATATATAGCATTAAGCAACATGTTTAAGTAGAGAATTACAGCAGAAATAGAGAGGTTACACTGCTATATAGAGGGAGAGAGAGTTGGTGATGACAACAATGAAGTTGCTGGTGTAGATCGCTGTCATGATGGTTCCCTCGACGGCGCTCCGGCGCCACCGAAAGAGAGGGGGAGAGAGCCCTCCCTCCTTCTTCTTCTTTCTTGGCCTCCCCCTAGATGGGAGGAGGGTTTCCCCTCTGGTACATGGTTGTCATGGCTCCCGAGAAGTGGAGTGCCTCCGAGATTAGATCTCTCTCTCGTGTGTGTGTGTGTGTGTGTGTGTGTGTGTGTGTGTTTCCATACATTTCACGTATGTTTTCTGACCCCTTCACGGTATTTTATATTTCCGAAGATCCGTAACTTCAATTGGGATGAAATTTTGAGGGGATTTTTCTCAAAAAATATCTTTCTTGCAGTGAAATAAGGGATGCAACCGCCTTATGAGGGAGTCACAAGGCAAAATGACGCGACCTACCCCCCTGGCCGCACCCTGTTGCCTTGTGGGCACCTCGGGCACCATCTTGCGTTGATTCTTATTTCCAAAAATCACATATATTCCACAATAAATCTTTGTAAAATTTTATCGCGTTTGGACTTCGTTTGATATAGATTTTCTATGAAACAAAAAACAAGCAAAAAACAGAAACTAACACTGCGCACTGGATCAATGTGTTAGTCTCAAAAATAATATAAAATGTTGTCAAAAGTATATGAAAGTTGTAAAATATTGACATGAAACAATAAAAAATTATAGATACGACGAAGACGTATCACACGCGTGCGTCGGGGCGCTGGAGCGATGATGAATGACTGGCGTTGCTTGTCGTGTTCGTTGTGGAACTAGGTGCCCCAATATAGGATGTCTTGAGCGGACGCCGGGTCGTGGCAGAGTTCACTCCTCCTCCTGCACGCGTCCAGAGGCCGGAACGATCGACACTGGAACCCTTTTCGGGTTCAAATGCCAGCCCTTCAGCAGGTATACATCTGACCAGGGCACGGGGATGACCTGCTCCCAATAGCGCTGGCACTGGTCGACATGCACATACACGCTGCTCGCGGCCGAGACGTCGTAGTTTCTTGCGGTGTCACAGCTGAACGGGTCGCCCGGCCGCCCGAGGACGAGCTTGCCTCGTGGTCGTGCTTCCCGGTCTTCTCGAAGACCCACTTCCACGACATGTTGCGTCGACAGGTGGCTAGGGTTGCTGTCGGGTGGCGAGGCAGAGGGAGGAAGAGGAGTGCCCCCCACCCCCCACGCGTGGCATTTTAAAAGGACCAACGCGTGGTGGTTGGGTGACTGCCGCGTGTGTCTGGGGTGGAAGCAAACCTGGCTGAAGAATGGGCAAGCTTAAAATCTGAATAATCAATCGAAATGTGCTAGTCTTCAAGGAAGATGGTGTCTTTCGTTAAGATTAATTCAGACGGGGTTTCTGGACATTGGTGGCGTCTTCATTGCCGGATCGAGCTCTAGGTACAAACTGGTATGTGAAGATGGCGAGCAGGCGTGGTTTACCAGAGATCATTCTGGAGATGACCCATGTCGAGGCAGTCTCTCTCAAAGCTAAGCAACAAAGAGGTGGACCGCTCAATCCATGGTACAATAGCTTGATTCTGGTTATGCTCCCCTTTTGTAAAATGTAAACTTGTGTGGTGTTGTAGATTGGCTAATGCTTGTGCGCATATGTGTTTTAGACAATGTTGGAGATATCGCTTATCGGTTGACCCAAGATAAAAGGTAAATCGTTCAGTTTATTAGCATATTGGCCAATTTATCATTCGATTTATCTTATCGGATGCATAATCGTAGTTTATTGTGTTGGTAATCGCCTTTATGACGTGTTAAAGGATGCTATGTGTAAAGACATGATGTGGTTGCAGTGAGTGAATATAATCCTAGCTTTATGGCCCTGTTTGGTTCGGCTATGGATTTTTAAAAGCAGCTGTGAAAAATCTGCTGTGGAAAAACAGCTGTGGAAAATCTGATGTGAAAAAGATGTAGGTCATTTGGCAAACCAAATTGACACAATTTATTTCAAATTTTGGCCCGCAGCGGAATCAGATTTTGAAAAGCACGTCCTAGGCTGCTTCCGCTTTTGGTTTAGATTTTGGCAGCGGATTTCTGAAATCTGATTCTGCTGAGTTCGCCTTTTGGTTCAGATTTTGCTGCGCGGCAGCGGAATCCGTCGATAAAAGCTGAACCAAACAGGGCCTATGTCTCTCTCCAAAAAAAACCCCACCAGGCACTGGAGCACCGCCCGCTTGCGGCTGTCTGGCTCATCAGATTTCCCTCTCCCCCCTCGCCCCGATTCAAAAATTTCGTTGCCCATCTCTCTTCCCCACCCCGCTGCCGATCCATCTCCATGCCCAAACCCTAGCCCCCGCCCCCCTCCTCCGCCCCCGGCCACCTCCGCCACCGCTCCGGCAGCCGGCCATGGAGAACCTCTTCATGCAGGTCTTCGAGCGCCGGGACTGGGTCACCGGGCAGATGCGCCAGCAGGTCGACTCCCACGCCGAGTTCCTCGCCTGCGCCTTCCTCGCCGCCGGCCACCGCCCCCCGCCGTGGCTCCTCCCCTCCTGCGCCGCCGGTCCGCAAGGTGCGTATCCCCTCCCTCCCCCCTCCCCCCTCCCCCCTCCCCATGTTTGTTAGCGCTCTGGCCGCTCCCTCGTCAGGGTTGGATTGGGTTGTGTTGGGGATTGAGTAGTTCTCCCCGTATTAGCTATCACGAGGAGAAAATGTGGTGTTCCGTGGAAGCGAGCCTACTCAACTGCTCATGCTACCTTCCCCGCAACAAATTTCACCCTGTCTAAAGTAACTGCGTTGGGTAAATCTGGACCAGATAATAGTTTGTAGCAAAAACAATAGGACCGATGGCCATGCTAAGGAGGTCGACAATGTCCTAATGTTAATTTGGTTAAGATGTTCATTTTAGGCGATGTATGCTTTATAGTATTATTTTTAAATGCGGAATATAATGGAGCAAGGAAACATGAGTGTTCGAAAACTAATGGAACAGACTTTTGTCAGGCTATGATTAGAAAATTCACAGATGGTAGCATCGTCTTGATTTGATTGTGACTTTTGAGGTATGCCTGTACTATGTTTCTCCTCTAAATTGTGTCTACAGAAACCATTTTGTTTCCTTGCTAACCCCAGATATGAACTTATAATGGTTCTAGGTGTCAATGAATAAATGAACTAAAAGATGCCATGCCATATGCTCATGTTCTTCAGTAGGCTTTCCTTTTAGCTGGTGCAATTCGTGTTATATTGCTGGCTGAATGATGGATCTTAGCTATTTTTCCGTTGTTGTCTGCTCATCTATTGCCAAAACTTTCATCACCACCTGCTTTCTTGCCATATTCTGTAAGAGCATTCAAGATTACATACCTGGTATTCGGTGCAACAGAAAGTTGTAGAATGCATTTTAGCCCAAATTGAGGTTCTTTTCAGCTGTATGTTATCCTAATAGATCTTTACATTTTGTGTTGTTCTAATAGTTCTTTACATTTTGTGTATTACACATCTCACCCTATAGTGCATCAGATTTTTCTAATACATCTGCATCTTGATTGGTAATGCTATGACCTCATTAAAGAAATACCATACATATTTTTTTTCAAGCAAGTGGTTACTTACGGCAAACTAAAAAGAACTTGAACTATCACAATTGTGTCCCTGCTGATTATTAATCGTCAATGTTTAACAGCGAGGAAGATGGTCAGGGAGTTGACCCTGTTGTTGTCTAGAGTCCTAATGAAATGGTTTTCTGTTTAGAGAAACTATTCATGTGATGTACTGTAAGTTTGTGACATATTGTGTAACTCTGCGGCGATTTCATGATTGCGGTCGTGTTGTTATCTTAGAGAAGAAAGGCTAAATGAAGCTATAAGTATGCTGCAAAGCGCCTGTTCCTCTAGTATTAGTTGCATCCGAAGCAAGTTTGAATAAAATTAGTTAAAAGATTTGCTTCCTCAAAACTGCAAGTAGTTTCCTGAGACCAAAAGATTTGCTTCCTACGAATCCGCAAGTACTTAGTTTCCTAAGAACAAGCACCGAAGGTGCAGATTGCTAGTTAATCCCACGTAATTAGCAGCCTACATAACTAGTACTGCGTTATTTACGGATGCAGTTTAATGCAAAGAACCACCCAGGCTCATTTTAGCGGGCAATCTGATATGTCTTTGGTTTAGCGTGGTTCAACATTCGTACAGGATTAGCCATTTTGTTTTGTTGGGCAATCCTTTTATGTGTTGGATTGGGGAATTTCGAGTGTGCCAGTTTGGTGCTGTTAGTCCTATAACTTGTTTGTTTATTAGAACCCGAGAGGGACACACCTGCAGGGTGCTGGTTATAAGCATTCATGAGTTACTAACTGGTTGGCTAGTGATTCTGAAATTTGCTGGAAATACACCTATTCTTTGTTTATTTAGCCTTTTGTTCACCATTGGTGTCCGATTTTACTCCCTTGCACATTGCTTTTGACACCTTCTATTCGTTAACTGAACTGCTTGTTTACTTGTAGAGCTAAATGGTAAACCAATTGTTCCGGGGTTACTTTTCGCTGGAAGCCAGATTACTACACCAGCAACCAACAGAACTGTCTTTCAGCCACCAGCTGTGCCTAGTATTTCACTCAGAAATGTGGTGGTTCCAGATGGATATGCTGGTCTAGACACTATTTGTGACACCGTGGATACTAACCAACATGAAGTGCCTCAGCAAAAACAGGTTTCAGTTGACCAGGAGATTGTTGAGGCTAGTTCTGATGTCAACATGTTCTCTGTGGTAAAGCGTTCCAGGTCAAGGCAGCGGCATATTGAAGATCGCTCGCGTGAGAAGGGTCAAGCTACAAATAGTGGAACCAGTGATGTTATGCAAGACAGGATGCAGAGGTCTGAACTTGCAACTGCAGGTTCGAACAAAACAACTGCATCATTATCCTCCAAACCATGTGGTGATGGTGAAAACAATGCTGGAACAATGGCCTCTTTGCCAGGCCAGGAGAAAGGTTTTTATGCCAACCAGGATAGATCAACTGAATTCGTCAAGCGCAGTAAAGATGGTGATCTTGGAAATCAAGGAGTTCAGTTAGATTGTTCTCAAAACCAGATTGCCAGTTATGATAATAATGTCAAGGTTTCTGTTAGAAGTTCTTTTGAAGTGCAAGTTACAAGCAGTGTGTGCCATGCACTCCCTGAAACTTATCTGTCGGTTGAGCCGAAAAAACTTCAATTTGATGGTGTTGAATCAGTTTGCATGAATTCTGCAAGTGAACAGACGATGCAGCAACCAGTATGTGCTCTGGAAGGTGCCAATCTTGATCTTGCTGAGGCACATCCCTTAAATGAAGACCCATCTTCTACCAGCTATTCTCAAGTTCCTCGTTTTATGGGCAGATTATTGCTTGATGGTGTGGAATCAGGATGTTTGAACCCTGACAGTGCACCAGTGAAGCAGCAGCAGAAAAGTGCTTTGGAATGTGCCATTCTTGATCTTACTGGTGTGCATTCCGGAAAGGAGGACCAATCTCCGACCACTTTACTTGAAGTACCTAATCGTACCAGCATACTATTGGTTGAAAGGGATACACTGCACACTGCAGAAGATACTGAAAGACTAACGAGACCTGACAGTTCTTCAGATCGGATCATCACTCGGAGTTCTGTGTCTTTTGAACAACAGTGCTCTGATTCTCATGTTTCACATCCTCCATACAGTGAAACTTTGCAGTCACCTACCCAACTAAGTGATACTATTTTTGGGGCTCCTGCATCATCACAAATATTGCCGAACAGTCTGTTAGAGGAGGCCGAGAGTGAGGACCTCTCACATTCACCTGTAATTGAGGTGGATAACCAATGCTCCCAATTGGAGTCTGCTGAATGTCCAGAGCAGCTTCAACTTCAGACTGTAGAAGATACTGAAAGAATAATGAGACCTGACAGTTCTTCAGATCAGATCATCACTTTCGGAGTTCTGTGTCTTCCGAACAACAGTTCTCTGATTCCCATGTTTCACATCCTCCATACAGTGATACTTTGCAGTCACCTACCCCACTAGCTGATACTAGTTTTGGGGTTCCTGCATCATCACAAATATTGCCGGACAGTCTGTTAGAGGAGGCCGACAGTGAGGACCTCTCACATTCACCTGTAAATGATGTGGATAACGAATGCTCCCACCTGGAGTCCGCTGAATGTCCAGAGCAGGTTCAACCTCAGACTACAGAAGATACTGAAAGAATGATGATACCTGACAGTTCTTCAGATTGGATCATCACTCGGAGTCCTGTGTCTTTCGAACAACAGTGCTCTGATTCTCATGTTTCACATCCTCCATACATTGAAACTCTGCAGTCACCTACCCAACTAGCTGATACTAGTTTTGGGGCTCATGCGTCATCACAAATATTGCTGGACAGTCTGTTAGAGAAGGCCGACAGTGAGGACCTCTCACATTTACCTGTAAATGATGTGGATAACCACTGCTCCCAATTGGAGTCTGCTGAATGCCCTGAGCAGCTTCAACCCCAGACTAGTCCTTTGGGTGACGCTTATAAAACAAGCCTCTCTCCTTATGAAATACAAAGTAATGACACACATTCCAATGGTTGTGCTGTTGTAAATGTCTCTGTATCTGAAGAAAATCACTTATCTCAGGAGCAACATTTGTTGGCCAGAACATCTTTAGAATTCAAGGAGACCGATGTGGAGACTCCCTTTGGTCCTGCTTCCCCGGTCACACAAAATGAGACGCTCAATGGGAAGGTAGCATATGGTGCGGTCAACTGCCATTCAGGAAAGTTGGATGATGTTCAGGTAAAATTGTCAGCTTTGACCAAAGCATGCAACATTTCTGTCAGCAACAAAAAAGACGAGTGTGCAGTGCCAGAAGTTATGAGCAGTGCTTCAGCTAGGAGAACCAGCGAAATGCACTCAACTGAAAGGAACAGTATGACTTCAGCCGAAGATCTGCAACAAAATGGTACCATGCTTGCTATTTGTTGAATATATATTTGCTAGTTTTTTTGGTAGCAAAAGTTATTGTGCCATGTCCTTACATTGTTTCTTATCTTGCAGGAACAGAACAAAAGACCTCTTTTCTTGAGAATGCTGTTAAAGAAAATGTTAATTCATGTACAGCAGAAAACGATAAACGGAAATTTTCACAACCTTCAGTTCAGTACTTCTTAGGTAGTGCAGCATCACATGAGAAAATTAATCTGCTCAAGTCAGACAGAAGCAGTGCTGCTTGTGACCAGAAGAGGTCTGTTCAAGATGGAGTTAAAGTAAATGATAGTTTGTCATCTAAAAGGAGAAGAATAAGGCGTCGATCAGACTTTGACCTTTCCAGGACACCTTGCACAAATTCATTGTCTCTGAACCACCAAGTTGACATTGCTGGTCCTATGTTAACTGCGACAAATTTCTCGGAGAAATCCCATCCTTCGAGTCCTTACTTCTCAAGGAGTTCAGGATCCTGCAAGAGCATGTCTCTGGCGTCAGAGGGGGGAAATGCTGCAAGTGATGTTTATGGAAATGGGAATTCTTCACGGGGAAGAAGAAATGCAACTAGCCTATTAAATGTTGTCCTTGATAACTCTCCTACTGCAAGCACCAGCAGGAGTGCATTGGAGGGAAGGATCTTCAAAACTTCTCAAGAACAGAAACAAAATAAGTTGGAAGTTGACTTTCTGACAACGACTGCTGCTTTGCCTTATTGCTCTGGCATCCTATCTCATAACGAGGAAAACTGCACACAACAGGTATGTGCTCAGCAAGTGTACCGGACTACCAGTTCCCTTTCCTCTCTGAATAATATAAATGTTTATTTATTACGGAAGAACTGGTTATATTTTTTGCTTGCAAAATATGTCATGAAGTAGTAAACTAGTGGTAATGCTCAGTCTGTCTGCATTATTGGTGGAGCCTTTTCTTTGGATGCTTTGCTCTGACAAATTCGAAAACAGTCACATAGCTTCTCTATTTCTTGTTTTTATTATCTCTCTAAGGGATAGCTGATAGGAATATTCATGGGTATTTCATCACGATTTTGTACTGATGAACATACAAATTCCGTGCCTGGCAAGTTTGTAACATCCATGTTGATTTGATGGCCCTTCTATATTTGATTTTGTTGGCAGTTGTAATTGGTAGAGTTGGGTAATGTGCACTCTTCAGTCTATATTGCACTTGCTATTTTATGTGTGCTAGTAAGTCCTAGCATATTTACTGTTGTTCTTTTTGTTGGCAGGAAGGTACTTGCTTAGAAGGTCAAGACCTAAATGCCACCGCTGCAAGTGTGGCAGACCAGGAAATGGCTCTTGAGACGGATAACTTATCATCTCCAATTGCAATATTAAATCAAGAAAATTATTCTGGAACGGAACCATTTACTCAATTCCCGAAGTTACGCTTTAGATCAACATGGTGAACAGGCATCTGCTCCGAATGCACTGTTTCATGGGAAATTATGTTATGGATCCAATGTTAAACGTGGTAGGATATATAAAAGTTATGATCCAAAGGGACATTTGCTGCCTGGTGCTGCTATTTCAATGCCAGTATTTGAGAGATTTGATGTTCCTGGCCAGTTTGACAGCCCAATTATCGGAAAAAGGTCATTTGAGTCCCTTCACGATTCTTGCCAATTAGGCACCATCAGCTCAGGTCCTCCAAACAAGTATAATGCCAACACAGCGAGTAGTTTGCATCAGCTATTGACAACTATGTCACCAAGAAACAGTCGCAGCGTTATGGGCTCTTTCGGATATGGATCGGAACTTGATTCGCTTTTTCATTTCTGACGATGTAGCCTCGTGCTCTTCAAATGCTAGCAGCAGACAAGAGATTAATGAAACTCCGTTGACTCCATCAGTTGAAAAATATAGCCTCCAGAAAATTTCATCAAGATGTGGATCTGGTTCAGAACATATGGGTTCTATTCCTGAACTTAAAATCTTCCGAATTGATGAAGATAACAGTATTCTGGAAGAAGATGAGTACCAAGACATGGCTCCTGGATCTGTGAATGTGAATTACTTATGCCAGCGGTCCTCTGAGAGAACAGCACTTCAGGATATTACTGGATTATGTCAAAACAATGGAAATTCTCCGTCTCTTTCGATGAGATGCATGGATAAAGGTAACAGCATAGTCTTGAGTGCAGAATCTGCCAGTCGTGATCTCACTCATCATTCAAATATAAAAAATGATAGCATTAAGCGAAAATACAATCACCCTACTTCAGTTAAGAGAGAAGGGAAAGCATCCCGTTCTCTTCATGGCAGATTAGGCACGACAGAAATAATCAGTAGCACAAATGGAAGACACAGGAGTGAAGCAAATGTTGACAAACAAGGCACGGCAGAACTAAAGAGCAGAAATGGAAGACACAGGAGTGAAGCCAATGTTGATAGACAATCTAAGCCTAGCAATATTGTTGCCAATGTGACATCTTTTGTACCTCTTGTAAAACAAAAGTTGCAGTCTACAACAGTGTGTGGTAAGAGTATCTGTTTAATTGCATTACTTATTTCGAACTATATGCTAAATCTACAAATGTTTGATGGTGCTCATAAATGGCTTCTACAACTGGGGTTGCTGTCGTGCAGTTAAAAAAGATGTTAAGGTGAAGGCACTTAAGGCAGCTGAAGCTGCAAAACGTCTTGAAGAGAAGAAACAAAAAGAGCAAGAAAAACGCAAAGCGGCTGCAAAAGCAGAGCGTGAAAGACTGAAGCAAGAGAAGGAATTAAAACAAAAACTTGAAGAGGAGCAAAAGAAAAAACGGGAAGTTGATGCGGCCGCTAAGAAGCGGCAGAGGGAAGAAGGAGAAAAGCGGGAAACAATGAAAAAAAGAAAATGTATGGATGAAGCTCGAAAGCAACAGAAGCAGCCTATGGATAAACAACGAGGCATGAAGGATGAGAAAGATGCTCGTCAAAAAGCTTCTGTGAGTATAAGCTATATATATCTTATTTCTACCTTTTCCCTCCTCAAACAGTACTCTTTAGAAAATATATGTTATTTTTGTAATTTGAGTGGCAAAACTCTCAGATTGATCATATGAAATTTGTAATAGTATTAGATATGCATATGGCTTTCAAAATATACGGTTCCCAAGCGTCATGTGATATATTCTTGAACAGAGGGGTATTTGTTTTTTAATATTTAAAATCATGGCAGGATAATATGGAGCCAAGGAAGAATTTGGTTGATGTAGGCAAAAGCCAAGTTAAATCTGACGAGGCTACTGAACATGCCCTTCGATACAAGGCCAATGAAAGTAAGGATGAGAAAGGTGTTGCAGTAGATGACAGGAATGCAAGTTTTGGGTCTGATGCTAAGGAGAATATCCTGAACAGTCTTGGGGAGGTATGCTTTTTTATTTAACTTCATCATGCAGAATGTTTGTTCTGTAAATCTGCATATGTTGGTACTACTACTCATTCATCTTTGATAATGATCCACGACTGACAACGGCGGAGATACACCAGGCCTGGGGGCCCAGGGCGCTCAAATCCTTTGTTCACTGTAGCAGCATGTCCACTGTTTGGTACTGTAGTGATACTGTAGCACACTGTCGGCCTGGGCCTTGGCCCAATCCTGGCTACGCCCCTGGTTGACTGATATGTTTCATGCTTGCAAATAATAACAGTATTACAAGTCAATATACTCGTATACAGATATACTAATGGAAGTTCTTTTGAAATGGTGCATGATAGTAGCTTCTACGCCATAATGCATGTCCATCGGTTTGTTATTAACATGAATAAGAGAAGACTTTGGAAGACATGAGTAATTTTTCTCTCCATTTGAGGCTATAATTCTTGTAAAGCGGCAAAATTGTTAGAATGTACAAACATCTGCAGTGTCATTGCAGTTGGGACAAAGCAAAAATAGGTTGTCAATCTGAGCTGTTTTGCTTTCTCGTTTGACTTTAGTATCAGTTTGTATGCTTTTCATTGATTTAACTCTAGTATCAGCAACCACTCTAATTTTTTAATCCTCTGCTCTGATGTTAATGAAACTTTTGCCAGTCCTACACAATGACTCCGTATAAAGATTCTGATGATGAGGATGATGATGATTATGACGAACATGAACAAGAAGCAAGGCGCAGAAGGAAATTTGTTCCTTCTTGGGCTCGGTAAGTGAACTGACTATGGAATTTTGCACATAAATTGACAGCAGGATTCTCTGTTTTAATACTGATAAGCACTTCGATGTGAACGACAAACTGAAAGTATCTTCCGCTGTGGTTCTTCAGTAAATGGCGTACTACCGTTTGCTAACCTTTTTTTTCCGGATATAAATTTTTTGGGGTTTCCATTTCGCTTGGTATTGCATATTAACTCGAGCCTATTAATCACACGGTCTTCATGTTCAATTTGCAGAAAAGAAAACTTGGATACTATCTTACTATCCAATAAAACATTAGACCCTAGAGAAATTTTTGCACGGAAGCTGTCCTTTAACATACCTCAAGGTAATGTCCATTTCATTGTTGCTTTTTTGTCAACAAATCTACTCCTATAATTGCTAGTGCTGACCTTGTCGCCTCCTTCCTACCTGTTGTGTGCAGTCCTTTCGGCGCCCGTTCATGGCGCCGCTTAAGATAGCCTTCCATTCTATTTGATGTAGTGGTGGTAATATGTCATTGCCGTTGTTCCTCTGGCCTCCATTTCGGATTTCGCCCTTGGCAGTCAGTGATGTGTATAAGCTGACCAGCAATCTCTTTTGTAACCTGTAAGCTAGGAATGATCTATGTAGGAGAACACTGCTGTACCACTTGACTACTTAGCTAGCATCGATCATTGCTTGGCGAAGTTATAGTTTGTTTATAACGGCTTCTGTCACATTTATTTTTTGACGGGGGTTGAGTATGATGTATCAGAGTGGCAAACATGTGTATGTATTAATCAAGGTCTCATGAGCAGCAGGAATGTGAGCTCTTTTGTCAGATGAGTACAATTCGACTGTTTTGTAGTGGAAATTCCATTTCATTTGTTTAGTTGGTGTCAAGTGTAACGGAAAAGTGGGTATCAGCTGCAAGCGTAGGGAAGATGGAATTTGATACGGCTATAGAGAAATAATCAAGAACTAGTACAGTCAAGTCAAAGAGAAGGAATGGATGGGAGGGAGTACAATACATGCAGGGAAGACGCGGCCATGACAGAGAGCAGCCCTCGCAGCAGTGAAAGAACGGTTCTGTCGCTGGTGCTGGGTTGTTGTGCTTTCTCTCATGATGGCTTCACCTGATAATTAAAATAAGTCAGTCTTTCGTTGCTGCCTTTACTCTCTCCCAAGACAGAAATGTAAGCGTGTGCTAGCTAATCATAGTTATCGTAATAAGTTCTCTTTTAGTTGGTTGGACGAGCCTCCCGATTTCTTGATGAGGGAACTCGTGGACGATGTAAGCGTGTTTTAATTTAATAAAGCTAGCCATGACGGCCTTTCTTCAAAAAAAAAGAAGTCAGTCTTTTGTTGCTGCCTTTACTCTCTCCCAAGACAGAAATTATCCTACTGTTGGTAACGAGTATTATTTTCTCTTTGACGGATTTTCAGGTAAGCTCGTTTGGACTCGTTTTAAACTTTCTTTTTTCGAGGGGACCGCTAGAGAGATTTTTTTTAGGCGAACCGCTAGATAGAATTTGTATGAGGCCTCAATTTGTATTGAGTATAGACGTCAGAGAGAACAAAGTGCAACAGGGCCTCCACGAGGCCCGGCCCAGGCCCATATTCATATTATCCTCTTCCGTCGCCTTCGTTCCCCTCGTCTCCCTGTCCCCTGTCTCTCCACTCCGCTCTCCGCTCTCCGCTCCCTCCAAAACCCCAGCAGAATGGAGGCGAAGGCGCTCCCCCTCTCGCACTTCCGCGCGCGGGCGGGCTCGCCGCTCCTCCTCTCCGCGGACGCCAGCTCCGCCGCGCGCAAGGGCTCCGGCGCGCCAGGTACTCCGCATTCCTCATGGAATCGCAGGCTGTTCCGCTCGGGGGCTAATCGGGGGATTGTTTCGCCGTGTGTGTTTTGGGTAGGGAGGAGCAGGGCCTCGAGGTACGACGCGGGAGCGCCTCCGAGCAGAGCAGGTACAGTGGCGGAGCCGATGTTGCAGCTTAATTTTGCTGTTTGTTTGGTCAGTTATCACTGTTTTTGGCACAGGTTGCTTATCTGATGAATCGCTGTGAATTTTCTCCTTTTCTGAAGGGAGGGGCGGGGCTTGGAAGCGTGATGATCCGGAGGATTCACCTCGCCGAACAGGTAATAAAATGCTACTATGGTGGTAAATAGCTGTATTTTATCCTTAGCATTTGTTACTCCATATTCAAATTAGTTTATACACTCTTTTCCCAAAAAGGGGGTTGACTCCGGCCTCTGCATCATTGCGATTCACAAAGCGACAGTTGTTTTCTATGTGCAAAAAATTAGTAAATAACCAAGGGCCTCACCTAGTGCGAGTTCACACCGTATCCCTCACCTGTCATATCTTTCTTTTTTGTGAATACTGAAAAGATGCCTGCATGAGTGAATTAACGTGAGATCAAGCTAAGTACTAAAGCTAGGAATGATCCCGTCAACAACATGATCCTCCCTAGTATAATACAGTATTGTACTTCATATCTGTGTTAAGCTGATTGTCTGATCCAAATCTCCTCTGCTTTTTAGGGATGAATGGAGTTCCAAAGCTTAATCCCAAATTCTCCACCAAAAGAGCAGGTGAAGAGCGCTGCTTGAAATAATGTAGCTAACTTGCTCACTTTAACCGATTTTCCATGTTTACGCAGGGACAAGTAAGGTTCCAATTATTAATTTCGAGGTTTCTCATCACAGAGCAGGTAAAATGTTAATCTAATATTCTTTTTTACTTTGCTAATCATATTTCCCTTACTTGTATGAATCTCTGGCGATGATCTAATTTATTGGAATTATTTTAATCATGATTCCTATTGTTTGTGTTGTTGGAGCAGTTGCAGCGGTGAGGTTGCTAAGAGCTGATAAGGGGAAGGCGTTTGTTGATCTTTTAAATGAGAAAGCAAACGATTCTGGGGAAAATGAGATGGGCTATGTAGAAAGGACATTAGGGTTCAGTACACGGCATTTGGATGACAGGGATATACGATTGGTAAAATTCATATATTTCACATGTTGAAATGTTTGTTCTGTCTATGAATTTCAGTTTGTTTAGGGGCACTTACACTATGTTGGGTTATTGCTGGGAAATAGGAATATAATGCTGTGAGAGAAACAACTCCTTTGTTGCAGCAGCATAATGATGTTATCTGTATTTGATGAACATATATCTAACTAGTTGTCAGTTTTGTTTATTCACTTTCTTGTATCACTAATCTGTGATACAGGGTGTCATGATGAACATATTGCACAAATGGCTCAGTAACAATGTAACAGTATATAACACACCTAAGACGACTTCTGTATCCCTGCATAGAAATTCAAACCTTCTGATTCTCTTATGGTTGGATTATTAGGTTACTGTCATAGTAGCTGGAACTGTACGTTGGAAACGCTACATTGATTATCTTATCATGTCACTCTGTAGTGAAGAGAAGGTGTTCAGCAACATGGAACCGCTGCTGCTGCAGGTTTGTCCTATATTTCTTACAGCATATAATCTCATTGAATGCCCATTGCAGAAGTTTACTCCTGCTTGTAAAATATTTGAGGTTAACACTTCTGATTTCAGATATTGCGAATTGGCTTCTTTGAAATTCTCAAACTTAACGTACCAGCTTATGCTGTCGTTGATGAGGTATGTTGAAGTATTTAACATGTACTGGAATTAAGTTAGCCCTTTGTTTGTTTTTTGGTTGACCAGAATGTTAAATGCGCAACTGGTATCTCTTAATTAAAGTGATTTCCTTCCTGTTTATTTAAGTTCCAAAGAACAAATGTGGGCATGTAATACTGAGCTCCTTTTCTTATCATTTCATAATACAGAAGTTACGTTAAATGCTGTAGATGGTTGTGTTGCTGTTCTCTGATAATTGGCATGCTGGATATAAATTATTACGACAATAGCCAGTATGCTACACCTGAACCCCCAAAAGGATGATGTGGTTACGTTCCTGTTTTAATATCCTGAAGATCTACCTTGTTACTGTTCTTTGTTATATGGTGGTTTTCAAACTTGGTGTGTCCATTATTTGAGGTTGACATGTAGTATTATATTATTGTTGTCAGTTATACTAAAGTCTGAAGCCAATGTCACCAGACAATATATTACCGAAAAAGGCTTTCGCCCCGCTTTATATATAAAGCAAAGATCATAAACAAACCCGGTACAAACGCACGCCAACACAACACACACACCCAAGGCCGGATACAAAGATGTCATGCGCAGAACACCACCCCTAACACTACAAGAGCAACCGGAGATCTCGGCCATGACCACGCCACCGCCAAGAGGTGAAGCCGCATATGGCGAACCGTGTGCTCCAAGGCGGTGCCTTCAGAAGGAACGACAACGAGCGCCGCCACCGCCCGACACGAGGGTCGGGGTTTCGAGCAACACGACGGCGATGAAGGCCGCGACGACGCCTTCAAGAAGGGAAGCGAAGTCGCCGCCGCGGTCCGTCCAAAGATAGAGCAGGTTTTCACCCCGCCAACAATCACCACCACCGAACGTCACACCCGGCAACCATGCCGCCCTTACATCGCCATGGTCACCAGTAAAGACCAAGCCACGGGCTCTGCCCATGAGCACCGCGATCCCACCACCAGGGCCGCCGCCCTGGCATCCAAGACCTTGACACCACCTCACCGGAGACCCGCCGCTACTCCAACCAAAGAGACGAGTGGAAAGGTCCCGTCTTTCGCACTCGGCGCGACCCAGCCGAGACCCAAGAGGCCGGGCCGAATCGCCTCCATCGACCGTCTGCTGCACGGGCGCGAGACGGGCTCGATCCTGCCGGGCGCGAGATTTAGGTCGGTCTGCTGCCGGGCGCGAGACGAAGGCCGTCTGCTGCCGGGCGCGAGACGAAGCTCGGTCTCGCTGCCGGGCACGAGACGAGATCAGTCCCGCAAAGACCGGGCGCGAGACAAAGCGATGAACCGCAGCCGGGAGAGGGTCAGCCTTTGACGGCGGTAGCGGACGAACACCGAGGAGAGGAATCGAAGGCCACAACAAGCCGCTTCCTGACGGGCCGCCGACGGAGATGTCTGGCCGCCGCCGAGAAACGACCCAAATCAACGCCGTGAGCCACCACCACGCCGTGGCAGCCCACATCCATGCCGGGACCCGGTGGCAGCCCCGAGCCGCCTGCGATGGCTGAGGTGCGCCGCCGAGATCGCAGCCCGCCTCGTGCCGCCCGTCTGCGCCAGATCCCAAACCGGGAGCCGCCACGCCACGAAACACGCCAGCCACCGCGCAGCCTGCGCCCCAGCCCCGCCGCCACCTCCCGCACCGTGACGAAGCAGACCGGAGTCGGGTCCGGCCGGACCTGACCAAGGACGCCCCATCGCAACCAACGGAAGAGAGCCCACCTCCCGCGCCGCCTGGATCCCGCGACACCAGTGCGCTCCACCGCCCCCGAGCAGCCCTCCGCACCACCAGGAGACGCCCAGCACCGCCGCTGGGCCGCCAGCGCCGTGCCGTCCCGCACCACGACGCGCCTCGGCCCGATTGGATCTGCCCGCGGCAGCCCCACCACGCGAGAGGGAGAAATCGCCCCGCCGCCGCCTAGGCCGGCCGGGCTTTGCCCGCCGGCGCGAGCAGGCGGCGGCGAGGAGGGAGGAGGAGAAGGAGGACTGCTGGTGGGAGCGGCTAGGGTTCCTCCCCTGCCGCCTGCGGGAGCGACAGAGGGAGGAGCGGGGGATAGGTTCTGTTTTTCGCTCAGCCACCAGACAATATATTTGCTTTGTTTTCAAAAGGAACCTGATAATGTGTCTTGCAAACCGAATTTTAGAATGTAAGGCTCGCGAAAGTAGCTTTAAGGCCTGGTGCTGGGAACATGGTGAATGCAATTCTGCGTAAACTTCTGTTACTGAAGGTAAAACCTGGTCTACTTAGACTAGTCAGTAGGGTTATGCTGTAAGCCTGTAACGTTATTGTGTTGCTTTTATAATTAGGAGACAGATTCTCTTCCTCTTCCAAAGATAGAAGGTGATGATCGTGCCCAAGCTCGTGCTCTTTCCATAATTTATTCTCATCCTGTTGTAAGTTTGCTTTACTTCCTAAGCTTTAATTCTCATCATGTTGTAAGTTTGCTTTACTTCCTAAACTTAGTTGACTTCTGTTTTAAATATTTAAAGCTCAAATGCTTCGTTCGTACAATCAATAGGTTTACTGCACTGTTGATAACATTCGAGTTGAACCCATGCCTGTTATCAACTAATGTCCTTGTTAACTGGGGTAATGTACTTATGTACCTGTGGGGACTTCAATGTACTTGCTGTTTCTGAAGTTTCTTAAGAGCATAATATAGGATTGGTAGACATGTTTTGTAAACTGTAATATGTTTTCTGCTCTGCAGTGGATGGTGAGAAGGTGGATTCGATTTCTTGGAAAAGAAGAAGCTCTAAAATTGATGAATTGGAATAACAGTGACCCTTATTTCAGTTTAAGGTTTTAATTTTTAAGCGTGGTCTTCTGCGAATTGCAAATTACCTGCTCGGCTGCTCTGTTTATGCGTGTGTTTCTGATTGACTGATCTTTGTGCCATAGGGTGAATACAGCAAATGGCTATACAAGGGATGATCTTGTTAACCGATTGGAAGATTTGCAGGTACTTATGCTAATTCTTAGGACCTGAGTTCCATCCTATTTATGGCTAAGATAGGAAAAATATAAGAGCCATGCTATTTAGCTACATAGGATTTATCCAATTTAGCAGTCATGTTGGAGGTCATATTCTGCCTTGATTATTTGCATTGGGTTTCATCACTTGATTTTCTTTTGTGTAGGTTCACTATGAAAAGTCAATTATGGATTTAATTTGTCCGCATTCGTGAGGGCATGCAGGTAAGGAAGCTGAACAGTTAGTTCCGTGATCACTGCACAACTGGTGTTTGCCAAACCAATGTGTTCTATTCATATCCTCTTAATTTCTTTTGGAACACAGTATGTTTAGGATGCTTATAAATAACAGTTCAAAGTCTTCTAAATTGGATGTGGACAATAAGATACCACACTTGACTTCAGTCCAAGGAAGTGAGATGCCGGGAGCTAGTAAAAATGAATGTTTAAGAAATAAAACTAAATACTGCATTTCGGTACTATTAGCTAGAAAGGATAGCGCTATATTTCTGGTGTCTTTAGATATTATTTTGATGCTATTGCTATGGAGCACAAAGCACTATAATCCAGCATACATTTCATTTTAGAAAATTTAGTTGTCTATCATACAAGTTCATTTATATTCAAGAAGTAATCTGTGCAGCATTTGTGGGCGCAGAATTTCCCCAATTCACCCTTAATCCATAAGAAACTCTAGTGATTTTTTAATTGCAATAGGTCTGCACCTTTTCTTATAATGCCTCTCGAGATACTGGCTGGTATCTTGATAGCTTAATTTCTTCCTTGCAGGCAGTCTTACAAGCTGGATTACTGAAAGAAGGCATGTGTGCTGTGCAGGATGAGAGTGCAGGCAAGTCGTGAACGTTACTTGTTGACCACGTTTTATTTATTATAAATGGGATTATGATATTCAAATGATTTGCACTACGACTTCATGCTGATGTAGAAAGAACTATTCACTATTATGCTTTATACTCCATTCGTTAAGTATTTACCCTTTTTCCTTATACGGTTCCAAGTCTTGGTAACAACAGCAAGTTTCATTGAAGATCGCTATAGATAACCCGCACTAAGATTTACAGAACCTATTGCAGGTTTTGTTGTGTCTGTGGTCGATCCACAACCTGGGGAAACAATCATGGATTGTTGTGCTGCACCTGGTGGGAAGACGTTGTTCATGGCATCCCGGCTGGCAGGACAAGGTGAGAGATTGGAATGAGGGAGTTCAATTTTCTGTTGATATTGCAACTGGTGAACTGTGGGACCTTGTGCTAGTGTCTATCTTTTCCTTTCTCGGAAATCCATCTATAATGTGTTTTGTTAGTATGCTATGATTTTTGCAAAAAACTTGTGAGCAAAATGCTCAAATGAATCACTTTTCATATGTTATTCTTGACAGCTTGCTCGGGGTGCTATGCATGGCTGCTGTTAGCTTAATTTGTCGATATAAATCAACCAATGTATTACATTATGTCCTTCAAATGTAGCATTTGATGCTATTTAATGGTTAGCCGGTATAAAATTCTTCACCTTTCATCTCCACTGAAAACTAGCATTTGTGAACGTATACATTCCACAATCGACAAGAAAATAGTACTCACAGGTCCAGAATAATTAAGTTCTACCAGATCTTATCTTGTTAACACATTATGTCATCGGTGCGGAGAGAGCTTCTAAGTCCGGAACACATAGTATACTTGACTTGATGATGTGCTATATTATACAGGAAGGTATCGGCTCTTGACATAAACAAAGGCCGCTATGCAATTCTCATGGAGGCAGCAAATGCCACAATCTTGATGATATAATCACCGATATCCATGGTGATCTTCGACTATATGTCAGAAGTTTCCAAGAAACTTCATAATTACTACTCCCTCTGTTATGACCGGCCGGTCTATGGTCAGCCAGAGGCCCACGTGCCGTGCTTAGGCCCAAGTTATCTTAGGTTTATTTTCAGATTATGGTTATATATACAGTTGTAAGACTATTTTGAGAATTAAGCAATAAGACTATTCTATCGCTCGGCTCCCAGAGGAGCCGAACCCTAAACCCTAGCCGCCTCCTCCTCATTGCACCGCCGCCCCCAATCAAGGGATGGCGCCTGTCACGGGCCAAGGCCTCCAAACCGCCTCCTCCCTCCTTCCCAGATAGCCTCACGCCCAAGGCAGGCAAAACCCTAGCTCCTAACACCTTGGTATCATCAAGCTCAGTTCGACTATGTCTTCACCACCACCATCGCTGCTGCCGCCATTGCCACCACCACCGCCGGCCACATCACCTCTCGCCTGTCATTGGTCTCCTCCCAGATCCACTGCTCGCCACGGGCACCACTAACCGAGCCGCCTACATCACGCCGACCAACTACACCCCGGAGGCTATGGCGGGGTCCTCAACGATCTGGTGCTCGCGGTCCAGTGGCATCCGGCTCTTCTCGCCTACCAGACGGCCGCCATCACACTCCTGCCACTGCCTTCCTCACGGCTTCCAGGTACTTTGGTGCCGCCTCACGGCTGGCTACCCGCTTACCGTCTGCCGCCTTGGATTTGCCGCCTGGCCGGTCCAAAGAATCACAGACGGCCGCTTCTGGCCACGGCCGCCCATCAGTCAGCCATACAAGGCTTAGCGTCGCGGCCGCAAGACTGCGGGGCTCGGCTCGCCTTTGCCCCTCCGCCACGCCGCCACGGTTCCCACGCCACCGCCACCTAGCACTGCCCGAAGTCGTCCCTACCGTAGGTTCGATTCAAGACGCGGCGTTCCCTCGTCGCCTTTCTCCGATTCCTGCTGGTTTCACCGCACGTCCTCACCGCCGGTTACACGAAGGCCGGAGACCTGCTGGTACCCATGCCAGAAGACGGCGCCGCCTCGGCTCTCCGCAGACGACGAATCGGTACATCGGGCGCTGACCCCGACACCACCGCTGCTTCGCCGGATCGATTTCGCCACCTATGACGGTTCGGAGGACCCCTTAACTAGTTAAACCAGCAGGATTGGCTTCTTCCGGCCACAGACACCGGGCGTCTGAAGACTTTGGCTCAAGGCCCTACCACCTTCGGGTGCCGCCAGACATGGTACTACGCTCTCGAAAGCGTGATGAGGGCGGCATGCCCTCGATCGTTGCGAGTCAGGTTCTCCTTCGCCGGACCTCCACGCTGGCAGCCGCTTGTCCGAGCCGGGCCGCCACCCTTCACCTCCACGGTCCAGATTTCGCCGACCGCCTGTGCTCGCATGTCACGCCCGGGTGACGGCTCTACAATGGCGGAGTTTCTTCGGTGGCCTTCCCGACCACATCCGCTGCGGATCGCCGAGATGAAGGGCCCTCAGACCTACAGACGGCCATGTACTACGCCGCTGCGTCGAGCAACATACGCCAGTTTCGACATCGGCCAGAAGACTCGGGAGCCGCTGCCTCCACGACCTTCGCCACCGTGGCCGCTTCTTCACCGCCTCACCGCCGACCACACCGGCCGCAACACGGCCCTTCCGGCGCTTTTCGCAGCCGAGCAATGAGCGCCGCCGCTGGGTCAGGTTTTTAACCGTGACGCCGCCTCTATGCCCCGGGCCATGTCTCGCACGCTTCTTCTACTTGAGACTGGCCGACGAGGCGGAGGACGCGTCACCGAGGAGGGACTTCGGCGACCAAGAACCACGGACGCTGCCGCCAAGGCCCCACGGCCCTTGTCGCCTCACTTCACGCTGGCCGGCATCCGCAATGAGCGGATTATGCTTATTCCGGCCAAGATCCACGGCGAGACTCGTGGCTCTTTTGGACACGGGTTCTACACATAACTTCCTTCCGGAGTCTACTATGCGGCGTCTTGCCCTACGGGCATGCAAGCGGGAGCAACAAGGTCATTGTCGCTAATGGTGACCGCCTCACGCCATGGACTCGCCGACGTTCCCATTACTATCGGTGACGAGCACTTCACCATCACTTGTGCCGGCATCGATTTGGGCTGTTTCGACTTCATCCTCGGCGTCGACTTTTTATGACTCTCGATCCCATCCTGGGACTTCGACGCCCGACGATGACCTTTTGGCACATGGGCGCCAGATCCGGTGGAGGCGTTACGGCACCCCGGCGCTTCACTCCAACCTAGCCACGGCGACCACGGAGGCCGAAAGATCCATTGTTGATCACCTCCCGCAAAGAAGACGGTGATCTTTTGAGGAACCCCGGCCTTCACGCCTGCCGTTCACGACCACCAGATCCATCTCCCCGCCGTTTTCGGCCCGGTGGTCAGACGTACCCTGCATTCTCAGCTGCGTATGATCGAGTTGGAGCGGCAAAGGCGCACTCATGCTTGCCACGGCATTATTCGGATATCGACATCACCCTTTACTTGACCGGTTCTTCTCGTTCGCAAGTCGGACGGGCTCTTAGCGCTTCGCATCGACTACCGTGCCCTTAATGCTCTCACACTTAAGGATAAGTTTCCTATCCCGGTGGTCGATGAGCTCTGGATGAGCTCCATGGGGCGCCGCTTCTTCACTAAGCCGACCTCCTACGGTATCATCAAAGCGCATGCATCCCGACGACATCGCCAAGACGGCGTCCTGACTCATCACGGCCACTTCGAGTTCTTGGTGATGCCCTTTGGCCTCTCCAACGCCTCCGCGACATTTCGTGCCTTGATGAATGATGTCCTCCTACCTACTTACGCCGGTTTGTGCTCGCTTTCTTTGATGACATTCTTATCTACATCGCCTCTTGGGCGGAGCACCTCCAAAGATGTGGCCATCGTCTTCAACGAGCTTGGGCGCATCATCTTCATCTTAAGCGCTCGAAGTGCTCGTTCGACACCTTCGGTCTCTTACCTCGCCACGCTATCTCGGCCGAGGGGTGGCCATGGACGCCGACAAGGTGGCGGCCGCCGCTGGCCGATTCCGCAGCCTCCGCGGGCTCTTCGCTGGGTTTCTTGGCCTCATGCGGTACTACCGGAAGTTCATCCGAATTTGGGCTCATCGCGGCTCCGCTCACGCGCCTACTCCGTCAGCGACGCCTTCTCTTGGGATGAGGAGGCCACGTCGCATTTGAGGCCCTCAAGGGGCCCTACGACGGGACCCGGCCCCATGATGCCGGATTGACCTCCCTTCACCGCCGACCGCGACGCCCGGCAGGAGTTTGGCGCGTCCCGCATCGTATGATGGACCCTCGCCTTCTTTCACCGTCTGATTTGTCGCACGCCATCTTAAGTTGGCGGCATATGAGCGTGAGCTTATTGGGTTGGTGCAGCAAGACGCCACCGGGCGGCCCTATCTTTGGGGTCGTTCCTTCCGGATCCGCACGGACCACTACAACCTCAAATTCATGCTGGATCGAGGCTCTCGACGGTCCTCAAAGACCAAAGGATCAAGAAACTCTTTGGCTTTGATTTCACCGTCGAGTACCGGCGGGTCGTTTTAACACTGCCGCCGACGCCTCGTCTCCGGCGTGGACGCCGATGTGGACGACGGCGCGGCCGTTGGGACGGCCTTCGCATCATCACCGCCTCTTTCGCCTCTTCGCCGACATCCGCCACGACGGCGATCAAGGCCGACGCCTCCTCTTGCGGCAAAGAAGAATGGCGGTGGCCGGAGGAGCCGTGGCGACTAGCCGACGGCTCGCTTCTCCATGGGCGCCAGATCTTCGCTCCGACGACGACGATCTTCGCTGCCAGGTAGCGTCTCGCCCACGGGCGGGCCATGAGGGAGTGCAGAAGACGCCCACCGCCTCGCGCCGACTTCTACATTCCAGCGATCGTGCCTCGTCCGTGATTGGGTACGGTCTTGTGTGACGTGCCGCAATAAAACGGAGACGCTATGCGCTCACCGGCCTGCTTCAGCCCTTGAGGTTCCATCTCGTGTTTGGGCCGACATCTCCATGGATTTTATCGAGGCCTCCCCAAGGTGGGTGGCAAATCCGTCATTCTCACAAAGGTCGACCGCTTCTCCAAGTATGCTCATTTCATCGCCCTTGGCCATCCATATTCAGCGGCATCCGCCGCAAGGGCCTTCTTCGATGGCATTGTCCGCCTCCACGGGTTTCCTTCTTCGATCGCCGCGATTGGGACCCGGTGTTCACGGGCCATGTATGGCGCGACCTTTTCCGACCGGCAGCGTGAAGCTCCGCCTCAAGATCGCTTTTCCACCCTCGCACGGACGGCCACCGAGATCGTTAACAAGGTGATTGCCATGTATTTGCGTTGTGTTACAGTGATCGACCTCGCGCATGGGTGGACCGCTCGTGGGCGGAGTATCGCCATAACACCTCTTTTCACTCCGCCTTCAGATTTCACGCCCTTTGAGGTGGTGTATGGTCGGCCGCCCGCCGATCTTACTGTCGATGCGGCCTCGCACGGACCGAGGCGGCGGAGCTCTTCCGAGGAGCCGTGATGAGATGCTTGCGGAGGTCCAAAGAACGACTTCTCCAGCCCAAAGATTGGCCAAACGATACTATGATGGCCACCATCGCGAGGTGGAGTTCGCGGTGGGCGATTGGGTCCGCTGCGTCTACTTCACCGCTTCACGCAAGCCGTTGGACCCACGCTACGGAAGAAGCTCGGTCCCCCGTTATGCCGGGACCCTTTGCTATCCTCGAACGCATTGGGAAAGTGGCGTACTGCCTTGACTTTCGGCCGGCGCGACGTTGCTCATGATGTCTTCCATGTCGGGCTGCTCAAGCCATTCGCGGTGATCCACCATGCACCACCGCCCTTCCGCCGACCTCGGATGGGCGTCTCGCCTGCACCGGAGAAGGCACTCAAGGCCCGCCTGCGCGCCTGCTCCCCGGCACGTGTTGATTCGGTGGGCGGGTCTCTGGAGGAGGACGCTACTTGGGAGCAGCGCGAGGAGTTCCACCAGCACTACCTCGACTTTCAGCTCGAGGACGAGCTGCTTATGCGCAGCGAGAGATGTTATGACCGGCCGTGTCTATGGTCAGCCAGAGGCCCACTGAGCCGAGCTTAGGCCCAAGTTATCTTAGGTTTATTTTCAGATTATGGTTATATATACAGGTTGTAAGACTATTTTGAGAATTAAGCAATAAGACTATTCTATCGCCCGGCTCCCAGAGGAGCCGAACCCTAAACCCTAGCCGCCTCCTCCTCATTGCGCCGCCGCCTCAATCAAGAAGGATCGGCGCCACGCCGCCAAGGCTCCAGCCCTCGCCCTCCTCCCTCCTTCCCGTATAGCCTACGCCCAAGGCAGGGCAAAACCCTAGCTCCTAACACCCTCCGTTCCTAAATATAAGTATTTTTAGAGATTCTAATATGGAGTACATACGAAGCAAAATGAGTGAATCTACTCCCTCCGTCCCATAATATAAGAGCGTTTTTGACACTAGTGTAGTATAAAAAAGGTTCTTATATTATGGGACGGAGGGAGTACACTCTAAACTATGTCTATATACATCCGAATGTAGTCCATATTGAAATATCTAAAAAGACTTATATTTAGGAATGGAGGGAGTAGTCCATAAAAAGCCTCAAAAAGAAAGAGGAAGTCCCGTATATCCAAGAATAATGCACCGCCAGTGGAAATATTTAATTATGTATCAGGAATATGGCTATTGACTACTCCCTCTGTCCCAAAATAAGTGTCTCAACCTTAGTATAACTTTGTACTAGAGTTAGTACAAAGTTGAGACACTTATTTTGGGACGGAGGGAGTATTACGGACTTATGGTTAATGTTTTATCCATACATATGATAAGGAGGCTTATGCACATGACACATATACTTGTATTGTAGAAGGAAAGCACTGCCAAATATGACAAGGTATTGTTGGATGCTCCATGCTCTGGGCTGGGAGTCCTTTCCAAGGTAGCTCTCTTTATCAAGTTCACTGTTTTCGAGAACTTCGCCATCACAGGGCGTTGTACTGATCCGAATCTGGAGTTACAAGTTGGCAAATTTTGTGATGAACTAAAGTCACCTTTTCTGTTCCCAAGAGGGCAGACTTGCGTTGGAATCGACAATTTGAAGATCTGGAGGAGTTGGTGTGTTTGCAAGATGAGCTCCTTGATTCAGCCTCATTGTGAGATTCTTGCTGTTACAAGTTTTTAAATTTTGTGCAAGCAAATTCATCTTGACAGCATCTAAGATTACTTTCAATGACTTTACTTGCAGGTTGGTAAAACCTGGTGGTATACTAATATACAGTACATGTTCCATTGACCATGAAGAAAATGAGAACCGGGTCACTGCTTTTGTTCAGAGGCATCCGGTACGAGTTCATATTTAAATTATGCATCGATCCTTCACAAAAGATACAAACTCAATATTCAATTGATCTAGGCAATATGTCTGTCCTTACAATTCGGGGTCCTGTTGGTAACTTGGTACCATTAAGCATGTGCATTGTTTCTCCCCAAGTATTATTATCACCAAAATTCTACTCCCTCCGGCCATGACAATAATTATGGAACGGAGGGAGTAGTTGTCTTTCAGTCATAGCATGAACTGAACTTCAATCCTTATCCAGCAATTGGAAGTCGCTGTCGTTCCCACTATATGTTAGCCCTCAGTTCAGATTTAACAATGATATAGCTGCACATTTAACTCTCCAAAAAAGTTTACACATTTAAGCGTGCTGTAACACTTGTTTTATCTGTAACTGAACAGTCTATTATCATTTCTGCAACCTTACTGGTTGGTTATGTTCACTGTCCAAATCAGTTCTACAGATATACAATCAAAAGAATGGAATGAAACATTTTGTGTTCTTTTCTTACTCAGTGATTATTGTATGTTACACAAGACTTCATCGTCACAACATCCCTCCCCCTCCAACCTCTCGTTTCCTCTCGCCGCCACACCGAGAGGGAACCCTAAGCCGCCACGTCTCCCCTCTACTCTCCTCCTCACCGCCGCCGGGCGGCGGTCATTGCCGGGCGGCGGCGGGTTCTCGTCTCTCAAGGCGGCTTGGGATGCGGCGGTTGCCGAGGACGCAGCTGCTTGGCGACGGCGCGCGGCGTGGCTGCTCATCGGTGTTGAGGTGCAGGCGGTGCGGGCGATGGGACAAAGCGGCGCGGTGGCGCATTAGGCTGCGGGCGGCGCTGATTCGTCGCCACGAGGCGCTGCCGAAGCGCGATTAGGCTGCGGCGGCCGCTTTTGCCGTGGCTATCTTTGGTGGGGTGGCGGCGCCGCGGGCGGGCGCGGCGTATCATGGGTGGTGATGGCGCGGCGACGCGTCCGGATCCGCCGACGGTCATGCGGGCGGCCCTTCGCCGGAGCTCGATGGTGAGGGGGCGGCGCGGCAGCGGTGGAGGTGGGTGACCCTTGTCTAGGCGGGCCCTTGCGCCTGGACGGCGGCGCTCGGCACGGGAGGGCCTCCCTGGTGAGCTTCCTGGGCTACGGCGGCGGGTTGATTTGGTTTCCCTCCTCGGCGGGCGCGCGTTTGCAGATGGCCTCGCGGAGATATGTGCTAGCTACCATGGTGGGGCGTCACGGGGGTGCCCGCGGAGGAGCTAGGTAGGAGGGACGGGTGGCCTCGATGCGGTCGCGCCACCTGTCGCCGGCATAGTTTGCTGGTCCGGATGCGTCCGCTCCTCCTCCTCCTCCTTTCCTCTTGCTTGGCGGGGAGTTCGGTTGGAGGGATGGGTGGCCTTGATGCGGTCGCGCCACCTGTCGTCGGCACGGGATGGGCCGGTCCGGATTCGTCCGCTCCCCTTTCTCCCCCGTTCCTTGGCCGTGGTCGGGTTGGCGTAGGTCTTCCAGCGGAGCGTCTGCGGGTGGTTCTGCCAGTCGAGGGCCGTCGGTTGGTCCAAAGCCGGGGCCTTTGTGTAGGTCTCGGGGTTGTCTGTTGCGGTGGCGGCGGCTCGGGCGGCGGAGGCGCGGGCGTTATGGCGGGCGGAGCGTCGTCGTCTCAAAGTGGCGGGCAACCATGGCCTCGCGGGTGGCGTGGTTGCGGGTGGTTGACGGAGTTAAGGTGCGACGGTGGGGTGTGGGCGTCGGGGTACACCTCTTGCCCAGTCCTCTGACTGGCCGACGGTGGCGGCAGCAATTGACGCCGTACCCTTCCTGAAGGCTCCGTCGCGGCGTTCCCACTCTTACCGCCTTGCTCCGGGTGAAAACCTGATCTTCACGGATCGGGCGGTGGCGACTATCCATGGTCGTACCCTTCTTGGAGGCATCGCTTTGGAGGCCTGGCTTCGTTGTTGTCCGGTTCACCTCTCTATTGTTGTCGGTGGGGTGCTGTGTCGGTGCCCGACACCTTTGTATCTTGCCTTGGGTGTGTGCGTTGTTCGGTCTCTCGGTTGTAATCGGTGATGGTGCTTTATATATAAAGCGGGGGGAAACCCTTTTTCGGTATGTTAGACAACATTCACTGACATCTAATCATGCTGTCGATTCATTTTACTATGATATGCTACAGGAGTTTACCCCACAGGGTGTACAAGGATTTGTTCCTGCAGAATTCATCACAGATGATGGTTTCTATTCCTCAAGTCCAACTAAGCACTCTCTGGATGGGGCATTTGCTGCTCGTCTTGTCCGGTCAATGCACTAGGACTCCTACAATTAGGTGAGCATAAGAACCAAAAACCAAATATATTTTCTAATGTTTATATGAACTGAATTTTCCCCCTTCAAGATGTTTATCTGACACATGCTGTAAAAATTCTCTTTCCTCTCACAGTTTCTTAGAAGAGGGTAGTCTTCTGCACTCTGTGGTTCATCTTGCTTCTTGGAGTGCACGCAGTAAGTTGTATAATAGACAGTAATGCTGAGGTCATCCTTATAGGCACGCTCCATCATTTTGATGTTGAGTGCCACAATATTGTGTGTTGTGAGCTAGATATACCTGGAGTTGTACCTGCTGGATACGTCAGCATGTGTATTAGGTAGGCCCTAGTGAAATTGTCTGATAAAGTATGTTTGTTATGTATTATTATGCCTTGTGCAGTACCAAGTGATGATCTCAAGGTAGATGATCATACATAAAAGTAAGTCTAGAAATTTATCAGGTGAAGTGTACTTCAAGAGAACCATAGTTCATAAATATATGCTACTTTGTTGGACATCAATGCCTCTTGTAGGACCTTACACTATTGGTACCAGCAGGGCCAACATCGCAAAGCTAATAGAAGCTAATATAACTGAGAACGGCATTCTGCCTTTGTCCTTCCTCGCGAACATTGCTTCATAGAATGGAATATTGGTGATCACTAGCATTCCACACAGAATGAGCTGGGGGGAAAATACATTCAAGAGTGTATTCCAGCCACCTGTCAGAATTTGACTAAGCCCTCCGACTAGACAAATAAGGTTGAGTAATGCGACAGTTGCAATGATCACATATTCTGGGGCTGATGAGCCGAATTCCATGATTTCTTGCTCGTATCTCTTGGATTCGTTTTCTTCACTTACCTTCGATGTAACTGCAAATGTCATCTTCGACAGTCCTAGTAACTTCCGGACAGTGTCAGTCAAGCCATAGAGATATGAGGTTATTCTTCTGACCATCCACATCCTTTGTTCATTCCACCATCCTTTTAATGTGTCTCCACATGATAATGCCTCATACAGGCTATACATATTCTTCACACATACGACATATATGAATGGTGATATCCATGGACTCGTAATCTGCATGACACAGGAGGATCGTATTAGTTGTAATAGAAAGCATATGAAACTAACTGAGGCTTTTCCTATTCTGAATCATTACCTCCGGGAACAAGGAGATGCCTTTAAGGAGAGCTAGTGAAGGAATGATGACATAATATAGTGTTGGGATTGAATTGGGTGCCCATAATCCATAGATCGAGTAGCCCATTTGATGCCGTAACTTGATTTTTCCATGCCCAAACATGAAGGGGCAGTACTTTGAAAGAAAAATCGAGAAGCTACCCTCGCTCCATCTTTTGTGTTGCAGTAGTGTCTGAGCAAGTGTTGCTGGAGCTACACCCAGAAATGCTGGTCTTGGAGGATTGCTGTGGACTGACTTCCATCCTCTGCAATGTATTTCCAGTCCTGTGACTATATCCTCTGCTGGGTAACCATATTTGATCCCAATCTCATCTCCCCACTGTGTGTCATGTTCATAAGTGGAGGCTGCTAAAGACTTCGCTTTCTCTTCAATCTCATCTATGCTCTCTTGTGTTTTGTCTTTGATTCCTCCGTCCCAGTCCTCCTTGTAGTCTTCGGTGAACCTCCTTCCGCAAAGGATCTCCCTTCTGTGGAAACATCCAGTGCCAACATACATAGGGCCACCCACACTGTCCATACCACCGATCAGCACCTTTAGGTTGAGTAGCTATGTTAGTGGTAGAACATACATGCATAATGATTGCTCATATTGTGAAGAACATGAGAACGCAACTGAAGTTATAGTTTGACATCGCTGACCTGATTGGTTACTTGGTGGGAGTTCCCATATATATTATTCTTGGTCAAATTGTTATAGTTCTGGGGGAATTGCACAAATCCAATCTTGTGACCCATTTCTTCATCAAGGAAGAAGCACAGTGCATCTCTGATTGTATCGCAATTGTTGGAATACATATCACAGTCCACATTCATGATGATAGGGCTGTTGCTTATCACTGATGACACTCTTATCTGCATTTTAATAGAAAATTTGTCACATTTAGAAAAATTCATTATGATCATAGAATTCCAACCTTTCATGGAACACTTGTGAATAAGTTCTTTTTCATTTCGCGCTCTATTTTGTGCCTTGGTTTTCATTTGCTACTTTGCTTGTTTTTGTTGTTGGACGACGCCATCTTGGCAATTCTTGTAACACAAATGATGTGCAATTGGGTGCGCTTTCAAGAAAAAATGTCTAGCGGTAGGGAACAAGTTATTATTTATATCTAAAACCAACATATTTTAAGCTCACATTCATTGCATGTATTTCACAAAATGCTACTAAAGAAGTGGAGAGTTTTGCACTCCCTCAACTCTACAGACAATCCAATGACACAAAATGAATTATTAGGGTGTGAACTCCATGGTACAATTTTCTCAAAGGACAAGAAATTGCATGACAACATTTTGCTAATTTGGTTACTCTTGCAAACATTACTGTTTACTAAAAACTTCAAAATTATGAATTAGAATATGTTGCAACTAATATGCTGCTAAGAATCAGTATAAGAAAACGGGCTAATGAAAATTATAAAATTTACAATAAATTTTATGCTTAGTATGATGGGGCAAGATTATTGAGTGCACCAGAGCATTCATTGCCCCAGCTTTGAAATTATGGTGGTGCTGAGGCCGCTTCTCCCGTGCCATGTACACAAGTGTTGGTAGCACATTTCCTTCGTCATCATTTGCATTTTTGTCTTTGCCCTCTATCAGAATCTAGCAGAAGAAAGAATTACATAACTTGAAACTCCCAAATAGCATGCAAGTTATTTACTCCAGAATCATGCAAACCTTTACTCAAATTTGGAGGGCAGGAAAGCTACCTGAACAATTGGCTGGTGATTTTTTGAGGTGTTTTCTTGGTCCCATTCATGAAATCCTTTATGATTTTCTTTGACTTCCTCCGAAATTTTACCTGACAAAACAGCTGTATCAATTCGCTCAGTCATATCTTCATACATCTCCTGCCCAAAAATGAAAAAGAAGTCAGTTGTCATGCCAAATGCTGAGCACTACGGGTAGGCTGCACTTAACATTAAGCATCTTATCTAGTCACATGTGTGTACCATGCCGTCCCCTGTTCAATAGCCATTTAATTACATGTGTACATGTTTGGAAAATCTGCTTACCCTGATAAGTGACCATTCCTTTGGGCTGCACAAATCTTGATGCCCATCTGACTCTGAGAAGTAAGCGGCTGGTGACCTTGGCCCAGTGTTATATCTCTTGCAGAATGGTATCCAATGCTTTGCAAATAAGGAGGCCTCCCACAGAGCATAGAAAGTGAGAATCGAACCTCCGTCGTCAGAAAGGTACACACTAATTTTTTTGGCTGGGTAATTGTATGCCATGAGCGATAGGACGGTGGAGATGACAAGACTTGGTGGCTCTGAGTGTGGATTTGCAGTGCATACAAAGATATCCACACAAGGTAGCCTCTCTCCATACCTTCTCCAAATGACATAGTAACTGTGTTAATGCTCAGTGCGGGAAATACATGTTTTAAAGCAGTAGAACCGTACACTTGACACCCTTAAACCTTCAAAACAAGTCCCTACTTTGGATCTTGTTTTGGCAGAATTGAGTCTGAAGTACCTGGTTTATGGGTTGAGGGTTTATTCCAGAGTCGGCAAGAGTTGAGGTGTTGAAATGGACTTATTTTACAAGAAATCACCCCTTAATTTAGTCCCTACCTTTGTCATCTACTCCCTCCCTTTCGGGTTAAAGGCCCAACTCAAAAATCACCTCCACCAAGGCAGATAGTGAGTGGTGGAATGAATTTTATAGTTTGCAAAACTATCCAAAATAAAACGGTGCATTAATTTGCGCATGCATGCATGCATGCGTGAGGTTCTTTTTAATCCTTGCATGTAGAAATTTAATGTGTATCAAAATCTAAACAAATGATGGAGATGGACCCTTTAAACCACAAAAATAATAATATTGATATAGGTCCTTTAAACCATCATTTCTCTTTTCTTGAGATAAGTCCTTTAAACCGGAAAGTAGGGAGTATCTACCTTCTTTTCTATAGAAAAGGCCTCTCAGTCTAGCTTATTTATTTACCTTCCAAGTTAGTGATCTCTGATCATCAATGTAAGCCCTTTGGCGTTGATAACGTCTTATCTTGCAATTATAATTCTAAACAATCTGACCATTTGCTTTAACCCTTTGTACCATAGAATAGAAACCATTGTGCTACACTCGAAGTTTAAAAATCAAAAGCATCAAACTTTTGTCTAATTTGTTAACAAAAAGACAGTTCTGTTATCTGGCCCACGTAGCTTAAAAGCTAGCCTAATGTAGATTCTCAGTGCACTTAGCGTTGTGTGGTCTGAAACTCATAGGCTGCCATCTCGTTGAAGTACAACATATATTAAGAAATAAGAATAACGCAGAAGATAACTAAATTTAAACTGCAAAAATGTCTTACATTAAGCTCATACCTATGCAAAACACCCGTTAGAAATTGCCCGCTGTGTTTTGTTAAATCTGGTACATTTCTTTCCTTGAATATATGGTTCATTATTGTGAGTTGTGACACTGGTCTCGTGTACCTAACTGAGTGAAAGAGCTTCAAGAAAATCAGCCAACATACTGCAATATGCGGCATGTTCATGAGAGGAAAAAAATGTCATTCAACTGGACATGGCGCAGACATGAGAAAGAAGAAAAAAAAATGTCATTCAACTGGACCCCACAAATCGACTCATATATGCAGGCTATCACCGAATTCCGAAACTTAACCCATATGTGGGAAGGATATGACTTATGAGAGTGTCTAGGCAGTCCGCTAATCATATGTATTAGGCCGACTCCATCCCCATAAATCATATGGATTAGACAGAACAATTTGGGGGACATATTGCGTGCACGGATAAAATGAGGATTCAAAACGAACACGCCTGGACACTATCCGAACGCCTCCGTGGACAAGATTTGCCCATTGTGGTTGTATGTGCTCTCATCGTTTATGCTGAAAAAAACAAGTTCGCTGTTTACACTATTGACCTGGTGAGTGGTTGTATGGCCACAAACTCACAATCCAGGCGGTGTACAGGCTAAAATAGCGTTACTGTCAGCTCCATCACCATCGCGGCACTAGTTTGGCTTTTAACAGTTTGTCTATATAAAAAATATACGCATATAAATCTGAAATTTTGGAAGAAAAAAAACCCAAGTTTTTGTCGTGACACAGCCGGAGCATACAGCCCCCGGACGTGGTGCGTACCTGGCGGTGAGCCTGTCCCTGTAGGGGCGGCGGCGGAGGGGGCTCCAGCGGACGGACTGCGTGACGGCCCAGTAGGCGGCGTACCAGAGCTCCGCCGCCAGCATGCCCAGCCACGCCACCCTCCCCTCGCCGGCGGCCGGCACGCGCGTCGCCCGGTAGTAGAGCAGCAGGAGGATCCCGGCGGCCACCGTGACGGCGTGGAGCCTGTACACCGCCCGACCCCCGTGCGTCTCCGTCTCGAACAGCCTCCTGCTCCTCTCCATCTTCCAGTCTCGCCTGTCGCTCTCTTGGTCCTTTGTCTGCCTAGGAACTCCTGTAGATGATGGACAGGAGCACACGCATGTAGTGAGGGGCCTGTTCGGGAGGATCTCAACTCCTGTAGTTGTAGTGGACAGCCGACCAGGTGGACGCGTGGACTTCCCCACCCCACACTCCACTGGTTTGGTGGACTGGATTGCACGTCCCACTGCCCCACTCCATGCGCGCGCACACCCCCACATGGCCACACCCTTGGTCCTGTAGGGCATCTCCAACACGACTCATCAAATCGTCTTGACCGAATGTTCAGGCACTTTCAAACCTTTGAGAGCATCTTCACTCGGCCCCATAAGACGCTCCCAAACAACTTTTTTAGCACTGGCGGTAAAAAAAAGGTCCCAGCCACGCCCTCAAGACGTTGTTTTGCGCCGGATTTGGGCAAAACTAGCCCCGGCGACCCAGGCCAAACCCAGGGAGCCGGGGGTCCACTGGGGCCGCCGGCGCTATTATTTGCATGCAACAGGGCCACTGTCAGCCTCACACTCCCTCTCTCTCCTCTCTCTCTCTCTCTTGCATGCAACAGGCCCACCCATGTGCATGTCTCTCGCCCACTTCATCTCTTTTTCCTCTCATCTCTCTTGTCTTCTAGTGTTGGGTGGGGGCATGGCTGGAAAACTTTTCACCCCCATGCCAAAATTTCCGCCGACATGACCCCAACCGACTGAAAAAGTGGCTCCTGGGGGGGGGGGGGCAACGAGTGGAGATGCTCTAATGCGGACAAACATTTTAGGTTGGATCGGTTCGAACATTTGAAATCCCAATGCCAGCCCCAAATCAGGGCGGGAGAGTTTGGACATTCGCTGCCTCGGCGTCCGACAACCTGGGCTCACCCTTCCCATGTCTAGAGCCCTCGGCATTGATGCCGCTCACATTGACTTGTCGCATACCTGCATTCAAGCCCGGCCGGCCTGTGCCGCCCGAGAAGCCCACTTCAGCTTTAAAGTCGCTCGACCTCCCCTCCCAAACCCTATCCTCACCCAGTCCTCCACATCTCCCAAATCTCCCAGTCCTCCACATCTCCCAAATCTGCCGCACACTGCACCTCCAATGGCCACCGCAATGGACAAGAATATGCCCGAGGAAGATAACGAGCTCACCTGGGCGTGCTGGTTGCTTGGCGGCTACCAGCCAACGCGGCCACCGCCACCCCAGGGCTCTAGATCCGATATGCGGCGCTATCCCTGGTCACCGGGTCCGTCTTCGTCCACCGTGAAGGAGAAGTGGGTTGACAAGGAGGAGATCGACTTGGGCAAGCTCGCGGCGAGGACTCGGCAGCCGCAGCCGCCCATGCCCCGCGGCGGCGACGGATGGCGAGTTCTAGCAGCACATGCGGATTGCACCGCAGAACTCGTTGAGTGACTAGGGTCTAGCGCTGTCATCTCCTTTATGCAACCATGGTGTCCAAATTAGACTCCGCATGTAGTCGTCCTTGTCGCCCCGATGCCCGGCCCCAGTGAAGCAAGAGTCATCCCAGCCGAAGCTGCGTAGCCGCCTCGACTACTATCTGAGCGGTAGTGGCTAGCGTTGCGCATCGTCCTTGCCGTTGAGGGTAGGTGAAAGGATCGAGAAGATGTGTCTAGAGGGGGGTGAATAGACTCTTAGCAAAGAAAAGTTGCAGTTTTTAATTTTTTCCAATTAAGGTGGAGTTTTAGCACAAGTTTAAACATTCACAATACATATCAAGCAAGCATGACAAGAGTATATAAGCAGTGGAAAGTAAAGCATGCTATTTGCGAGAATGTAAAGGGATGGGATTGGAGTATGCAAACGCAATGTAGACGCGGAGATTTTTTCCGTGGTTCCGATAGGTGGTGCTATCGTACATCCACGTTGATGGAGACTTCAACCCACGAAGGGTAACGGTTGCGCGAGTCCACGGAGGGCTCCACCCACGAAGGGTCCACGAAGAAGCAACCTTGTCTATCCCACCATGGCCATCGCCCACGAAGGACTTGCCTCACTAGGGTAGATCTTCAAGAAGTAGGCGATCTCCTTGCCTGCATAAACTCCTTGGTTCAACTCCACAATCTTGACGGAGGCTCCCAAGTGACACCTAACCAATCTAGGAGACACCACTCCAAAAGGTAATAGATGGTGTGTTGATGATGAACTCCTTGCTCTTGTGCTTCAAATGATAGTCTCCCCAACACTCAACTCTCTCTCTCACGGATTTGGATTTGGCGGAAAGATGATTTGAGTGGAAAGCAAGTTGGAGAAGGCTAGAGATCAAGATTTATGTGGTTGGAATGGAATATCTTGATCTCAACACATGAGTAGGTGGTTCTCTTCGTAAAATGTATCTTTGGAAGTGTAGGCATGTTCTGATGGCTCTCCTCATGAATGAAGAGTGGGTGGAGGGGTATATATAGCCTCCACACAAAATCTAACCGTTACACACAATTCACCAAACTCGGTGGGACCGAATCAGAAAACTTGGTCGGACCGATTTAGTTCATAATGTGAGGCATTTCGGTGGGACCGATATGATCAACTCGGTGGGACCGATGTGCTAGGGTTAGAGTAAAACCTCATATCGGTTTGACCGATTACACAAACTCGGTGGGACCAATTTTGGTAATGAGCTAACCAGAGAGTTGGTCAAGCAAACTCGGTGAGACCGATTACAAATCTCGGTTGAGCCAAAAATATTGCAACACGAACCAGAGAGTTTGCAAGCCCATCTCGGTGAGACCGAATTGATTAGGGTTTCTGGCAGTGGCTATGTCAAATGAACTCGGTGGCGCCGGATAGATCAAATCGGTGGGGCCGAGTTTGACTTTTGGTTTGGGACATATGTGGATATGAGAAAGTGGTTGAGGGCTTTGGAGCATATCACTAAGCACTTTGAGCAAGTAAGCCATTAAGCAACACCTCATCCCCTTTTAATAATATTGGCTTTTCCTAGGGACTCAATGTGATCTTGGATCACTAAAAAATGAAAATGCAGAGTCTTGAGCTTTGAGCTTGAGCCAATCCTTTGTCCTTAGCATCTTGAAGGGGTTCCACATCCTCTTGTCCACGCCACTCCATCTGTTGAACTTATCTGAAATATACTAGATAAAAACATTAGTCCAATAAGAGATATGTTGACATTAATTAGCAAAACCACCTAGGGAGCACTTGTGCTTTCAGTAGGGAGATGCCACACCAAGGCGGAGGCACGCCTAGAGCGACACCGGGTGCAGTGCTTGGCGGTGTTTGCCAAGACTGACATGCTGCCGCCCTAGGTCCTCGCTGAGGTTTGGGCCTTCGATAGGTGCAAGACCACCGAGAAGATGGTTGCCCACGCTCCTCTTGTCGAGCTGGTCGGGACCAAGCGCTCGATCCACCTCGAAGCCAACAAGAAGCAACCCAAGGTGGAAGAGGCTGCCGAGCGTTTGCGCCGGGAACGCAACACCCCGGCCGTGGACAGATGCTGCGATGGCTGGAGTTGTATCCTCCACTGGCGCGACTACGACGACTCAATGACAACAGTGACTGCGGTGCCGGTGGGCTTGAAGGCCATGCCTACGAGGTGGTCGTGTGCTACTTAGCCTAGTTTTAGTTTAGTTATGTTAAGTTAAATTTTGAGTAGTTTGGATGAAACTGTTAAATCTTATCTAATATGCACGTAATATATCATACTATGTTTAATTTCTTGTGTGATTCGTGTTTGAAATGTTCGGACGAGGGAAATTATGGAGACAATTTTGGATGGCCGACGCCCAGCCAGATGTCCGCGGACATGTCAAATTGGTCATACAGTGCAATATACAACATGTACCTTAAACTCATTCAAGTGAGACAAAGATCTAAAAGCCATAGTGAGAACACTCAATGATTCGAACGTGATATGTACAATCCAGTGCCACCTTGCTTTGTCTCTACATTGAGATCTTTGTCCAATGATCCAAAGTATCCAGCTAATGGTCTGAACCTATACAAGTTGCCCCCCCTCCCCCAAGTAAAATTAAAGAAATCTCTGATATTCCGATTCACATAGATATGGTGATTTTGGGCACCACACAATCTTCAACAAGTTACTTTCATAGTTAATATTCTTACAAATATGTACGTAAGAAGATATAGAAAATAAAATGTATTGTGAAACTATTTTCATTGGTACAACTTTGCTTAATTATTGTGAAGAGTTTCCTCTTAGTCAGTGCTCTCGTTCGCAAGATCTAAGAAATGACATGATACAATAGAGGGAGAGGTGGTTGAAAGGGGATCATGATTTGGGGCGGACACAAGTGGGATGAGAA
The DNA here is from genome assembly GCA_021605145.1 of Aegilops bicornis. NCBI lineage: Eukaryota > Viridiplantae > Streptophyta > Magnoliopsida > Poales > Poaceae > Aegilops > Aegilops bicornis. The sequence goes on from CM038673.1 coordinate 522,149,888, forward strand.
GGGGTTAGGTGCAGCATTGTGGATGCAAATAGAGGGTTTACGCAAAATGTCCATGTCCTGGCCACCTTGCTAAATCTGGACAACTCATTCTTTATTCAATGATGCAGACGATTGAATCCTATGTATTCATGTGTCCACCTAAAGCCCTGATTCTGTACAAGTTGCTCCCATACTGGGATTTCGCTAGTGCTAGAGGAGATTGAGTTAGATCTGGCATTGATTGCATTGGCGTTCCTGACATTTTCTGTTTGGGTATTTTTATTTTCACAGGGGTAATTTGATCCATGGTTAATCCTGAGACGAAGGGCTTATGCAAATTGCCTCTGCCCAACCCGGGCCGCGCCACATATAAATACAATTGCCCATGAAACTATCAGAGCAACTTGAGTACCAACTTGAGTACTTATTACACACTTGAGTACTTATTACACACTTGAGTACTTATTACACACTGATGCCTCTTGTGGGACCTTAAACTACTTTTGCCAGTAAGGCCAACATCACAAAGCCAATAGAAGCTAATGTAACTGGGAATGGTATTTTGCCTTTGTCCTTCCTCAGAAACATTGCTTCATAGAATGGGATACTGGTGATCACCACCATCCCACAGAGAATGAGCTGGAGGAAAAGTGTATCCAAGTGTACATTCCATCCACCTTTCATGACTTTACTTAGCCCTCCCAGCAGGCAAACAAGGTTGAGCAAAGCAATAGTCGCGATGATCACATATTCTGGATCCGACGACCCGAATTCCATAATCTCTTGCTCATACCTCTTGGACTCGTCTTCATCGCTTACCTTTGGTGTAACAACAAAATTTATCTTTGACAGTCCAAGTAACTTCCGGAGATTGTCAAGGACTCCAAAGAGGTACGAGGTTATTCTTTTGACCAACCACATCCTCTGTCCATTCCACCATCCTTTTAGCGTGTCTCCAGATGATAGTGCCTCATATAGGCTGTACATGTTCTTCACGCAGAAGACATATACGAAGGGTGCGATCCATGGACTTGTAATCTGAACAACACATGAATATTACATAATTTTTAATACAAAACATATATGTAACTAAGGCGAGGCCTTTCCATAGTATGAATCATTTACCTCTGGGAAAAGGGAGGTGCCTTTGAGGAGGGCCAATGAAGGGATGATAACATAATATAGTGTAGCGAGCGAATTGGGTGCCCATAGTCCATAGATATGGTAGCCCATCTGATGCCGTAGCTTGGTTTTTCCATGCGCAAACAAGAAGACTTTGTACTTTGAAAGGAAAATCGAGAAGATACCCTCGCTCCATCGCTTGTGTTGCAGTATCGTCTGAGCAAGTGTTGTTGGACCTACACCCATAAACGCTGGTTTTTTAGGATTGTTGTAGACCGAGTCCCATCCTCTGCAATGTATTGCCAACCCGGTGTTTACATCCTCCACCACGCAACCATATTTTACCCCAATCTCGTCTCCCCACTGCGTGCCGTGTTCGTATGTGCAGGCTGCTAAAGACTTGGCTTTCTCTTCAGTCTCATCTATGCTTTCTTGTAATTTGTCCTTGATCCCTGCATTCCAGTCTTCTTGGTAGTCTTCGGTGAACTTCCTGCCGCAAAGGATCTCCCTTCTGTGGAAACATCCAGTGCCAATATACATAGGGCCACCCAAACTGTCCATACCACCCATCTCCACCTTTTAAATTGAAGTAGCCATGTTAGTGTCAATAGTATAATATGGAGAACATGAGAATTGTAAACAAGTTTACAATTTGGCACTGCTGACCTCATTGATGACATGTAGGGAGTTCCCATATATGTTATTCTTGCTCAGATTGTAATAGTTCTGAGGGTACTGCACAAATCCGATCTTGTGACCCATTTCTTCATCAAGGAAGAAGCACAGTGCATCTCTGACCGCATCGTTGTTGTTGGAGTACATATCGCAGTCCACATTCATGATGATAGGGCTGTTGCTTATCATTGATGATACCCTTATCTGCATTTCAGTAGAAAAATTGACACATTTTAGTTTAAGTCCACTAAAGCATTACAACCTTTCATAGAATATAAAATTGTTATCTAATTCCCTCAAAAATCTTGTCATCTAATTGAGCACGATAATTGAACACCGACAACACCGATTCCATTCCAGTAGGCTAAATTGGTGTGGTGTCAAGCTACACTTAGTCTCTCACTGTCTCCTGCTTGGCGGAGGGCAAAAGAATGGAAACAATGCATCACCATGTGCTTTTTAGATATATCAGCAAGTGTATACATTGGGTGTATGGTATTAGCTAACTTCTTTATAGCTTCTGAACATTCAAAAACCAAAAATTATCGAAATCATAGTAGGGAAACCTAACTATCTTCCTAAAAAAACATAGAGGTGTATGCATGTGTATGCATATGATTTGTGATAACAAATATACGTTTGCACGCAAATTGACAATTGTGTTTGTATGCATCCACGGATATGGTGCCCATTTTGGATTTTACTCGATGTCTTTGGTGTCACTAGAAGATGAGTAGTTGTGTGTACATAAGCATAGTCCGATTACAACTTGGATTTCAGTGTTGTCCAAGAGACATTGATTTGATTTGCATGGGCTACTCATATGAGTGCATACCCAGAACCAGCACACCTCGGAACTTGAGCGATGCGACAAGAGTTCTATGCTCCTTGTGTTTGTGTACCTTTATTAACATACGGTAAGTGATTAATGCGGCATCAACCAACTTTTTCTAATTGATTCTGGCACACATCTCGCTGCAACAGATCCACTGACAATAAGCCCAGGGACTATTTCCCTATTGAGGCTTTCTGACTGTACCAACATATTTTAAGCATACATTCACTGCATTTATATTTCATAAAAGACTGGAGAAGTGGAGGTTTTCTCAACTCTAATCCTCTCAAGTACTTGGGGAAATTCTATCGTGTACTATTGATGCAAAGAGGTGAAACTGAATGAAGAAAATACAACACACCATTTTGTTACTCTTGTCCAGTAATACAGTTTATCACAAACTTCAGAATTATAAATTAGAATATGGTGCAGGTGCAACTAGTATTTGGCCAAGAATCAGTATTAGAAAATGAGTTTACTAATGAAAACTATGAAGCTTACAGTAAACTGTCTACTTAGTGTGAAGGGGCAAGGTTAGTAAGTTTACCAGAGCATTCATGGCCCCAGCTTTGAAGTTATGGTGGTGTTGAGGCCTCTTCTCACGCGCCATGTAAACAAGTGTTGGTAGCACCTTTCCTTCATTATCAACTGCATTTTGGTCCTTGCCGTCTATCAGAATCTAACAAAAGAAACAAGTTTAGAACTTCAGACTCACAAATACCATACAAGTTATTTACTCCAAAATCATGGAAACCTTTACTCCATTCTGGAGGGCATGATAGCTACCTGAACAATTGGCTGGTGATTCTTTGAGGTGATTTCCTGGTTCCATTCATAAAATCCTTTATGCCTTGCTTTGATTTCTTTGGAAACTTTGCCCGACATGACAGCCGTGTCAATTCGCTCAGTCATTTTGTCAAACATGTCCTGCCCAAAAGATGAAATAGTATTAGTTGCCATGCCAAATGCCGAGCACTATATATAATAATCTTGTTATCACCATTGTGTGTCAATTTATTCCCTGTTCAATAGCCATTTGATGCACATGTTTTAAAAAGAAGAAGATGTTTGCAATATCTGCTTACCTTGATCAATGACCATTCTTTTGGGTTGCACAGTTCTTGATGCCCATCTGACTCTGAGAAGTAAGCGGCTGGTGACCTTGGCTCAATGTTATATCTCTTGCAGAATGGCAGCCAGTGCTTTGCAAACAAGGAGGCCTCCCACATGCCATAGAAAATGAGAATCGAGCCGCCGTCGTCGGAAAGGTACACGCTTAATTTCTCGGGCGGGTAGTTGTACGCCATGAGTGATAGGATGGTGGAGACGACGAGGCTTGGCGGCTCCGAATAGGGGTCCGCAGTGCACACAAAGATGTCCACACACGGTAGCCTTTCTCCGTGCCTTGTCCAAATGACAAATTAACCGTGTTAGTGCTGAGCATGACAAATAGTATATGTTTGGATGATGAAATATATGAAAACAGGTCCCTGGTTAGCTAGTTTTTAAATTCAATTTTGCTACCCGGGAGATGCATGCAAATTGCTCTGGTTTGCCATGATGGGACGGTGTTCCTATCAGGTGATGAGTCCCGGAGCTTGGACCAAACCAGACAACCGTACTGAAATTTAAATTCTGCAGCGTGTTCACCGTTGATTTCGATCCACTTGTTAAATGCATTTACTACATTTTAGGAGATCTTCTTGAATATGTATTTAGAGAGGGAGCTCTCTTTATCAAAAAGCAAAAAAGAAAAAGAAAGAACTTTCAGCCTTTAGAAGTCTTATATATCAAAAAGAAAAAACAAAAAAGAAGTCCATGCATTAGCTAAGATTGCTGGGTGTTGATGCTGGCGTGCCTGCCTCGGCGTGGTGCATGAGGCCAGGCCAGCAGTACAAATCGGAACACGCGGCGCGGTAGACGCACGCACGGTGTAGCCAGCCAGGGGCACTCGAGGCAACAACACTCGTGTGGCTACTGGTGGCCAGTGCAAGTGCAACTATGGCACGACAGCACACGTTTGTTCTGCCTTCATTGCCACTGAGATGCTGACAGGTAGGTCCCCGTGCGCTGGACGCCATTGATCACTGCCGGTCTGGCTGACCGCTCCCTTGCTCCTGGCCGGTAGGCAAAGCTGTCCTGCCCGGACGGCGGCCCGTTGGCACTGGCCGTTACACGCACGGACAAGTGCATGTGGGAGTGCCGCGGTCGTTTGTGGTCGGTCGGTCATAAGCCATGCATAGCGCGGACGGACGTGGTTCATACCTGGCGGCGAGCCTGTCGATGAAGGGGCGGCGGCGGACGGGGCTCCAGCGCACGGACTGCGTGACCACCCAGTAGGCGGCATACCAGAGCTCCGCCGCCAGCATGCCCAGCCACGCCGCCCTCCCTCGCCGGAGGCCGGCACGTGCGTCGCCCGGTAGTAGAGCAGCAGGAGGATCCCGGCGGCCACCGTGACGGCGTGGAGCCTGTACGCCGCCCGGCCCCCGTGCGTCTCCGTCTCGAACAGCCTCCTGCTCCTCGCCATCTCTAGGTAGCTGGCTCTCTCGCTCTCTCTACCGGCTGGCCGTCTCAAACTTTCCCGGGGACAGGAGAGGAGGTGCTGGGCATTGGGCAGGAGCGCGCCTATATATGCTCCCCGCGAGGAAGGGGGAGGCATGATTCAGCACCGATACGCCCGGATACGGCTGGATACGCGTATCCTGCAGTATCCCATCCTTTTCGAATTATTAAAAAAAGGATATAAAATCGGGATACGGCCTAGATACGGTGGGGACTCGGCAGCCAGCCTCAAGTGACCATGCTGCTGCCCAGTTCTCCTCCCGATTGCAACCATGGTCGAGCAGGTAACCTCGTGTGCATTCCCTTTTTTCGGTTTGATTCGGTTCGATTTATACGGTTTTTATGCTTCAATTTATATGGTTTTATACATAGATACGGTTTGGTTTCGGTAATAATCAAAGTTGACGCGAATTTTTGAACGAAGCATATTTTTTTATTGTCAGATTATTCAATCTGTGTATGTAGGTTTTTTTTTTAGAACTGTACGTAGATTAAATCATTAGATGGCAGACATGATTTGGTGGCATATGTATGTAGGTATACTAGAAAAATATGAGGACAAAATAGAGGAAAGCACAACATGCGCTAGCCTCTAAGTTTTTTTACGTGGAAAACAATAGGACGTCGATAACTGCCACACGTGTGGCAGTTAAGGAGACGCACCATACGTCTCTAATGCAAATAGATTGCCATGTCATCGCATGCATGCATGTGAGAATCTTTTCGGATTTTCAGTTTTTAAAATATTTTATCTCTTAAATGAAAAATCCGATTGAAGATCCGTTTTCACCATTAAATCCCTCGCGATGAGATCTTCAAAACTAGATCTCATATCGATATATTTCGACGAATTTTTTTTTGATTAAAAGTTGCCATGTCTATTGTACATGAATTGCCATGATATTTACACCGAAGTTGCCATGATATGTTTCAACTATTCTTTTTTTATATTTAAAAGTAAATTTTAACATATTATAAAACGGAGAATTAAAAAACTAGACTTGCCATGCATCATAAACTAAAATTGCCATGATACATACACTTAAAATTGCCATGGTTTAATAAAAATATATTTTCATGGTCAAAGTACTGGAATTGCCATCATCAAAAAACTAAAATTGCCATGATCTACAAACTAAAATTGCCACATGGCAACTTTAGTTTAAGCACTATGGCAACTATAGTGTAAACATCATGGCAACTTCTGAGCAAAAAACAATTGTTGCAACATATCAACATGGGGTCTAGTTTTGAAGATCTCGTCGAGACGGATTTAGTGGTGAAAACGGATTTTTAGTTCGCTTTTTTATTTAGGATATAAAACATTTTTAAGCCTAAAACCAATTTTTTTTGCTGATGTCATATATTTTTATGTGGCAAAATGAGTGGTGATGAAGACGTGTGGGCGATCTCCAAACGCCCACACATGTGGGCGTTAGTTTTTCCGAAAAATATGCCAGAAACACCACATCGCTAGCCTGTAGGTTGTAGAGTCCATGCTCTTTTTTGAGGGAAAAAGCATCCATGCTCCTGGTCCAAGCACCGTGCCAGCCTCCAAGGCAGGACCAGCCGCGTTGCACAATTTAGTACCACCTCGCAGAGCGACCAACAACGAGATGGGTGGATGGCTATAAAACGAACGGTGACGAGAATGATCAACTCAGCTCTTCGGTTGTTTAACACACACTGAAACTAGCTTTGATTAGTTCAGTTTAACCGAAAACCGTTTGGTTTCTAACCGAAAAAACTGAATGTTAAACGGTTTTTATATTTGGGAACTCAAACTAAACCTGAAACCTGAAAAAACCAAAATTTCAGTTTGGTTCGGTTTTGCACAACCTGAGTCAGGGTGTGCATTCGGTTTTTTGATTTGATTCGGTTCGGTTTAAATGGTTTTTATACTTCGGTTTATACTGTTTTATACATAGATATGGTTCGGTTTCAATAATAACCAAAATTGACGCGAAGTTTTGAACGACACATATATTTTTATCAGATTATTCAATATGTGTATGTAGGTTAGTTTTTTCTTTTGAGAACTGTGTATGTAGATTAAATCATTAGATGACATACATGATTTGGTGGCATATGTACATACGGTGTGCGCCAGATCGAGCATATATGACTGATGAGGCGTTGACAGAGATGTATGTAGGTATACTAGGAAAATTTGAGGACAAAACAGGAGAAAAGCACAACATGCGCTAGCCTCCAGGTTTTTTACGTGGAAAAAATATGCCACGAAACACCACATCGCTAGTTTGTAGGCAGTAGAGTCCACGCTCCTTTTTTTGGGGAAAAAGCATCCATGCTCTTGGTCCAAGCGCCGTGCCAACCTCCAACTCATGCTTCAGGCAGCCCAAGGCCCAGGCCGAAGTGCCAGTGATGTAGGGTAGAACTCTAGTGGCCCGTTCTTTCACGATTGGAGGGAATCCTATGATGAACACGAAGAACACGAGGGGAACACGAGGGAAAACGAGAGAGGAATCACTCAACCAACAAGAGTAGGTCACACATATGCTAGATTCTCGAAACACAAGGAGATACACGATCCGAATCCAACAAAGGACGATACATAGGTAACCGGTTCTTCTCCGTGAGGAGGTCTTGAGGTCTTCCCGTCAGGGGTCTTGAATACAAGTGGATCTTCTCCGAAGAGGCGACGGTCTCTCTCGGAGGAGCAGATCTGGATGGATGAGTGAGGCTATATCTCACATATGGGTTATCACAACGCTAACCCTAACTAGGAGGAGGTGGAGGAGTATATATAGTCTAGGTCCATGAAGGGGTAAGTGGGAGAGGGATACATGGGCCTCGGGCCCGAAACTGTACGCAGACAGGTACCGGACGTCCGGTGGCTCGTGGGCTTCCGGCCGTCCGGTGGTCGCCGGACTTCCGCTATTTCCGTTTTGTGAAGGTGGCGCCGGACGTCCGGTGGCTTCGGACTTCCGCTAATTTTGGCTCAGGTGTGGTGGCGCCGGATGTCCGGTCCTAGTCGGTCGTTCGCTTGCTGGGAGGTGTGGCCGGTCGTCCAGTCCTGGCCGGACGTCCGCTCGCTGTAGCTTGCCTTGGCTGGGACTTGGGCAGGTTGGGGTTCAGGTGACGGACGTCCGGTCCCGACCGGTCGTCCGGTGGCTGTAGCTTCCGTGGCAGCTCTTCTTCTTGTCCTTCGCACTTGGTGTCCTCACCATCTTGTCCGTTGGATGTAGATGTTCCGTGGCTTTCCTCCAAGTACCTGATCACACATAGTGTTTCCGCTTGAGGTAGCAGCCATGTCTCATGTATAGAAAGTAGTAGTTTGGAAAGGAGCGAGTTCACCTTATCTTCGATAGCCTTTTCTCGGGCTCTTCTCATTGGTCCAAGTGGTGTCGTGGGAGACGTAGGTAGGTCCATGGGGATGACCTTGGGATGCTCCGCATTATCTCCCCTCCCTTGGGAAAGATCCGACCTCGGATCAAAATCTTCATCACCATGGTAGGGCGAAAGATCCTTGACATTGAAGACGTCGCTCACGTTGTACTTGTCGCGCGGGAGGTCGATCTTGTAAGCGTTGTTGTTGTGGCGTGCTACCACCTTGAAGGGTCCATCGGCTCGTGGTAGAAGTTTGGACTTGCGTTCGTCGGGAAGCGTTCCTTGCGAAGGTGTAGCCACAGGATCTCCAATGTTGAATATCATGGGTTGCTTGTTGACGTTGAGCTTGGTCGCGAGTCGTTGTACTTGGCGCTCGATGGTGTGCCTTGTATCTTCATGCATCTTCTTGAGATAGTTCACTCGGGCACTCGCGTCCATGTTAATGCGCTCTTGTAGTGGTAGAGGAAGAATGTCCAATGGGGACAATGGGTTGAAACCGTGAAGCGACCTCGAAGGGGGACTTGCCGGTAGTCGTATGTCTTGGGCGGTTGTAGGCGTACTCGGCGATGGGTAGGCACTCTTCCCACTCCTTGATGTTCCTCTTGATTAACACGCGTAGTAGAGTGGAGAGCGTTCGGTTCGTCACTTCCGTTTGGTCGTCGGTTTGTGGATGGTATGCCGTGGAGAATAGTAGCTTGATTCCGAGCTTGGCGCATAAGGTCTTCCAAAAGTAACTTAAGAACTTGACATCACGGTCCGAGACAATCGTCTTTGGCACTCCATGTAGGCCCAAGATTTCTCTACAAAAAAGATTTGCAATATGTGAAGCATCGTCTATCTTGTTGCATGGTATGAAATATTCCATCTTAGAGAATCGGTCGACAACAACAAACACGGAATCCTTTCCATTTCTAGTTCTAGGCAAGCCAAGCACAAAATCCATGCTAATATCTTCCCATGGGTGGTATGGACTTGGTAGAGTCATGTAAAGACCGTGAGATTGAGCTTTGGACTTAGCTTTGCGACATGTCGAACATCGGTTGGTGAAGCGTGAGATGTCGCGGAACATCTTGGGCCAAAAGTAGTTCTTGGAGAGCGTAGCATATGTCTTGTCGCGTCCAAAGTGTCCCATTAGTCCTCCATGAGATTCTTGCAAACTAACAAACGAAGAGAAGACTCGGGGATGCAAAGTTTGTTAGCTCTCATAAGATAGCCAGCTTTGATGTAATAACGTTCCCAATATGGATGCGTCAAACACTTGGCATAAGGAATAGCAAAAGTAGGATCATGCGCATACAATTATTTTATGTGCTCAAAGCCAATGACATTCAATTCAAGTTGAGTAACAAGCATGCATATACGGGAAAGCGCATCCGCCACAACATTTTCCTTTCCTTTGATATACTTGATGACATAAGGAAACGACTCAATGAATTCACTCCACTTAGCATGACGCTTGTTCAATTTAGTTTGACCCTTAAGATACTTAAGCGTTTCATGACCGGTATGAATGATGAATTCATGAGGTAGAAGATAATGTTCCCATTCACGCAAAACTCGCACTAAAGCATATAGCTCTTTGTCATAGATGGGATAGTTGAGTTGCGCTCCGGAGATTTCTCACTAAAGTATGCTATGGGGTGCTTCTCTTGCGTTAACACACCTCCTATGCCATTACCACTAGCATCGCAATGAACTTCAAAAGGTTTGTCAAAGTTGGGTAAAGCAAGCACGGGGGCATGAGTAAGAAAATTCTTAAGCTCATTAAATGCGGTATCTTGGGATGGTCCCCAAACAAAAGGCGATTTTTCTTACTCAAAGCATGCAAAGGTGAAGCAATTGTGCTAAAATCCTTCACAAATATACGTTAGAAACCGGCTAAACCAAAAAAAACTACGCACTTGTTGCAAGTTGGTTGGTTGGGGCCAAGTTTTAATAGCATTGATCTTAGACTCATCTACATGAACACCCTTAGAAGATACAACGAAATCCAAGAAAACAAGATTATCAACACCAAAAAGGCATTTGTCCATATTAGCATAAATGTGTTCTTTCCTAAGGGTTTGCAACACGGTTCTAAGATGGGTGACATGATCTTTGAGAGATTTGCTAAACACAAGAATGTCGCCAAAGTAGACCACAACAAATACACCAATATAGGGTCGAAAAACAAAATGCATTAGTCCCATGAAGGTACCGGGTGCTTCGGATAAAACCATTGGCATAACAAGCCATTCATATAAGCCAAATTTGGTCTTAAATGCGGTTTTCCATTCATCACCTTCTTGGATGCGTATTTGATAGTAGCCACTTTTAAGATCAATCTTAGAGAAAATGGTGGCTCCGTTAAGCTCATCTAGCATATCATCTAAGCGTGGAACAGGGTAACGATAACGCGCGGTAATAGCATTGATAGGACGACAATCGGAACACATGCGAAATGTACCATCTTTCTTGGGAACAAGGATTACCAGAACGACACAAGGGCTCAAACTTTCTCGTACATGGCCGTTGTCGATGAGTTGTTGTACTTGCTGTTGGATCTCCTTAGTTTCCTCGGGGTTGATGCGGTAGGGAGCCTTGTTCAGAAGGGGTGCTCCGGGGATGAGGTCGATTCGGTGTTCGATGCCTCATAGTGGAGGTAGACCCGTAGGTAGCTCGTCAGGGAAAACGTCTTGGAATTCCTGCAATAGATAAGATAACACTAAAGGTAGATTGTGAGAGGTGTTAGCTTTTGGTGCCTCGTCCTTGCACAAAAGGACATAATGCATGCCACTTGATGGGTTCTCACACACTTCTCTCATCTCACTTTTGGTGGCAAATAGGACTAGATTTTTCTTGTCACTCATCGTGGAGGCACTCAATTTGGGCTTGTGGCGCTCACTCTCTTTTTGGTGGTTCGCTCTCTCACTATTCTCTCCATGATGGGTGGCTTGCTTGTCAGCGATCACTTGGCTTGGAGACATAGGTCGTAGCACATACTCCTTTCCTTTCATCTTGAAGCTATAGTGATTTGTTCGTCCGTTGTGGACGACACAGCGGTCAAATTCCCATGGTCGTCCAAGAAGGAGGTGGCAAACGGACATCAGAATGACATCACACTCCAAAGTGTCTTCGTAAGCTCCGATCTTGAAGGAAACTTGTACCATATACTCGACTTGGATAGTGCCGGAGTCGCTAAGCCATTGAACTTTGTAAGGATGCGGGTGCTTCATCTTGACCAATTGGAGCTTGGAGCAAAGTTCTTCACTTGCCAAGTTATGGCAACTCCCTCCATCGATGATAACCTTGACGGACCTTCCATTGATGTCGGCCTTGGTGTGGAAGATATGGCATCTTTGGTCTTCTTCATGTTGATGTTGAAGAGTCAAGACCTTGGAGACAACGAGAGCGGGGCTCGGATCTTCTTCACAAAAGACTTGATCATCTTCATCTTCGTTCACTTGCCGGTGCATGGCCACTTGCTCAAGGGCTTCCATTTCTCCTTCACTCAGTCATATGTACCATCATCATTGAAGATCATGGTGCGCTTGTTTGTACACTCGAAGGACTTGTGGCCTCGGCCGCCGCATGTGAAGCATTTGAAGGAACTTGGCTTGACGGTCTCATCGGTTGGAGTAGATGATGATGAAGCTCTCGGCTTGAAGTTGCTTGTAGTAGGAGGACGACTTGAGGTTGTCAAAGTTTTCTTGTAACTTGACTTGTCGCCGTTGCTTGTATATGGCTTGGTTGAGGTAGAAGGTGTTGGAGTCGTTGAATCTTGAGAGTTGGAGAAACCATAGGACTTGGATGAGAACTTGGCATATTTGAAGTCATCTTGCACTTGACGTTCTGCCTTGGTAGCTTGATGCACTAGCTTGATGAGGTTCGAGTTTGGTTGGAAGTCAGCGATCTTCTTGATAGGATGATTGAGTCCATTCAAGAAACGTGCCATAGTTTGATCATCATCTTCCGTGACATTGGCTCGTATCATGGCAATCTCCTTTGTAGTACTCTTCAACGGTCTTTGTTCCTTGCTTGAGGAGTTGGAGTTTCTTGAAGAGGTCGCGGTTGTAGTAGGTTGGCACGAAACATGCTCTCATGACATCCTTCATTTGCGTCCAAGTTGTGATGGGTGGTTCTTCTCTTGCTTCACGGCGCTCGATGACTTGTTCCCACCAAATGAGGACGTAGTCTTGAAACTCAAAAGATGCCATCGCGATCTTCTTCTCTTCCTCATAGTTGTGCAAGCGGAAGATTTTGTCAACCTTCAATGCCCATGAAAGGTACTCTTCGGGGTCATTGCTTCTGGAAAACTTGGGCATGGTGAACTTTAGCTTGCCGTAGCGTTGCTCTTCATTGTGTTGGGGTCGAGGGTGATGACGTCCTTGACGAGGAGGATTGTCTCCCTCAACTTGCTCTTGTCGTGGAGGATTTCCATTGTCTTCATGTTCTTGGTGAACTTGAGGTTCTTGTCGAGCTTGTGGAGGAGCTTGTCGGGCTTGTGGAGGAGCTTGTCGACGTACACGTGATTGATAAATCCTCTCTTGAACTTCAGCGCGAAGCGCTTCTTGTTGCTCACGAGCTTGTCGGTTGCGCGTGGCTACAGCTCGACTTGAATCTCGGAGGGCATGTTGCGCCTCAAGTGATTGAGCTTCACGTAGTTGTTGCTCTTGGCATTGTGCCTCGACATCTTGTGCATCTTGGTGTTGGCGCGCTCGCTCTTCCTCTCGTTGTTGGCGTAGACGTTGCCGTCCTTGTGCTTGCGTGAAAGTAGCTTGGTTTTGACGGTGTCGATGTTCTTGCGCGCGAGCTTGCTCTTGAGAGTTGTTGTCGTGTAGAGGATTGCGGTTGGCTTGACGATCTTGACGCGCAGCATGACGAAGAGTGTTCGATGTCGGAGTACTTGAGCCAGAGATGGTGTTGTCGGAGTGTCGACTTGAGCGGCTCCATCTTGAGTAGGACGAAGTGGAAGAAGAGCGGTTGAGCAACAAAGCACGAATCTCGTACATTCTTGCGTCATTCTCTTGCTTGTGGTCGTCGAGCTTGTTGTCGAAGTAGTCTCTTGTACGTTGCTCGGAGAGTCGCAAGTCGGTGGCGAGGTTGTCGATGCGTTCGTTCATTGCTTGTTGCTCTTGATGCAAAGCTCGTTGTGCACCAAAGAGGTGGCTCTTTGTAACGTAGGAGTACACGTCGCCTCTTGCTCGATGAAGAGTGGGTTGGTAGAAGTACTTGGCCTATCCATCATTCCAAGCAAATATGTCAGTGGGAGAAAGAGAAGAACTTATACCAAATGTACTTTGATCAATGTTGAAGATGGGTCAATGATCACTCAATGTGTAACAAGGAAATAGCACAATTGGTACCAATTCTTGTCGGTTCTCACATCTACACAAATAAAAGCTTATAGTGGAGCTTGGTTAGGATGGTGGCACAAAATTTGAATGCAATTGTTAGTGAGCTTCGGTAATGTTGGAAAAGATTCACAAATTTGCAAATGCAACAAGTAGATCAATAGCAAGATATGGTACACGGAAACACACACGCAAATAGATAAGTGATGTCTACTACGCAACCTTCTTCTTGTAGACGTTGTTGGGCCTCCAAGTGCAGAGGTTTGTAGGACAGTAGCAAATTTCCCTCAAGTGGATGACCTAAGGTTTATCAATCCGCGGGAGGCGTAGGATGAAGATGGTCTCTCTCAAACAACCCTGCAACCAAAAAGCAAAGAGTCTCTTGTGTCCCCAACACACCCAATACAATGTTAAATTTTATAGGTGCACTAGTTCGGCGAAGAGATGGTGATACAAGTGCAGTATAGATGGTAGATATAGGTTTTTGTAATATGAAAATATAAAAACAGCAAGGTAACAAGTGGTAAAAGTGAGCGTAAACGGTACTGCAATGATAGAAACAAGGCCTAGGGTTCATACTTTCACTAGTGCAAGTTCTCTCAACAATAATAACATAATTGGATCATATAACTATCCCTCAACATGTTGGGGAACGTAGCATAAATTCAAAATTTTCCTACGTGTCACCAAGATCTATCTATGGAGAAACTAGCAACGAGGGAAGGAGAGTGCATCTACATACCCTTGTAGATCCCTAAGCGGAAGCGTTCAAGTGAACGGGGTTGATGGAGTCGTGCTGCCGTGATTCAAATCACCGATGATCCTAGTGCCGAGCAGACGGCACCTCCGCGTTCAACACATGTACAACCCGGTGACGTCTCCCACGCCTTGATCCAGCAAGGAGAGAGGGAGAGGTTGAGGAAGACTCCATCCAGCAGCAGCTGGCAGGCGTGGTGGTGGTGGAGGCGTGGCAATCCTGCAGGCTTCGCCAAGCACCTACGGGAGAGGAGGAGGTGTCACGGGAGGGAGGGAGGCGCCCAGGGCTCGGTGTGGATGCCCTCCCTCCCTCCACTATATATAGGGGCAAGGGAGAGGGGAGGCGCAGCCTTGCCCCTTCCTCCAAGGAAGGGGTGCGGCGAGAGGGGAGGAGTCCATCCTCCCCAAGGCACCTCGGAGGTGCCTTCCCCCTTGAGGACTCTTCCTTCCCCAAGTTTCCTTGGCGCATGGGCCTCTTGGGGCTGGTGCCCTTGGCCCATATAGGCCAAGGCGCATCCCCTACAGCCCATGTGCCCCCCCGGGGCAGGTGGACCCCAGTGGACCCCGGACCCCTTCGGCACTCCGGTACAATACCGATAAAGTGCGGAACTTTTCCGGCGACCAAAATAGGACTTCCCATATATAAATCTTTACCTCCGGACCATTCCGGAACTCCTCGTGACGTCCGGGATCTCATCCGGACTCCGAACAACATTCAAGAACCACATACAAACTTCCTTTATAACCCTAGCGTCACCGAACCTTAAGTGTGTAGACCCTACGGGTTCGGGAGACATGTAGACATGACCAGAGGCGTTCTCCGGTCAATAACCAACAGCGGATCTGGATACCCATGTTGGCTCCCACATGTTCCACGATGATCTCATCGGATGAACCACGATGTCAAGGACTCAATCGATCCCGTATACAATTCCCTTTGTCTAGCGGTATTGTACTTGCGAGATTCGATCGTCGGTATCCCGATACCTTGTTCAATCTCGTTTCCGCAAGTCTCTTTACTCGTTCCGTAACACATCATCCCGTGATCAACCCCTTGGTCACATTGTGCACATTATGATAATGTCCTACCGAAAGTGGGCCCAGAGATACCTCTCCGTTTACACGGAGTGACAAATCCATCTCGATTCGTACAACCCAACAGATACTTTCGGAGATACCTGTAGTGCACCTTTATAGCCACCCAGTTACGTTGTGACGTTTGGTACACCCAAAGCATTCCTACGGTATCCGGAGTTGCACAATCTCATGGTCTAAGGAAAAGATACTTGACATTTAGAAAAGCTTTAGCATACGAACTACGATCTTTGTGCTAGGCTTAGGATTGGGTCTTGTCCATCACATCATTCTCCTAATGATGTGATCACGTTATCAATGACATCCAATGTCCATGGTCGTGAAACCGTAACCATCTATTGATCAACGAGCTAGTCAACTAGAGGCTTACTAGGGACATGGTGTTGTCTATGTACCCACACATGTATTGAGTTTCCTATCAATACAATTATAGCATGGATAATAAATGATTATCATGAACACGGAAATATAATAATAACTAATTTATTATTGCCTCTAGGGCATATTTCCAACAGTCTCCCACTTGCACTAGATTCAATAATCTAGTTCACATCGCCATGTGATTAACATCGATATGTCACATCGCCATGTGACTAACACCCAAAGAGTTTACTAGTGTCGTAGAACTAGTTCACATCATCATGTGATTTAGACTCAATGAGTTACGAGGTTTGATCATGTTTTGCTTGTGAGAGAGGTTTTAGTCAACGGGTTTTAGTCAACGGGTCTGAACCTTTCAGATCCGTGTGTGCTTTGCAAATTTCTAGGTCATATTACAAATGCTGCTTCCACGCTCCACTTGAAGCTATTCCAAATGGTTGCTTCACTATACGTATCCGGTTTGCTACTCAGAGTCACTCGGATAGGTGTTAAAGCTTGCATCGACGTAACGCTTTACGCCGAACTCTTTATCACCTCCATAATCGAGAAACATGTCCTTATTTACTCCAAGGACAATTTTGATCATTGTCCAATGATCCATTCTTGGATCATTCTTGTACCTCGATCGACTCATGACAAGGCACACTTCCGGTGCGGTACACAGCATAGCATACTATAGAGCCTATGTCTGAAGCATAGGGGACGACCTTCGTCCTTTCTCTCTCTTCTGCCATGGTCTAGCTTTTAACTCTTAACTTCATACCTTACAACTCAGGCAAGAACTCCTTCTTTGACTGATCCATCTTGAACACTTTCAAGATTATGTCAAGGTATGTGCTCATTTGAAAGTATTATTAAACATTTTGATCTACCTTATGGATCTTGATGCTTATTGTTCAAGTAGCCTAATCCAGGTTTTCTATTGAAAATCATCTTTCAAATAACCCTATATGCTTTCCAGAAATTCTACATCATTTCTGATCATCAATATGTCAACAACATATACTCATCGAAATTCTATAGTGCTCCCACTCACTTCTTTGGAAATACAAGTTTCTCATAAACTTTGTATAAACCCAAAATCTTTGATCATCTCATCAAAGCGCACATTCCAACTCCGAGATGCTTACTCCGGTCCTTAGAAAGGATCATTTGGAGCCAGATACCTTTTAGCATCCTTAGGATCGACAAAACTTTCTGATTGTATCACATACAACCTTTCCTTACGAAAACTGGTAAGGAAACTCATTTTGACATCCATCTGCCAGATTTCATAAATGCAGCTTGTGCTAACATGATTCCGACGGACTTAACCATCGCTACGGATGAGAAAATCTCATGGTAGTCAACTCCTTGAACTTGTGAAAAACTTTTCGCCACAAGTCGAGCTTCATAGACGGTGACATTACCGTCCACGTCCGTCTTCTTCTTAAAGATCCATTCATCTCAATGGCTTGCCGATCATCGGGCAAGTCCACCAAAGTCCATGCTTTGTTACGATATATGGATACTATCTCGGATTTCATGGCCTCTAACCATTTGTCGGAATTTGGGCCCACCATCGCTTCTCCATAGCTCGTAGGTTCATTGTTGTCTAGCAACATGACCTTCAAGACAGGATCACCGTACCACTCTGAGCGATGCAGCGTCCTTGTCGCCCCACGAGGTT
The DNA here is from genome assembly GCA_021605145.1 of Aegilops bicornis. Lineage (NCBI taxonomy): Eukaryota > Viridiplantae > Streptophyta > Magnoliopsida > Poales > Poaceae > Aegilops > Aegilops bicornis. The sequence goes on from CM038673.1 coordinate 522,167,646, forward strand.
CGGTAGTGACTTGATCCAAGCTTCATGATCACTATCATAAGCTTCCACTTCAATTGGTGTAGGTGCCACGGGAACAACTTCCGTGCCTCGCCACACACTAGTTGAAGTGATGGTTCAATAACCTCATCAAGTCTCCACCATCCTCCCACTCAACTTTTCGAGACGAACTTTTCCTCGAGAAAGGACCCGATTCAAGAAACAATCCCTATTGCTTTCGGATCTGAATTAGGAGGTATACCCAACTGTTTTTGGGTGTCCTATGAAGATGCATTTTATCCGCTTTTGGGTTCGAGCTTATCAACCTGTTACTTTTTCACATTAGCGTAGCGGCCCCAAACCTTTAAGAAATGACAGCTTAGGTTTCTCTAAACCATAGTTCATACGGTGTCATCTCAACGGAATTATGTGGTACCTTATTAAAGTGAGTGCGGTTGTCTCTAATGCCTAACCCATTAACGATAGTGGTAATTCGATAAGAGACATCATGGTACGCACCATATCCAATAGGGTGCAACTATGATGTTCGGACACACCATCACACTATGGTGTTCCAGGCGGTATTGGTTGTGAAACAATTTGCACAATGTCTTAATTGTGTGCCAAAACTCGTAACTCAGATATTCATCTCTATGATCATATCATAGACATTCTATCCTCTTGTCACGAAGATCTTAAACTTCACTCTGAAATTACTTGAACCATTCAATAATTCAGACTTGTGTTTCATCAACATCTGCTCGAATCATCTGTGAAGTAAGAACATAACGATATTCACTGCATGCCTCAGCACTTATTGGACTGCACACATCAAAATGTGTTACTTCTAACAAGTTGCTATCTAGTTCCATCTTACTGAAACCGAGGCTTTTCAGTCATCTTGTCCATGTGGTATGTTTTGCATATCTCAAGTGATTCAAAATCAAGTGAGTCTAAACGATCCATCTGCATGGAGTTTCTTCATGCGTATACACCAATAGACATGGTTCACATGTCTCAAATTTTTCAAAACGAGTGAGTCCAAAGATCCATCAACATGGAGCTTCTTCATGCGTTTATACCAATATGACTTACATGGCGATTGCCACAAGTAAGTGGTACTATCATTACTATCTTATACTTTTGGCATGAAAATGTGTATCACTACGATCGAGATTCAATAAACCATTTATTTAGGTGCAAGACCATCAAGGTATTATTCAAATAAATAGAGTAACCATTATTCTCCTTAAATGAATAATCAGACATTGCGATAGACATAATCCAATCATGTCTATGCTCAACGCAAACACCAAATAACAATTATTTAGGTTTAACACCAATCTCGATGGTAGAGGGAGCGGGCGATGCTTGATCACATCAACCTTGGAAACACTTCCAACACATATCGTCACCACCTTTAGCTAGTCTCCGTTTATTCCGTAGCCTTTTATTTCGAGTTACTAACACTTAGCAACCGAACCGGTATCTTAATACCCTGGTGCTACTAGGAGTACTAGTAAAGTACACATTAACATAATGTATATCTATCGACCTTGCCAGCCTTCTTATCTACCAAGTATCTAGGGTAATGCTGCTCCAGTGGCTGTTCCCCTTATTACAGAAGCACTTAGTCTCGGGTTTGGGTTCAACCTTGGGTTTCTTCACTAGAGCAGCAATGATTTGCCGCTTCATGAAGTATCCCTTCTTGCCCTTGCCCTTCTTGAAACTAGTGGTTTCACCAACCATCAACAATTGATGCTCCTTCTTGATTTCTACTTTCGCGATTGTCAAACATCGCTAATAACTCAAGGGATCATTATACTTATCCCTGATATATTATAGTTCATCACGAAGCTTCTGGCAGCTTGGTGGCAATGACTTTGGAGAAACATCACTATCTCATCTGGAAGATCAACTCCCACTCGATTCAAGTGATTGTTGTGCTCAGACAGTCTGAGCACAAGCTCAACGATTGAGCTTTTCTCCCTTAGTTTGCAGGCTAAGAAAATCGTCGGAGGTCTCATACCTCTTGACGTGGCACGAGCCTGAAATCCTAATTTCAGCCCTCGAAACATCTCATATGTTCCACGACATTTCGAAAAACGTCTTTGGTGCCTCAACTCTAAACCGTTTAACTGAACTATCACGTAGTTATCAAAACGTGTATGTCCGATGTTCGCAACATCCACAAACGATGTTTTGGGGTTCAGCTCACTGAGCGGTGCATTAAGGACATAAGCTTTCTACTGATCGCATAATTGCTACTTTCAACTTTCAACTATATTTTCTCTAGGAACATATCTAAACAAAGGAACTAAAGCGCGAGCTATTTACATAATTTGCAAAGGTCTTTTGACTATGTTCAAGATAATTAAGTTCATCTTATGAACTCCCACTCAGATAGACATCCCTCTAGTCATCTAAGTGATTACATGATCCGAGTCAACTAAGCCGTGTCCGATCATCACGTGAGACGGACCAGTCAACATCGGTGAACATCTTCATGTTGATCGTATCTACTATGCGACTCATGCTCGACCTTTCGGTCTCTGTGTTCCCGAGGCCATGTCTGTACATGCTAGGCTCGTCAAGTTAACCCCAAGTGTTTTTGCTGTGTAAATCTGTCTTACACCCGTTGTATGTGAACGTAAGAATCCATCACACCCGATCATCACGTGGTGCTTAGAAGCGAATTTAACCCAGCAACGGTGCAGTCGAGGAGAACACTTCTTGAAATTTGTGTAAGGGATCATCTTATTTACTACCGTCGTTCTAAGTAAACAAGATGCATAAACATAATAAACATCACATGCAATTATATAGTAGTGACATGATATGGCCAATATCATGTTGCTCCTTTTGATCTCCATCTTCGGGGCTCCATGATCATTATTGTCACCGGCATGACACCATGATCTCCATCATCATGATCTCCATCATCGTGTCTCCATGAAGTTGTCTCGCCAACTTATTACTTCTACTAGTATGGCTACCGTATAGCAATAAAGTAAAGTAATTACATGGCGTTGTTTAATGACTCGCAGGTCATACAATAAATAAAGACAACTCCTATGGCTCCTGCCGGTTGTCATACTCATCGACATGCAAGTCGTGATTCCTATTACAAGAACATGATCAATCTCATACATCACATATCATTCATCACATTTTTTTGCCATATCACATCACATAGCATACCCGCAAAAACAAGTTAGACGTCCTCTAATTGTTGTTTGCATGTTTTACGTGGCTGCTTTGGGTTTCTAGCAAGAACGCGTTTCTTACCTACGCAAAACCACAACGTGATATGCCAATTGCTATTTACCCTTCATAAGGACCCTTTTCATCGAATCCGTTCCGACTAAAGTGGGAGAGATCGGCACCCGCTAGCCACCTTATGCACCAAGTGCATATCGATTCGGTGGAACCTGTCTCACGTGGAAATGCGTGTAAGGTCGGTCCGGGCCGCTTCATCCCACAATACCGTCGAAACAAGATTGGACTAGTAACGGTAAGCATATTGAACAAAATCAACGCCCACAACTACTTTGTGTTCTACTCGTGCAACGAATCTACGCAATAGACCTAGCTCATGATGCCACTGTTGGGGAACGAGCATAAATTCAAAATTTTCCTACGTGTCACCAAGATCTATCTATGGAGAAACTAGCAACGAGGGAAGGAGAGTGCATCTACATACCTTGTAGATCGCTAAGCGGAAGCGTTCAAGTGAACAGGGGTTGATGGAGTCGTGCATTTCGTCGTGATTCAAATCACCGATGATCCTAGTGCCGAACGGACGGCACCTCCGCGTTCAACACACGTACAGCCCAGTGACGTCTCCCACGCCTTGATCCAGCAAGGAGAGAGGGAGAGGTTGAGGAAGACTCCATCCAGCAGCAGCACAACGGCGTGGTGGTGGTGGAGGAGCATGGCAATCCTGCAGGGCTTCGCCAAGCACCTACGGGAGAGGAGGAGGTGTCACGGGAGGGAGGGAGGCGCCAGGGCTTCAGGTGCGGATTCCCTCCGTCCCCTCCACTATATATAGGGGCAAGGGAGAGGGGAGGCGCAGCCTTGCCCCTTCCTCCAAGGAAGGGGTGCGGCCAAGAGGGGAGGAGTCCATCCTCCCAAGGCACCTCGGAGGTGCCTTCCCCCTTGAGGACTCTTCCCTTCCCCAAGTTTCCTTGGCGCCTGGGCCTCTTGGGGATGGTGCCCTTGGCCCATATAGGCCAAGGCGCACCCCCTACAGCCCATGTGGCCCCCCGGGGCAGGTGGACCCCGGTGGACCCCGGACCCCTTCGGCACTCCACAATACCGATAAAGTGCGAAACTTTTCCCAGCGACCAAAATAGGACTTCCCATATATAAATCTTTACCTCCGGACCATTCCGGAACTCCTCGTGACGTCCGGGATCTCATCCGGACTCCGAACAACATTCGGTAACCACATACAAACTTCCTTTATAACCCTAACGCCACCGAACCTTAAGTGTGTAGACCCTACGGGTTCGGGAGACATGTAGACATGACCGAGACGTTCTCCGGTCAATAACCAACAGCGGGATCTGGATACCCATGTTGGCTCCCACATGTTCCACGATGATCTCATCGGATGAACCACGATGTCAAGGACTCAATCGATCCCGTATACAATTCCCTTTGTCTAGCGGTATTGTACTTGCCCGAGATTCGATCGTCGGTATCCCGATACCTTGTTCAATCTCGTTTCCGGCAAGTCTCTTTACTCGTTCCGTAACACATCATCCCGTGATCAACCCCTTGGTCACATTGTGCACATTATGATGATGTCCTACCGAGTGGGCCCAGAGATACCTCTCCGTTTACACGGAGTGACAAATCCCAATCTCGATTCGTGCCAACCCAACAGATACTTTTGGAGATACCTGTAATGCACCTTTATAGCCACCCGATTCGTTGTGACGTTTGGTACACCCAAAGCATTCCTACGGTATCCGGGAGTTGCACAATCTCATGGTCTAAGGAAAAGATACTTGACATTTAGAAAAGCTTTAGCATACGAACTACGATCTTTGTGCTAGGCTTAGGATTGGGTCTTGTCCATCACATCATTCTCCTAATGATGTGATCACGTTATCAATGACATCCAATGTCCATGGTCGAAACCGTAACCATCTATTGATCAACGAGCTAGTCAACTAGAGGCTTACTAGGGACATGGTGTTGTCTATGTACCCACACATGTATTGAGTTTCCTATCAATACAATTATAGCATGGATAATAAACGATTATCATGAACACGGAAATATAATAATAACTAATTTATTATTGCCTCTAGGGCATATTTCCAACACAACATGCAACAAAGAGTCACTCCAAAGTCACTAATAGTGGAGAACAAACGAAGAGATTATGGTAGGGTACGAAACCACCTCAAAGTTATTCTTTCCAATCAATCTGTTGGGCTATTCCTATAAGTGTCACAAACAGCCCTAGAGTTCGTACTAGAATAACAGCTTAAGACACAAATCAACCAAAGCCCTAATGTCACCTAGATACTCCAATGTCACCTCAAGTATCCGTGGATATGATTATACGATATGCATCACACAATCTCAGATTCATATATTCAACCAACACATAGAACCTCAAAGAGTGCCCCAAAGTTCCTACCGGAGAATCAAGACGAAAACGTGTGCCAACCCCTATGCATAGGTTCATGGGCGGAACCCGCAAGTTGATCACCAAAACATACATCAAGTGAATCACGTGATATCCCATTGTCACCACAGATACGCACGACAAGACATACATCAAGTGTTCTCAAATCATTAAAGACTCAATCCGATAAGATTACTTCAAGGGGAAAACTCGATCATTTACAAGAGAGAAGAGGGGGAGAAGAAACATAAGATCCAACTATAATAGCAGCTCGCGATACATCAAGATCGTGCCAAATCAAGAACACGAGAGAGAGAGAGAGAGATCGAACACATAGCTACTGGTACATACCCTCAGCCCCGAGGGTGAACTACTCCCTCCTCGTCATGGAGAGTGCCGGGATGATGAAGATGGCCACAAGTGAGGGTTCCCCTTTCCGTGAGGGGTGCGGAATAGGGCCCCAATTGGTTTTTGGTGGCCCTAGGGGTTTTGCGGCGGCGGAACTCCCGATCTATTCTCTGTTCTGGAAGTTTTAGGGTACGTGGAGTTATATAGGCGGAAGAAGCACGTCAGGGGAGCCACGAGGGCCCCACGAGGCAGGGGCGCGCCCTAGGGGGGTGGGCGCGCCCCCCACCCTCGTGGCTTCCTCGTTCCTTCCTTGACGTGGGGTCCAAGTCCATCGGGTGGCTTTCGTTCCAAAAATAACTTCTCCAGTTGATTTCATTCTGTTTTGACTCCGTTTGATATTCATTTTCTTTGAAATACTAAAATAGGCAAAAAAACAACAAATCTGGGCTGGGCCTCCGGTTAATAGGTTAGTCCCAAAAGTAATATAAAAGTGGAAAATAAAGCCCAATAATGCCCAAAACAGTAGATAATATAGCATGGAGCAATCAAAAATTATAGATACGTTGGAGACGTATCAAGCATCCCCAAGCTTAATTCCTGCTCGTCCTCGAGTAGGTAAATGATAAAAAGATAATTTTTGATGTGGAATGCTAGTTGGCATAATTTCAATGTAATTTTTCTTAATTGTGGTATGAATATTCAGATCCGAAAGATTCAAGACAAATGTTCATATTGACATAAAAATAATAATACTTCAAGCATACTAACTAAGCAATTATGTCTTCTCAAAATAACATGGCCAAAGAAAGTTCATCCCTACAAAATCATACAGTTTAGTCATGCTCCATTTTCGTCACACAAGAATGCTCTCATCATGCACAACCCCGATGACAAGCCAAGCAATTGTTTCATACTTTAGTAATCTCAAACCTATAAACTTTCACGCAATATATGAGCGCGAGCCATGGACATAGCACTATGGGTGGAATAAAATATAATGATGGGGGTTATGTGGAGAAGACAAAAAAGGAGAAGGTCTCACATCAACGAGGCTAATCAACGGGCTATGGAGATGCCCATCAATTGATGTTAATGCAAGGAGTAGGGATTGCCATGCAACGGATGCACTAGAGCTATAAATGTATGAAAGCTCAACAAAAGAAACTAAGTGGGTGTGCATCCATCTTGCTTCCTCACGAAGACCTAGGGCATTTAAGGAAGCCCATCGTTGGAATATACAAGCCAAGTTCTATAATGAAAAATTCCCACTAGTATATGAAAGTGACAAAATATGAAACTCTCTATATGAAAAACATGGTGCTACTTTGAAGCACAAGTGTGGAAAAGGATAGTAACATTGTCCCTTCTCTCTTTTTCTCTCATTTTTTATGGTGGGCTCTTTGGCCTCTTTTTTATTTGGTGGGCTCTTTGGCCTTTTTTTATTTAACCTCACATGGGACAATGTTCTAATTAATGATGATCATCACACTTCTATTTATTTACAACTCAATGATTACAACTCGATACTAGAACAAAGTATGACTCTATACGAATGCCTCCGGCGGTATACCGGGATATGCAATGATTCAAGAGTGACATGTATGAAAGAATTATGAACGGTGGATTTGCCACAAATACTATGCCAACTACATGATCATGCTAAGCAATATGGCAATGATGAATGTGTCATGAAGAATGGAATGGTGGAAAGTTGCATGGCAATATATCTCGGAATGGCTATGGAAATGCCATAATAGGTAGGTATGGTGGCTGTTTTGAGGAAGATATAAGGAGGTTTATGTGTGAAAGAGCGTATCATATCACGCGGTTTGGATGCACCAACGAAGTTTGCACCAACTCTCAATGTGAGAAAGGGCAATGCACGGCATCAAGACGCTAGCAATGATGGAAGGGTGAGAGTGCGTATAATCCATGGACTCAACATTAGTCATAAAGAACTCACATACTTATTTCAAAAATCTACAAGCCATCAAAAACCAAAGCACTACGCGCATGCTCCTAGGGGATAGATTGGTAGGAAAAGACCATCGCTCGTCCCCGACCGCCACTCATAAGGAGGACAATCAAATAACACCTCATGTTTCAAATTTGTTACATAACTTTACCATACGTGCATGCTACGGGACTTGCAAACTTCAACACAAGCATTTCTCAAATTCACAACTACTCAACTAGCACGACTTTGATATCACTACCTCCATATCTCAAAACAATCATCAAGCATCAAACTTCTCTTAGTATTCAACACACTTATAAGAAAGTTTTTACTATTCTTGAATACCTAGCATATTAGGATTAAGCGCATTACCATGCTATTTAAGACTCTCAAAATAATCTAAGTGAAGCATGAGAGTTCATCTATTTCTTCAAAATAAAATTATCGTCATGCTCTAAAAGATATAAGTGAAGTACAGAGCAAACAACAAACTACTCCGAAAGATATAAGTGAAGATCAATGAGTAGTCGAACAATTATACAGCTATGTAAAGACTCTCCCATTCAAGAATTTCAGATCTTGGTATTTTATTCAAACATAAAGCAAAGCTAAAGAAAATAAAATGACGCTCCAAGCAAAACACATATCATGTGGTGAATAAAAATATAGCTCCAAGTAAAGTTACCGATGAACGAAGACGAAAGAGGATGCCTTCCGGCATCCCCAAGCTTAGACGCTTGGTTATCCTTGAATATTACCTTGGGGTGCCTTGGGCATCCCCAAGCTTAGGCTCTTGTCACTCCTTATTCCATAGTCCAACGAATCTTTACCCAAAACTTGAAAACTTCACAACACAAAACTTAACAGAAAACTCATAAGCTCTGTTAGCGAAAGAAAACAAAATACCACTTCAAGGTACTGTAATGAACTCATTCTTTATTTATATTGGTGTTAAACCTACTGTATTCCAACTTCTCTATGGTTTATAAACTATTTTACTAGCCATAGAGTCATCAAAATAAGCAAACAACACAATGAAAACAGAATCTGTCAAAAACAGAACAGTCTGTAATAATCTGTATTAAACGTATATTTATGAAACTCCATAAATTCTAAAATAAATTGGTGGACCTGAGGAATTTATCTAGTAATAATCTTCAAAAATAATCAACTAAATATCACTTTCCAGTAAAAAGTTCTAGCTAATCTCGTGAGTGCTAAAGTTTCTGTTTTTTACAGCATGATCATAAAGACTTCACCCAAGTCTTCCCAAAGGTTCTACTTGGCACAAACACTAATTAAAACACAAAACCACATCTAAACAGAAGATAGATGGATTATTTATTCCTAAACATAACCAAAAATCAAGAAGCTAAAATAAAATTGGGTTGCCTCCCAACAAGCGCTAACGTTTAACGCCCCTAGCTAGGCATGATGATTTCAATGATGCTCACAAAAAGATAAGAATTGAAACATAAAGAGAGCATCATGAAGAATATGACTAGCACATTTAAGTCTAACCCACTTCCTATGAATAGGGATTTTGTGAGCAAACAATTTATGAGAACAATAATCAACTAGCATAGGAAGGCAAAACAAGCATAACTTCAAAACTTTAAGCACAGAGAGGAAACTTGATATTATTGCAACATGTAGAACCATATGATCCTCTCTCATAATAATTTTCAGTAGCATCATGAATGAATTCAACAATATAACCAGCACCTAAATCATTCTTTTCATGATCTACTTGCATAGAAATTTTACTACTCTCCACATAAGCAAATTTATTCTCATCAACAATAGTGGGAGCAAACTCAACAAAATAACTATCATGAGATTGAAAATTAAGATCAAGATGACAAGTTTCATGGTTATCATTATTCTTTAAAGCATACGTGTCATCACAATAACATCATAGATAGGAGGCATGCTTTCATCAAAGTAAATTTTCTCATCGAAGCTTGGGGGACAAAAAATATCATCTTCATCAAATATAGCTTCCCCAAGCTTGTGGCTTTGCATATCATTAGCATCATGGGTATTCAAAGAATTCATACTAACAACATTGCAATCATGCTCATCATTCACATGTTTTATGCCAAGCATTCTATGTAATTCTTCTTCTAGTACTTTGGCACAATTTTCCTTTCCATCATACTCACGAAAGATATTAAAAGATGAAGCGTATGAGAAAAACTCAATTCCATTTTTTGTAGTTTTCTTTTATAAACTAAACTAGTTTTAAAACAAGAAACAAAAAGATTTGATTGCAAGATCTAAAGATATACATTCAAGCACTAACCTCCCCGGCAACGGCGCCAGAAAAGAGCTTGATGTCTACTACGCAACCTTCTTCTTGTAGACGTTGTTGGGCCCCCAAGCGCAGAGGTTTGTAGGACAGTAGCAAATTTCCCTCAAGTGGATGACCTAAGGTTTATCAATCCGCGGGAGGTGTAGGATGAAGATGGTCTCTCTCAAACAACCCTGCAACCAAATAGCAAAGAGTCTCTTGTGTCCCCAACACACCCAATACAATGGTAAATTGTATAGGTGCTCTAGTTCGCGAAGAGATGGTGATACAAGTGCAATATAGATGGTAGATATAGGTTTTTGTAATCTGAAAATATAAAAACAGCAAGGTAACAAGTGGTAAAAGTGAGCGTAAATGGTACTGCAATGATAGAAACAAGGCCTAGGGTTCATACTTTCACTAGTGCAAGTTCTCTCAACAATAATAACATAATTGGATCATATAACTATCCCTCAACATGCAACAAAGAGTCACTCCAAAGTCACTAATAGTGGAGAACAAATGAAGAGGTTATGGTAGGGTACGAAACCACCTCAAAGTTATTCTTTCCAATCAATCCGTTGGGCTATTCCTATAAGTGTGACAAACAGCCGTAGAGTTCGTACTAGAATAACAGCTTAAGACACAAATCAACCAAACCCTAATGTCACCTAGATACTCCAATGTCACCTCAAGTATCCGTGGGTATGATTATACGATATGCATAACATAATCTCAGATTCATCTATTCAACCAACACATAGAACCTCAAAGAGTGCCCCAAAGTTCCTACCGGAGAATCAAGACGAAAACGTGTGCCAACCCCTATGCATAGGTTCATGGGCGGAACCCGCAAGTTGATCACCAAAACATACATCAAGTGAATCACGTGATATCCCATTGTCACCACAGATCACGCGGCAAGACATACATCAAGTGTTCTCAAATCATTAAAGACTCAATCCGATAAGATTACTTCAAGGGGAAAACTCGATCCATTACAAGAGAGAAGAGGGGGAGAAGAAACATAAGATCCAACTATAATAGCAAAGCTCGCGATACATCAAGATCGTGCCAAATCAAGAACACAAGAGAGAGAGAGAGATCAAACACATAGCTACTGGTACATACCCTCAGCCCCGAGGGTGAACTACTCCCTCCTCGTCATGGAGAGTGCCGGGATGATGAAGATGGCCACAAGTGAGGGTTCCCCTTTCCGGCAGGGTGCCGGAATAGGGCCCCAATTGGTTTTTGGTGGCCCTAGGGGTTTTGCGGCGGCAGAACTCCCGATCTATTCTCTGTTCCGGAAGTTTTAGGGTACGTGGAGTTATATAGGCGGAAGAAGCACGTCAGGGGAGCCATGAGGGCCCCACGAGGCAGGGGCGCGCCCTAGGGGGGTGGGCGCGCCCCCCACCCTCGTGGCTTCCTCGTTCCTTCCTTGACGTGGGGTCCAAGTCCATCGGGTGGCTTTCGTTCCAAAAATAACTTCTCCAGTTGATTTCATTCTGTTTTGACTCCGTTTGATATTCATTTTCTTTGAAATACTAAAATAGGCGAAAAAACAACAAATCTGGGCTGGGCCTCCGGTTAATAGGTTAGTCCCAAAAGTAATATAAAAGTGGAAAATAAAGCCCAATAATGCCCAAAACAGTAGATAATATAGCATGGAGCAATCAAAAATTATAGATACGTTGGAGACGTATCAAGCATCCCTAAGCTTAATTCCTGCTCGTCCTCGAGTAGGTAAATGATAAAAAGATAATTTTTGATGTGGAATGCTAGTTGGCATAATTTCAATGTAATTTTTCTTAATTGTGGTATGAATATTCAGATCCGAAAGATTCAAGACAAATGTTCATATTGACATAAAAATAATAATACTTCAAGCATACTAACTAAGCAATTATGTCTTCTCAAAATAACATGGCCAAAGAAAGTTCATCCCTACAAAATCATACAGTTTAGTCATGCTCCATTTTCGTCACACAAGAATGCTCTCATCATGCACAACCCCGATGACAAGCCGAGCAATTGTTTCATACTTTAGTAATCTCAAACCTATAAACTTTCACGCAATATATGAGCGAGCCATGGACATAGCACTATGGGTGGAATAAAATATAATGATGGGGGTTATGTGGAGAAGACAAAAAGGAGAAGGTCTCACATCAACGAGGCTAATCAACGGGCTATGGAGATGCCCATCAATTGATGTTAATGCAAGGAGTAGGGATTGCCATGCAACGGATGCACTAGAGCTATAAATGTATGAAAGCTCAACAAAAGAAACTAAGTGGGTGTGCATCCATCTTGCTTCCTCACGAAGACCTAGGGCATTTAAGGAAGCCCATCGTTGGAATATACAAGCCAAGTTCTATAATGAAAAATTCCCACTAGTATATGAAAGTGACAAAATATGAAACTCTCTATATGAAAAACATGGTGCTACTTTGAAGCACAAGTGTGGAAAAGGATAGTAACATTGTCCCTTCTCTCTTTTTCTCTCATTTTTTTATGGTGGGCTCTTTGGCCTCTTTTTTATTTGGTGGGCTCTTTGGCCTTTTTTTATTTAACCTCACATGGGACAATGTTCTAATTAATGATGATCATCACACTTCTATTTATTTACAACTCAATGATTACAACTCGATACTAGAACAAAGTATGACTCTATACGAATGCCTCCGGCGGTATACCGGGATATGCAATGATTCAAGAGTGACATGTATGAAAGAATTATGAACGGTGGATTTGCCACAAATACTATGCCAACTACATGATCATGCTAAGCAATATGGCAATGATGAATGTGTCATGAAGAATGGAATGGTGGAAAGTTGCATGGCAATATATCTCGGAATGGCTATGGAAATGCCATAATAGGTAGGTATGGTGGCTGTTTTGAGGAAGATATAAGGAGGTTTATGTGTGAAAGAGCGTATCATATCACGCGGTTTGGATGCACCAACGAAGTTTGCACCAACTCTCAATGTGAGAAAGGGCAATGCACGGTACCGAAGACGCTAGCAATGATGGAAGGGTGAGAGTGCGTATAATCCATGGACTCAACATTAGTCATAAAGAACTCACATACTTATTTCAAAAATCTACAAGCCATCAAAAACCAAAGCACTACGCGCATGCTCCTAGGGGGATAGATTGGTAGGAAAAGACCATCGCTCGTCCCCGACCGCCACTCATAAGGAGGACAATCAAATAACACCTCATGTTTCAAATTTGTTACATAACTTTACCATACGTGCATGCTACGGGACTTGCAAACTTCAACACAAGCATTTCTCAAATTCACAACTACTCAACTAGCACGACTTTGATATCACTACCTCCATATCTCAAAACAATCATCAAGCATCAAACTTCTCTTAGTATTCAACACACTTATAAGAAAGTTTTTACTATTCTTGAATACCTAGCATATTAGGATTAAGCGCATTACCATGCTATTTAAGACTCTCAAAATAATCTAAGTGAAGCATGAGAGTTCATCTATTTCTTCAAAATAAAATTATCGTCATGCTCTAAAAGATATAAGTGAAGTACTGAGCAAACAACAAACTACTCCGAAAGATATAAGTGAAGATCAATGAGTAGTCGAACAATTATACAGCTATGTAAAGACTCTCCCATTCAAGAATTTCAGATCTTGGTATTTTATTCAAACATAAAGCAAAGCTAAAGAAAATAAAATGACGCTCCAAGCAAAACACATATCATGTGGTGAATAAAAATATAGCTCCAAGTAAAGTTACCGATGAACGAAGATTTAAAGAGGGATGCCTTCCGGCATCCCCAAGCTTAGACGCTTGGTTATCCTTGAATATTACCTTGGGGTGCCTTGGGCATCTCCAAGCTTAGGCTCTTGCCACTCCTTATTGCATAGTCCATCGAATCTTTACCCAAAACTTGAAAACTTCACAACACAAAACTTAATGTAAAACTCGTAAGCTCTGCTAGCGAAAGAAAACAAAATACCACTTCAAGGTACTGTAATGAACTCATTCTTTATTTATATTGGTGTTAAACCTACTGTATTCCAACTTCTCTATGGTTTATAAACTATTTTACTAGCCATAGAGTCATCAAAATAAGCAAACAACACAATGAAAACAGAATCTGTCAAAAACAGAACAGTCTGTAATAATCTGTATTAAACGTATATTTATGAAACTCCATAAATTCTAAAATAAATTGGTGGACCTGAGGAATTTATCTAGTAATAATCTTCAAAAATAATCAACTAAATAGCACTTTCCAGTAAAAAGTTCTAGCTAATCTCGTGAGTGCTAAAGTTTCTGTTTTTACAGCATGATCATAAAGACTTCACCCAAGTCTTCCCAAAGGTTCTACTTGGCACAAACACTAATTAAAACACAAAACCACATCTAAACAGAAGATAGATGGATTATTTATTCCTAAACATAACCAAAAATCAAGAAGCTAAAATAAAATTGGGTTGCCTCCCAACAAGCGCTAACGTTTAACGCCCCTAGCTAGGCATGATGATTTCAATGATGCTCACAAAAGATAAGAATTGAAACATAAAGAGAGCATCATGAAGAATATGACTAGCACATTTAAGTCTAACCCACTTCCTATGCATAGGGATTTTGTGAGCAAACAATTTATGAGAACAATAATCAACTAGCATAGGAAGGCAAAACAAGCATAACTTCAAAACTTTAAGCACAGAGAGGAAACTTGATATTATTGCAACATGTAGAACCATATGATCCTCTCTCATAATAATTTTCAGTAGCATCATGAATGAATTCAACAATATAACCAGCACCTAAATCATTCTTTTCATGATCTACTTGCATAGAAATTTTACTACTCTCCACATAAGCAAATTTATTCTCATCAACAATAGTGGGAGCAAACTCAACAAAATAACTATCATGAGATTGAAAATTAAGATCAAGATGACAAGTTTCATGGTTATCATTATTCTTTAAAGCATACGTGTCATCACAATGATCATCATAGATAGGAGGCATGCTTTCATCAAAGTAAATTTTCTCATCGAAGCTTGGGGGACAAAAAATATCATCTTCATCAAATATAGCTTCCCCAAGCTTGTGGCTTTGCATATCATTAGCATCATGGGTATTCAAAGAATTCATACTAACAACATTGCAATCATGCTCATCATTCACATGTTTTATGCCAAGCATTCTATGTAATTCTTCTTCTAGTACTTTGGCACAATTTTCCTTTCCATCATACTCACGAAAGATATTAAAAAGATGAAGCGTATGAGAAAAACTCAATTCCATTTTTTTTTGTAGTTTTCTTTTATAAACTAAACTAGTTTTAAAACAAGAAACAAAAAGATTTGATTGCAAGATCTAAAGATATACATTCAAGCACTAACCTCCCCGGCAACGGCGCCAGAAAAGAGCTTGATGTCTACTACGCAACCTTCTTCTTGTAGACGTTGTTGGGCCCCCAAGCCGCGAGAGGTTTGTAGGACAGTAGCAAATTTCCCTCAAGTGGATGACCTAAGGTTTATCAATCCGCGGGAGGTGTAGGATGAAGATGGTCTCTCTCAAACAACCCTGCAACCAAATAGCAAAGAGTCTCTTGTGTCCCCAACACACCCAATACAATGGTAAATTGTATAGGTGCTCTAGTTCGGCGAAGAGATGGTGATACAAGTGCAATATAGATGGTAGATATAGGTTTTTGTAATCTGAAAATATAAAAACAGCAAGGTAACAAGTGGTAAAAGTGAGCGTAAATGGTACTGCAATGATAGAAACAAGGCCTAGGGTTCATACTTTCACTAGTGCAAGTTCTCTCAACAATAATAACATAATTGGATCATATAACTATCCCTCAACATGCAACAAAGAGTCACTCCAAAGTCACTAATAGTGGAGAACAAATGAAGAGGTTATGGTAGGGTACGAAACCACCTCAAAGTTATTCTTTCCAATCAATCCGTTGGGCTATTCCTATAAGTGTGACAAACAGTAGTAGAGTTCGTACTAGAATAACAGCTTAAGACACAAATCAACCAAACCCTAATGTCACCTAGATACTCCAATGTCACCTCAAGTATCCGTGGGTATGATTATACGATATGCATCACATAATCTCAGATTCATCTATTCAACCAACACATAGAACCTCAAAGAGTGCCCCAAAGTTTCTACCAGAGAATCAAGACGAAAACGTGTGCCAATCCCTATGCATAGGTTCATGGGCGGAACTCACAAGTTGATCACCAAAACATACATCAAGTGAATCACGTGATATCCCATTGTCACCACAGATACGCACGGCAAGACATACATCAAGTGTTCTCAAATCATTAAAGACTCAATCCGATAAGATTACTTCAAGGGGAAAACTCGATCCATTACAAGAGAGAAGAGGGGGAGAAGAAACATAAGATCCAACTATAATAGCAAAGCTCGCGATACATCAAGATCGTGCCAAATCAAGAACACAAGAGAGAGAGAGATCAAACACATAGCTACTGGTACATACCCTCAGCCCCGAGGGTGAACTACTCCCTCCTCGTCATGGAGAGCGCTGGGATGATGAAGATGGCCACAGGTGAGCGTTCCCCCTTCCGGCAGGGTGCCGGAAAAGGGTCCCGATTGGTTTTTGGTGGCTCTGGAGGTTTGCGGCGGCCGAACTCCCGATCTATTCTCTGTTCCGGAAGTTTTAGGGTACGTGGAGTTATATAGGCGGAAGAAGCACGTCAGGGGAGTCACGAGGGCCCCACGAGGCGGGGGCGCCTAGGGGTTGGGCGCCCACCCTCGTAGTTTCCTCGTTCCTTCCTTGACGTGGGGTCCAAGTCCATCGGGTGGCTTTCGCCCAAAAATAACTTCTCCAGTTGATTTCATTCCGCTTTGACTCCGTTTGATATTCCTTTTCTTCGAAATATTGAAATAGGCAAAAAACAGCAAATCTGGGCTGGGCCTCCGGTTAATAGGTTAGTCCCAAAAGTAATATAAAAGTGGAAAATAAAGCCCAATATTGCCCAAAACAGTAGATAATATAGCATGGAGCAATCAAAAATTATAGATACGTTGGAGACGTATCAATAAGTGGGGTCGTGCAACCAAGGAATGAGCCAAAATGTGGATTCCACGAAAATGCTCTTGTTGCACAACTCTAGAGAGACGCTAGCACGATTGCACAATAGGCGGATACGAAACTTATGCACAACCTACTAAGCAAAAATGCAACGACTTCTATCCCAAGTATGCTATATGTATGGTATTCCGATGATATGATCCAAGATGATCGAGTATGACAATCTTAATGTTGTATGATGCAATTGTTCTTGCTTATAAGCTCTCTGCTTATCTTTCCCGTTTGCTTAAACGCTTGTTTGGCTCTTTCTCTTTTGAGCTCTTTTCTCATGAAAAACTTCACGAACCAACATAGCAATTGTGTATGCGATTACAACCTTGTGACACAAGAGATGATACCAAAGATATGCACCACGATGGTATGGTATGTATGCTATAGGAAGTATGATCACTAAGTCACGTTGCCGACAATACTCAAAGGCTAGTCTCGATGGGGAAGCGACGCAAAAGTAAGGCTATGGGGTTATCAATGCAATGCAAGGTAGGAGATACAATGGTGTCGTCGATTTTACCGTCCGTGTCGAAGATGAGCGGTGGTGTCGTCGAAGTTGTTCCGTTCCAAGTTAGCCTAAACACCCTAGGAAATGATGAACCACAACTCAAATTATCCAAAACCAAATGTGTCAAAATTGTCGGAGGTGGTAGCAGGAAAGCTATGGTGGTGCTATGTGGAAGTGGTGGTGGTATTGGAGTGCGTATGCGGAGGTGGAGGTGGAGAGGTGGTGGTGGCCGAACTGAACTTTTTCAGTTTCGTCAGGAAACGTCGGACGTTTGGTGGTGTAGCGGTCGTCCGATCGACGGACGTCCGGTAGATGGCGGACGTCCGATGCATGGGCGATCTCGGGCACGGGATGAACAGCTAGGGTTTGAGGTGGAGGTGGCGAAATTGGTCAAATCCGATCGATTTTGTGGATGAAAAAGGTGGAGGCGAAGGGGGAAAGCTAGATCCACTCGAGGCAAAGCAAATCCATGGATCAAATACAACAAAACTTCATCACACCAAAAAATCACCAAAAAAATTGGGGCTATTTTTGTGGGGATTTTTGAAATAGGGGAAGAACACAACAAAATCAAGCTAGAAAACAAGGTGCAGGGGCTCCAAATCCGTGATCAATGTGGCTCATGATACCAAGATGATGTAGGGTAGAACCCTAGTGGCCCGATCTTTCAGGATTGGAGGGGATCCTACGATGAACATGAAGAACACGAGGGGAACACGAGGGAAAACGAGAGAGGAATCACTCAACCAACAAGAGTAGGTCACACATATGCTAAATTCTCGAAACACAAGGAGATACACGATCCGAATACAACAAAGGACAATACATAGGTAACTGGTTCTTCTCCGTGAGGAGGTCTTGAGGTCTTCCCGTTAGGGGTCTTGAATCCAAGTGGATCTTCTCCGAAGAGGCGACGGTCTCTCTCGGAGGAGTAGATCCGGATGGATGAGCGAGGCTCTATCTCACACATGAGCTATCACAACGCTAACCCTAACTAGGAGGAGGTGGAGGAGTATATATAGTCTATGTCCATGAAGGGGTAAGTGGGAGAGGGATACATGGGCCTCGGGCCCAAAACTGTCTGTGACAGTACGGGCGTCTGCTAGGGACCGGCCGTCCGGTGGCTCATGGGCTTCCGGACGTCCGGTGGTCGCCGGACTTTCACTATTTCCGTTCTGTGAAGGTGGCGCCGGACGTCCGGTGGCTTCGGACTTCCGCTAATTTTGGCTCGGATGTGGTGGCGCCGGATGTCCGGTCCTGGTCGGTCGTTCGCTTGCTGGGAGCTGTGGCCGGTCGTCCGGTCCTAGCCGGACGTCCGCTCGCTGTAGCTTGCGTTGGCTGGGACTTGGGCAGGTTGGGCTTCAGGTGACGGATGTCTGGTCCCGACCGGTCGTCCGGTGGCTATAGCTTCAGTGGCAGCTCTTCTTCTTGTCCTTCGCACTTGGTGTCCTCGCCGTCTTGTCCGTTGGATGTAAATGTTTCGTGGCTTTCCTCCAAGTACCTGATCACACATAGTGTTTCCTCTTGAGGTAGCAGCCATGTCTCATGTATAGAAAGTGGTAGTTCGGAAAGGAGCGAGTTCACCTTATCTTCGATAGCCTTTGCTCGGGCTCTTGTTATTGGTCTAAGTGGTGTCGTGAGAGACGTAGGTAGGTCCATGGGGATGACCTTGGGATGCTCCGCATCAGCCAGCCTCCAGGTCGCGCGTCAGCCGCGTTGCACAATTTAGTACCACCTTGTGGAGTGACCAACAACGAGATGGGTGGATGGCTATAAAACGAACGATGACGGGAAGGATCAACTCAGCTCTTCTGTTGTTTAACACACTGAAGCTAGCTTTGGTTATTTCGGTCTAACCAAAAAAACTGGGTACTGCAACTGAACTTGAAACCTGAAAAAACTGAATTTTCAGTTTGATTTGGTTTTTTGGTTCGGTTTTTGGTTTTCGGTTCGGTTTTGCACACCCTGAGCTGCTAAGGAAGGAGATCTTGGTAGAGGAAGATGGCAAGGCAGCCGTCAACAAGGAAGAAGCTTTGAGCAGAAAGAAAGATGGGGGTTGTGGTGGCCAGCGAGGAAGAAGATTTGGGCAAGGAGATGATGGCTGATGGAAGCTGCCGATTTGGCGGCGCTGTCGTTTCTTCACTGGCGGTAGGAGAAATATACGAGAATGGAAAGTTAGGAATGGCTGGAACGGCTGGAGTGCTACTAGTAGGGTTTTCCGGAATTGGGCCTTACATGGGCTCTAAGTGGACAGAGAGCTACATGGGCTTTGAGTGGACTGCTCTTAGTCTTTCATGAATAGAAAGGAGACAACATATATCGAGTACTAAAAAATTCTCATCTAAAAAATATCATTAAGTCTTTATTCATATTTATTTTTCTAAATACTTTTGTATTTATTATTTCTAAATACTTATAGACCCCGCTGTATCTCTGAATGTTTTTTTTTTGGAAAATGCAGTATCTCGTATCCCCGTATGCATATCCCCGTGTCTCTGTCCCCGCATCCATGCTTCTTAGGAGGCATCAGCAGTGACGCTGTGGCTGAAGCAGGCCCAGCTCTCGACGGACACGCCGTGCATCCGTGCTCGCGATCTTGTTTGGCCTAGCTATACATATCTCGCGCCGTGCGCATGCACAGTCCCTCCTGAGCTATCTGATATGTCTACTGCCATCCATAGACCGTGCGGCTTCGTACGTGCACGTGCACGCGCCGCTGGTCTCCTTGCGCGGTGCGCGAGTCGACCATATGCATGCATGCATTCCAGGTGAGCGAGGAAGAAGTTTCTCACCTACGTGTATATATATAGCCTATAAAAGCATCTTATATTTTGATACGGGGTACCCAACAGATAGATGTCCACGCAAAATTATCCGTAACATCCGCCCGTCCATCCGTCCACCAGCGCGTGCGTACGTACGTCTCTCTCCTACGTACGTGTCAGGACTCCTCCGGCACTCTGACGTGCGTCCGGTGCGAGGATGGATACTACAGACTGTATGTAATGCGGCATGCAGTGTCACGTACGTAAGTGTCACGTACGTACGTAGGAGTACATGAGAGAAGCCGCTAACTGCCAAGCGCTTCGAGCATCTCTAGCAGAGCCCCTTAAAACCGGATATTCACCTTCCCCTGCTGAAAATGAATATTCCTAGCCGCCGGGTCTGCTCCTTCTTCCTTCCCTGAACAAACTCTTTCTCCTCTCGTCGTTCTCACCGCTATCCACCATTCACTCCCGCCACCCGCCGTCCTCCCCCACTTCCGTTTCGTCAGACTCCCTGCGCCCCCCTCCCGGGATGCAGCGGTCGCTGCGTCGTGGAGGAGACAGGAGGCGTGGCGGCGGCCCGGACAGATGGGGTGACTTCCCGGATGGGCAGGGTGGTGACCTGGACGGATGGAGTGGCTTCCAGGATGAGCGGAGCGACGGCAGGGACGGACGGGGTGGCGTCTGGAGCGAGCCATGAAGGTTCCGATGGCAGTTGGACTCCCACAAACGGTCTTTCGCAGCACCCTCGGGTTGGCTCCGAAATCCTTATTTTCATAGGTTCGGTTTACAGGTCAAAGTTGTTTATGGGGTCTGTTTGGGTCGCTTTTTTCGCCTAAAGCTATAAACTAATAATTATTTTACAGTTTCATGTGTTTTATGTTGGGGAACGCAGTTTTCAAAATTTTTCCTACGATCACGCAAGATCTATTTAGGAGATGCATAGCAACGAGCGGGGAGAGTGTGTCCACGTACCCTCGTAGACCGAAAGCGGAAGCGTTAAGTAACATGGTTGATGTAGTAGAACGTCTTCGCGATCCAACCGATCAAGGACCGAACGCACGACACCTCCACGATCTGCAGACGTTTAGCTCGGTGATGTACCTCGAACTCTTGATCCAGCTGAGGCCGAGGGAGAGTTCCATCAGCATGACAACGTGATGACGGCGACGATGAAATTACCGACGCAGGGCTTCACCTAAGCACTACAACGATATGACCGAGGTGGAAATATGTGGAGGGAAACACCGCACACAGCTAAAACAATCAACTTGTGTGTCTATGGGGTGCCCCCCTCCCCCGTATATAAAGGAGGGGAGGAGGGGGTCGGCCGGCCTCATGGTGCGCCCCCAAGGGGGGGAATCCTACTCCTTCTAGGAATAGGTTCACCCCTTTCCTAGTCCTAATAGGAGGGGGAAGGAAGGGGAAGAGGAGAAGAAGGAAAGGGGGGCCGGCGCCCCTCCCAATTCGGATTGGGCTTGGGGGGGGGCTCCTCTTGGCCGCCTCCTCTCTCTTCCACTAAAGCCCATGTAGGCCCATTAAGCCCCCGGGGGGTTCCGGTAACCTCCCGGTACTCCGGAAAATGCCCGAACTCATCCGAAACGTTTCCGGTGTCCAAACATAACCTTCCAATATATCAATCTTCATGTCTCGACCATTTTGAGACTCCTCGTCATGTCCGTTATCACATCCGGGACTCCGAAGAACCTTCGGTACATCAAAACACATAAACTCATAATATCGATCGTCATCGAACGTTAATCGTGCGGACCCTACGGGTTCGAGAACTATGTAGACATGACCGAGAGTCATCTCCGGTCAATAACCAACAGCGGAACCTAGATGCTCATATTGGTTCCCACATATTTTACGAAGATCTTTATCGGTCAAACCGCATAACAACATACGTAGTTCCCTTTGTCATCGGTATGTTACTTGCCCGAGATTCGATCGTCGGTATCTCAATACCTAGTTCAATCTCGTTGCCGGCAAGTCTCTTTACTCATTCCGTAATGCATCATCCTGCAACTAACTCATTAGTCACATTGCTTGCAAGGCTTATAGTGATGTGCATTACCGAGAGGGCCCATAGATACCTCTCCGACAATCGGAGTGACAAATCCTAATCTCGATCTATGCCAACTCAACAAACACCATCGGGGACACCTGTAGAGCATCTTTATAATCACCCAGTTACGTTGTGACGTTTGATAGCACACTAAGTGTTCCTCCGGTATTCGGGAGTTGCATAATCTCATAGTCATAGAAAACATGTATAAGTCATGAAGAAAGCAATAGCAACAAACTAAATGATCATCGTGCTAAGCTAACGGATGGGTCTTGTCAATCACATCATTCTCTAATGATGTGATCCCGTTAATCAAATGAAAACTCATTTCTATGGCTAGGAAACCTAACCATCTTTAATTAACGAGCTAGTCAAGTAGAGGCATACTAGTGACACTCTTTTTGTCTATGTATTCACACATGTACTAAGTCTCCGGTTAATACAATTCTAGCATGAATAATAAACATTTATCATGATATAAGGAAATATAAATAAAAACTTTATTATTGCCTATAGGGCATATTTCCTTCAGTCTCCCACTTGCACTAGAGTCAATAATCTAGTTCACATCGCCATGTGATTTAACACCAATAGTTCACATCATCATGTGATTTAACACTCTATAGTTCACATCGCCATGTGACCAATACCCAAAGGGTTTACTAGAGTCAATAATCTAGTTCACATCGTCATGTGATTAACACCCAAAGAGTACTAAGGTGTGATCATGTTTTGCTTGTGAGAGAGGTTTAGTCAATGTGTCTTCCACATTCAGATCCATATGTATTTTGCAAATTTCGCTGTCTATAATGCTCTGCATGGAGCTAGTCTAGCTAAATGCTCCCACTTTCAATATGTATCCAGATCGAGACTCAGAGTCATCCAGATCAGTGTCAAAACTTGCATCAAAGAAACTCTTTACGACGAACTCTTTATCACCTCCATAACCGAGAAATATTTCCTTAGTCTTCTAAGGATAACTTTGACCAATGTCCAATGATCTACTCCTAGATCACTATTGTACTCCCTTATAAAACTCAGGGCAGGGTATACAATAGGTCTAGTACACAACATGTCATACTTTATAGAACCTATGGCTGAGGCATAGGGAATGACTTTCATTCTCTCTCTATCTTCTGCCGCGGTCGGGCTTTGAGTCTTACTCAACTTCACACCTTGCAACACAGGCAAGAACTCCTTTCTTTGACTGTTCCATTTTGAACTGCTTCAAAAACTTGTCAAGGTATGTAATCATTGAAAAACTTATCAAGCGTCTTGATCTAGCTCTATAGATATTGATGCTCAATATGTAAGCAGCTTCATCGAGGTTTTTCTTTGAAAAAACTCCTTTCAGATACTCCTCTATGCTTTCCAGAAAATTCTACATCATTTCCGATCAACAATATGTCATTCACATATACTTATCAGAAAGGCTGTAGTGCTCCCACTCATCTTTTTGCAAATACAGGCTTCACCGCAAGTCTGTATAAAAACTATATGCTTTGATCAACTCATCAAAGCGTATATTCCAACTCCTAAATGCTTGCACCAGTCCATAAATGGATCGCTGAAGCTTTGCACACTTTGTTAGCACCTTTAGGATCAACAAAACCTTCTGGTTGCATCATATACAACTCTTCTTTAAGAAATCCATTAAGGAATGCAGGTTTGACATACATTTGCCAAATTTCATAAAATGCAACAATTGCTAACATGATTCGGACAGACTTTTAAGCATCGATACAAGTGAGAAAATCTCATTGTAGTCAACACCTTGAACTTTCCAAAAACATTTTTGCGACAATTCGAGCTTTGTAGATTGTAACACTACTATCAGCGTTCGTCTTCCTCTTTGTAGCGACCCGACCCGAATGGATCAAGTATCTGTGCTTAGGTGTCATCCCTGGATCGGTATGCTGACACACACAGTACTCGAAGGATTTATAACAGAGGTAAATCACATGTATAAATAACGTAAATACTATTACCTCAACCAAAATATAGCGGAAGCAAAAAGGTTGTGGATTCCCATCAACACCAACGGCAAAGTTGAGTATAGGAAATCGTAACCCTAACGTATCACTTACTCGTAAATGCGAAAAGTCTGCAACATGAAAAGTTGCAGCCCGAAAATGGGTCAGCACATGGAATATGCTCGCAATGTAACACATAGAGAGTAATGAAAGAATAAGCTATACTACATGCATATATGGCTGGTGGAAAGCTCTATGGTTACAGTTTTTGCGAAAAGCCAATTTTTCCCTACTGCAAAGGAATAAATTTATTTAACTATCATGGTGGTTGTTAAACATTGAGAATGGTTGACAGCATTCTCAATCCCAATTAAAAGTACTCATTAAACCCAAACAAATTATATTAAGTAACGTGATGAGATCAACAGGATAATCCAAGAACTAGTTACTCAAAAATGTCCATAACCGGGGACACGGCTAATCATGATTAGTTTATACACTCTGCAGAGGTTTGCGCACTTTTCCCCACAAGACTCGATCGCCTCCGTTTGGTTTCTCGCACTACATGATGTTTGAGAGACGGATGACCGAGACATAGTCTTTCAGAAGCGTTTGCACCTTACGATGGGTAGACCGTACCACCTACAACCCCTACATCTGCTAGTCTACCACTGTAAGAGTTCACACGACTTAATCAACTATGCCAGACCCCATAATGGCTTGTGGCTGCACATGGAAGTTTCTAGTTTGAATAATCTTATGATCCCTTTGAGCACAGGTGGCGGTCCAAGAAATACAGGCAGGTCCTGATAGAAACCAGGTGCCTCAATCCACCCAGATGTGTGTTTAAGTTGCCACCTTAGATAAACCATTAATAACAATCTCACATCTGTCATGGATATTCACTCACCCAATCCACGTCTACTAGCATAGCATGGCATAATGAGCAAAGGTAGAAGTAACTCCCAAAGGTTCATAAGTAAAACAGGTAATAGGTACTACCTCATCTACTTCCCATCCCACAATTTAATTAGATCCTAATCATGCAAGTGTTTGAGGAATAGATCTAATGCATAAAACTGGGTAGTAGAAAAGGTATGATCAAAGTGTTACTTGCCTGCAAAGTTGATGAAGATGATACGCACTCAAAACTCTTGATAGATCTACTCGTCACACTCCGGCCAATCTATCGTAATCAAGCAATGGTAACCACACATAAGCAATCACTCAAAAGATCGGAAAGAACGAAGAAAACAATTCGGAAAACGTCAAAACCAAATCAAACAACTCTTGCAGCATAAAACAATTTCTAACAGTACCAAAATTATATGAATTTGGCCTTATAAGAAAGTTTAGGTCAAGAGCTTCGATTAGCAAAAAGAATCAACTAAATCGGAGTTACGAAACTCAAGTTACGATCAAACGAAGTTTGAATACAAATCTGATCTAATTCAAATTTTAAATTATCAAAAACATGTTTGAGTTGTATTACGGATAGAGGGATCGTAACGAAGAAGTGGGCGTTGGTTTCGTTGGATTCCGACTTCACGAGTAAAAAGTTATGAACGTTTGAAAATTAGGGACTACGGATAGGTCCATGACGGAAATTAAAATAAAAAGAAAAATCTATCAATGACGCCGCTAAACAAAACCGGAAAGAAAAACCGCGTGAAAACCGATCTAGGGTTTGGAAGAAAACCGAAACAAAAACCGATCTAGAAAAGGTGACGCTGCTGAGGCTAGTACCTCAAGAGGCGAGGGGCTCCGGCGGCGGGCGAGGGCGGCGGCGGCGGCAAGGGCGGCGCGGCTATGTGGCGGCGGCTAATGGCGGCCAAGGGCGGCACTTCTTCTTCATTGCTGTGGAGGAGAGGAGAGGAGAGTTGATTTGATGTGTTGGAGGGGGGGTGCTTGGGTATTTATATTGGGGAGGGGAGGGGTTTTGCTTGGGGTAGGGGACAAGAAATAGATTAGGATTAGGAATCTAGGAATAAAAAACGGAATAACAAAAACGGGATCAAATCCTACTAAGATTTGTAATAGAATAGGAAATTTGGGGCTCCCTGGCTCCCCTAGGTGCGTGCGTGCGTTGCCTTGGCCTTCGGCCGGCCGGTGGCTTTGGCGGCTTGGGCCTTTGGCCCAAGGCGCTGAGGTTTTTTTTTTTAAATTTTCAGATGAAAGAAAATAATAAAACCAAATAAATAAATATATTATATAGGCATATAATATATCAAAATTTTCAGAAAAAGATTTCCTACATGATGTACATTATTCTAGCATTTAATAAAATACACACAAATTTAAATAAAGCAAAGAGTGCTTCTGGTCCAATAAAATCCAACAAAAATCATTTTTAAAATACCAAAATGACTTCAAATTAATTTCTCTCCAATTTTCTGATGTAGGGAATCATGTTACCCTATTTTCCATATATTTTGTTTTTTGAGAAAAATATTTTGAACTAAACTCAAATAACTCCAAATTGGAAATAAATTCAAAGGAACTTTGATTTTAATTCTTTGAAACTCCCAACTCATATTTCATATGTTTTGAAGAAGTCATTTTATCTTCGCTCGTGAAAATCATTGAGTTGCATAAAGTTTCAGAATTGGAAATATTTTTCAAATGAAATTCAAATATTTTCAACACCCTTGTCATTTAAATAAATGGAAGAAGTCATGTCATCTTCTCTCCGTGGTTTTGTGATGAAAAGAATTTGAATTCCCGAAGATCATAAAAGCAAAATGAAAGTTTGGGAAAGTCCTTTTATTCCCTCTCATTTAACTTTCAAAAAGTTTCGAATTCACTCACTTTCAGTCAATCAATCAAAACTATCTATTTGTTTATAACATTCCAAAATTTAGAATTTTGGGATGTTACACTCTTGAAGATCCATTTTATTCTCTATGGCTTGCCGATCATCAGGCAAGTCAACCAAAGTCCACACTTCGTTCTCATACATGGATCCTATCTCAGATTTCATGGCCTCAAGCCATTTCACGGAATCTGGGCTCATCACCGCTTCCTCATAGTTCGTAGGTTCATTATGGTCTAGTAACATGACTTCCAGAACAGGATTACCATACCACTCTGGTGCGGATCTTACTCTGATTGACCTATGAGGTTTAGTAGTAACTTGATCTGAAGTTTCATGATCATCATCATTAGCTTCCTCACTAATTGGTGTAGGAATCACTGAAACTAATTTATGTGATGAACTACTTTCCAATTCGGGAGCAGGTACAATTACCTCATCAAGTTCTACTTTCCTCCCACTCACTTCTTTCGAAAGAAACTCCTTCTCTAGAAAGGATCCATTCTTAGCAACAAATATCTTGCCTTCGTATATGTGATAGAAGGTGTACCCAACAGTTAATTTTGGGTATCGTATGAAGACGCACTTCTCCAATTTGGGTTTGAGCTTATCAGGCTGAAACTTTTTCACATAAGCATTGCAATCCCAAACTTGAAGAAATGATAACTTAGGTTTCTTGCTAAACCACATTTCATACTGTGTCGTCTCATCGAATTTAGTTGGTGCCCTATTTAACGTGAATGCAGCTGTCTCTAATGCATAACCCCAAAACGATAGTGGTAAATCGGTAAGAGACATCATAAATCGCACCATATCTAATAAAGAAATGCAGTTGTGACGTTCGGACACACCATTACGCTGTGGTGTTCCAGATGGCGTGAGTTGCGAAACTATTTCACATTGTTTCACATGAAGACCAAACTCGTAACTCAAATATTCATCTCCGTGATCAGATCGTAGAAACTTTATTTTCTTGTTACGATGATTTTCCACTTCACTCTGAAATTCTTTGAACTTTTCAAATGTTTCAGACTTGTGTTTCATCAAGTAGATATACCCATATCTGCTCAAATCATCTGTGAAGGTCAGAAAATAACGATACCCGCCGCGAGCCTCAACACTCATCGGACTGCATACATCGGTATGTATTATTTCCAATAGGTCAGTGGCTCGCTCCATTGTTCTGAAGAACGGAGTCTTAGTCGTCTTACCCATGAGGCATGGTCCGCAAGCATCAAATGATTCATAATCAAGTGATTCCAAAAGTCCATCCGCATGGAGTTTCTTCATGCGCTTTACACCAATATGACCTAAATGGCAGTGCCACAAGTATGTTGCACTATCATTATCAACTTTGCATGGCATCAATATTATGTGTATCACTATGATTGAGATTCAATAAACCAGTTATATTAAGTGTATGACCATAGAAGGTTTTATTCATGTAAACAGAACAACAATTCTTCTTTGACTTAAATGAATAACCATATTGCAATAAACATGATCCAATCATATTCATGCTCAATGCAAACACCGAATAACATTTATTTTAGGTTCAACACTAATCCCGAAGGTAAAAGGAGTGTGCGATGGTGATCTTATCAACCTTGGAATTATTTCCAACACACATCGTCACCTTGTCCTTAACTAGTCTCTGTTCATTTTGCAACTCCTGTTTCGAGTTACTACTCTTAGTAACTGAACCAGTATCAAATACTGAGGGGTTGCTATAAACACTAGTAAAGTACACATCAATAACATGTATATCAAATATACCTTTGTTCACTTGGCCATCCTTCTTATTCGCCAAGTATTTAGGGTAGTTCTGTTGGGGAACGTTGCAGAAAATTAAAATTTTTCCTACGGTTTCACCAAGATCCATCTATGAGTTCATCTAAGCAACGAGTCATGGTAGAGAGATTGCATCTACATACCACTTGTAGATCGCGTGCGGAAGCGTTCACTAGAACGTGGATGATGGAGTCGTACTCGTCGTGATCCAAATCACCGATGACCTGAGTGCCGAACGTACGGCACCTCCGCGTTCAACACACGTACGGAGCAGATGACGTCTCCTCCTACTTGATCCAGCAAGGGGGAAGGAGAGGTTGAGGAAGATGGCTCCAGCAGCAGCACGACGGCGTGGTGTTGGTGGAGAAGCAAGACTCTGCGAGGCTTCGCCAAGCTTCGTGGACGGAGGAGGAAGAGGTGTAGCAGGGGAGGAGGCGCCAGAGCTTCAGGTGCGGCTGCCCCTCCCTCCCTTTATATAGGCCCCAGGCGCCGCCCTGAGATCCAATCTCCCAAGGGGCGGCGGCAGTGGAGTGCCCCCAAGGCAAGTGGGCGCCCCACCCTAGGGTTTCAACCCTAGGCGCAGGGGGTGGGCCTAGGGGGCGCACCAGCCCACTATGGGCTGGTTCCCTCCCACTTCAGCCCATGGGGCCCTCCGGGATGGGTGGCCCCACCCGGTGGACCCCCGGGACCCTTCCGGTGGTCCCGGTACAATACCGGGTGACCCCGAAACTTTCCCGATGGCCGAAACAATACTTCCTATATATAATTCTTTACCTCCGGACCATTCCGGAACTCCTCGTGACGTCCGGGATCTCATCCGAGACTCCGAACAACATTCAGTTTACTGCATACTCATATTCATACAACCCTAGCGTCACCGAACCTTAAGTGTGTAGACCCTACGGGTTCGGGAGACACGTAGACATGACCCAGACGGCTCTCGGGCAATAACCAACAGCGGGATCTGGATACCCATGTTGGCTCCCACATGCTCCTCGATGATCTCATCGGATGAACCACGATGTCGAGGATTCAAACAACCCTGTATACAATTCCCTTTGTCAATCGGTATGTTACTTGCCCGAGATTCGATCGTCGGTATCCCAATACCTCGTTCAATCTCGTTACCGGCAAGTCACTTTACTCGAACCGTAATTCATGATCCCGTGACCAGACACTTGGTCACTTTGAGCTCATTATGATGATGCACTACCGAGTGGGCCCAGTGATACCTCTCCGTAACACGGAGTGACAAATCCCAGTCTCGATCCGTGTCAACCCAACAGACACTTTCGGAGATACCTGTAGTACACCTTTGTAGTCACCCAGTTACGTTGTGACGTTTGGTACACCCAAAGCACTCGTACGGTATCCGGGAGTTACACGATCTCATGGTCTAAGGAAGAGATACTTGACATTGGAAAAGCTCTAGCAAAACGAACTACACGATCTTGTGCTATGCTTAGGATTGGGTCTTGTCCATCACATCATTCTCCTAATGATGTGATCCCGTTATTAGTGACATCCAATGTCCATAGTCAGGAAACCATGACTATCTATTGATCAACGTGCTAGTCAACTAGAGGCTCACTAGGGACATATTGTGGTCTATGTATTCACACGTGTATTACGATTTCCGGATAATACAATTATAGCATGAATAAAAGACAATTATCATGAACAAGGAAATATAATAATAATCCTTTTATTATTGCCTCTAGGGCATATTTCCAACAGTCTCCCACTTGCACTAGAGTCAATAATCTAGTTACATTGTGATGAATCGAACACCCATAGAGTTACGGTGTTGATCATGTTTTGCCCATGGAAGAGGTTTAGTCAACGGATCTGCGACATTCAGATCCCTATGCACTTTGCAAATTTCTATGTCTCCATCTTGAACATTTTCACGGATGGAGTTGAAGCGGCAACTTGATGTGCCTGGTCTTCTTGTGAAACCTGGGCTCCTTGGCAAGTGCAATAGCTCCAGTGTTGTCACAGAAGAGTTTGATCGGCCCCGACGCATTGGGTATGACTCCTAGGTTGGTGATGAACTCCTTCACCCAAATTGCTTCATGCGCTGCCTCCGAGGCTGCCATGTACTCTGCTTCACATGTAGATCCCGCCACGACGCTCGCTTGCAGCTGCACCAGCCATCGCTCCACCATTCAACATATACACGTATCCGGTTTGTGACTTAGAGTCATCCAGATCTGTGTCGAAGCTAGCGTCGACGTAACCCTTCTGACGAGCTCTTCGTCACCTCCATAAACGAGAAACATGTCCTTTGTCCTTTTCAGTACTTCAGGATATTCTTCACCTATGTCAAGTGTTCCTTGCCGTGATTACTTTGGTACCAACATGCCAAAATTACGTCAAGGTTTACATCCGCTCTGGTACACAGCATTGCATACATAATAGAGCGTATGGCCGAGGCATAGGGGATGACGCTCATCTCTTCTTTATCTTTTGCTTGGTGGTGGGCATTGAGCCGAGCTCAATCTTACACCTTGGCAAGACAGGCAAGAACCCTTTCTTGGACTGATCCATTTTGAACTTCTTCCAAATCTTATCAAGGTATGTGCTTTGTGAAAGACCTATGAGGCGTCTTGATCTATCTCTATAGATCTTGATGCCTAATATATAAGCAGCTTCTCCAAGGTCCTTCATTGAAAAACTTTTATTCAAGTAGGCCTTAATGCTGTCCAAGAGTTCTATATCATTTCCCATCAAAATTATGTCATCTACATATAATATGAGAAATGCTACAGAGCTCCCACTCACTTTCTTGTAAACGCAGGCTTCTCCATAAGTCTGCATAAACCCGAACGCTTTGATCATCTCATCAAAGCGAATGTTCCAACTCCGAGATGCTTGCACCAGCCCATAAATGGATCGCTGGAGCTTGCAAACTTTGTTAGCATTTTTAGGATCGACAAAACCTTCCGGCTGCATCATATACAGCTCTTCCTTAAGATAACCGTTAAGGAATGCCGTCTTGACGTCCATCTGCCATATCTCATAATCATAGTATGCGGCAATTGCTAACATGATTCGGACGGACTTGAGCTTCGCTACGGGAGAGAAAGTCTCATCATAGTCAATTCCTTGAACTTGCCGATAACCCTTAGCGACAAGTCGAGCTTTATAGATGGTGACATTACCATCCGCGTCCGTCTTCTTCTTAAAGATCCATTTGTTTTCTATCGCTCGCCGATCATCGGGCAAGTCTGTCAAAGTCCATACTTTGTTTTCATACATGGATCCTATCTCGGATTGCATGGATTCAAGCCATTTGTTGGAATCTGGGCCCGCCATCGCTTCTTCATAGTTCGAAGGTTCACCGTTGTCTAACAACATGATTTCCAGGACAGGGTTGCCATACCACTCTGGTGTGGAACGTGTCCTTGTGGAGCTACGAAGTTCAGTAGCAATTTGATCCGAAGTACTTTGATCATCATCGTTAATTTCCTCTTCAGTCGGTGTAGGCACCACAGGAACATTTTCCTGAGCTGCACTACTTTCCGGTTCAAGAGGTAGTACTTCATCGAGTTCTACTTTCCTCCCACTTACTCCTTTCGAGAGAAACTCCTTTTCAAGAAAGGATCCGTTCTTGGCAACAAAGATCTTGCCTTGGGTCTAAGGTAGAAGGTATACCCAATGGTTTCCTTAGGGTATCCTATGAAGACGCATTTTTCGATTTGGGTTTGAGCTTTTCAGGTTGAAGTTTCTTGACATAAGCATCGCATCCCCAAACTTTTAGAAAGCAGCGACTTAGGTTTCTTCCCAAACCATAATTCATACGGTGTCATCTCAACGGATTTAGACGGTGCCCTATTTAAAGTGAATGTAGCTGTCTCTGGGCGTATCCCCAAAATGATAGCGGTAAATCTGTAAGAGACATCATAGATCACACCATATCCAATAGAGTGCGATTCTGACGTTCGGACACACCGTTCTGTTGAGGTGTTCCAGCGGCGTGAGTTGTGAAACGATTCCACATTTCCTCAAGTGTGTACCAAATTCGTGACTTAAATATTCTCCTCCACGATCTGATCGTAAGAACTTTATGTTTCGGTCACGTTGATTCTCTACCTCATTTGAAATTCCTTGAACTTTTCAAAGGTCTCAGACTTGTGTTTCATCAAGTAGACATACCCATATCTACTTAATTAGTCTGTTAGAGAGAGAACATAACGATATACTCCACGAGCCTAAACGAACATTGGACCGCACAAATCGGACTGTATGATTTTCAATAAGTTGGTTGCTCGCTCCATTGTTCAAGAACGGAGTCTTGGTCATTTTGCCCATAAGGCATGGTTCGCATGTGTCAAATGATTCATAATCGAGAGACTCTAAAGTCCATCGTAATGGAGCTTCTTCATGCGCTTGACACCAATGTGACCAAAGGCGGCGATTACACAAGTATGTGGGACTATCGTTATCAACTTTACATCTTTTGGTATTCACACTATGAATATGTGTAATATTACGCTCGAGATTCATTAAGAATAAACCATTGACCATCGGAGCATGACCATAAAACATATCTCTCATATAAATAGAACAACCATTATTCTCGGATTTAAATGAGTAGCCATCTCGCATTAAACGAGATCCTGATACAATGTTCATGCTCAAACTTGGCACTAAATAACAATTATTGAGGTTTAAAACTAATCCCTAGGTAAATGTAGAGGTAGCGTGCCGACGGCGATCACATCGACCTTGGAACCATTCCCGACGCGCATCGTCACCTCGTCCTTCGCCAGTCTCCGTTTATTCCGCAGCTCCTGCTGTGAGTTACAAATATGAGCAACGGCACCGGTATCAAATACCCAGGAGTTACTACGAGTACTGGTAAGGTACACATCAATTACATGTATATCAAATATACCTTTAGTGTTGCCGGCCCTCTTGTCCGCTAAGTATTTGGGGCAGTTCCGCTTCCAGTGGCCCTTCCCTTTGCAATAAAAGCACTCTGTCTCAGGCTTGGGTCCATTATTTGACTTCTTCCCGGCAACTTGCTTACCGGGTTCGGCAACATCTTTGCCGTCCTTCTTGAAGTTCTTCTTACCCTTGCCCTTTTTGAACTTAGTGGTTTTATTGACCATCAACACTTGATGTTCTTTCTTGATTTCAACCTCTGCTGACTTCAGCATTGGGAATACTTGAGAATGGTCTTCACCATTCCCTGCATATTGTAGTTCATCACAAAGCTCTTGTAGCTTGGTGGGAGCGATCAAGGATTCTGTCAATGACCGCCTCGTCAGGAGGTTTATGTCCACAGGACAAAGCGGTCGTGCAACCCAGACATTTTGAGTATGTGTTCACCGATGTAACTGTTTTCCTCCATCTTACAACTATAGAACTTGTCGGAGACTTCATATCTCTCGACCGGGCATGAGCTTGGAAAACTAGTTTCAGCTCCTCGAACATCTCATATGCTCCGTGTTGCTCAAAACGCTTTTGGAGCCCCGGTTCTAAGTCAGTAAAGCATGCCGCACTGAACGAGGGAGTAATCATCAGCATGAGACTGCCAAGCATTCATGATGTCTTGGTTCTCTGGGACGGGTGCATCACCTAGCGGTCCTTCTAGGACATATTGTTTCCTGGCAGCTATGAGGATGATCTCGGGTTCCGGACCCAAATCCATTATAGTTCTTGCCATCATCTTTCAGCTTGGTTTCTCTAGGAGCAGCGTTGAAGTTCATGTTGACATGAGCGTTGGCCATTTGATCTACAAGACATATTTGCAAAGGTTTTAGACTAAGTTCATGATAATTAAGTTCATCTAATCAAATTATTTTAATGAACTCCCACTCAGATTAGAAATCCCTCTAGTCATCTAAGTGTTACACGATCCGAGTCAACTAGGCCGTGTCCGATCATCACGTGAGACGGTCTAGTCATCGTCGGTGAACATCTTCATGTTGATCGTATCTTCCATACGACTCGTGTTCGACCTTTCGGTCTCCGTGTTCCGAGGCCATGTCTGTACATGCTAGGCTCGTCAAGTTAACCTTAAGTGTTTTGCATGTGTAAAACTGTCTTACACCCATTGTATGTGAACGTAAGGATCTATCACACCCGATCATCACGTGGTGCTTAGAAACGACGAACTTTAGCAACGGTGCACAGTTAGGGGGGAACACTTCTTGATATTGTTGTAAGGGATCATCTTATTTACTACCGTCGTTCTAAGTAAACAAGATGCATAAAC
The DNA here is from genome assembly GCA_021605145.1 of Aegilops bicornis. Lineage (NCBI taxonomy): Eukaryota > Viridiplantae > Streptophyta > Magnoliopsida > Poales > Poaceae > Aegilops > Aegilops bicornis. Next base: position 522,203,129 of record CM038673.1, read on the forward strand.
ATAATAAACATCACATGCAATTATATAGTAGTGACATGATATGGCCAATATCATATAGCTCCATTGATCTCCATCTTCGGGGCTCCATGATCATCTTGTTACCGGCATGACACCATGATCTCCATCATCATGATCTCCATCATCGTGTCTTCATGAAGTTGTCACGCCAACGACTACTTCTACTTCTATGGCTAACGCGTTTAGCAATAAAGTAAAGTAATTTACATGGCGTTCTTCAATGACACACAGGTCATACAAAAATAAAGACAACTCCTATGGCTCCTGCCGGTTATCATACTTATCGACATGCAAGTCGTGATTCCTATTACAAGAACATGATCTCATACATCACAATATGTCATTCATCATTCATCACAACTTCTAGCCATATCACATCACATGACAATTGCTGCAAAAACAAGTTAGACGTCCTCTAATTGTTGTTGCATCTTTTACGTGGCTGCAATTGGGTTCTAGCAAGAACGTTTTCTTACCTACGAATAAGCACAACGTGATTTTGTCAACTTCTATTTACCCTTCATAAGGACCCTTTTCATCGAATCCGCTCCAACTAAAGTGGGAGAGACAGACACCCGCCAGCCACCTTATGCAACTAGTGCATGTCAGTCGGTGGAACCGGTCTCGCGTAAGCGTACGTGTAAGGTTGGTCCGGACCGCTTCATCCCACAATGCCGCTGAAGCAAGATAAGACTAGTAGCAGCAAGCAAGTTGACAAGATCTACGCCCACAACAAAATTGTGTTCTACTCGTGCAAAAGAGAACTATACATAAACTTGGCTCTGATACCACTGTTTGGGAACGTTGCAGAAAATTAAAATTTTTCCTACGGTTTCACCAAGATCCATCTATGAGTTCATCTAAGCAACGAGTCATGGGAGAGAGATTGCATCTACATACCACTTGTAGATCGCGTGCGGAAGCGTTCACTAGAACGTGGATGATGGAGTCGTAATCGCCGTGATCCAAATCACCGATGACCGAAAGTGTCGAGCGTCACGGCACCTCCGCTGTTCAACACACGTGCGGAGCGGATGACGTCTCCTCCTTCTTGATCCAGCAAGGGGAAGGAGAGGTTGAGGAAGATGGCTCCAAGCAGCAGCCTGACGGCGTGGTGTTGGTGGAGAAGCGGCACTCCGGCAGGCTTCGCCAAGCTTCGTGGCGGAGGAGGAAGAGGTGTAGCGAGGGAGGGCGCGGAGCTTGAGTGCGGCTGCCCCTCCCTCCCTTTATATAGGCCCCCAGGCGCCCGGCCTGGAGATCCAATCTCCCAAGGGGCGGCGGCCAAGGGGTGGAGTGCCCCCAAGGCAAGTGGGCGCCCGCCACCCTAGGGTTTCAACCCTAGGCGAAGGGGTGGGCCAGAGGCGCACCAGCCCACTATGGGCTGGTTCCCCTCCCCACTTCAGCCCATGGGGCCCTCCGGGATGGGTGGCCCCACCCGATGGACCCCCGGGACCCTTCCGGTGGTCCCGGTACAATACCGGGTGACCCCAAAACTTTCCCGATGGCCGAAACAATACTTGCTATATATAATTATTTACCTCCGGACCATTCCGGAACTCCTCGTGACGTCCGGGATCTCTTCCGGACTCGAACAACATTCGGTTTACTGCATACTCATATTCATACAACCCTAAGCGTCACCGAACCTTAAGTGTGTAGACCCTACGGGTTCGGAGACACGTAGACATGACCCAGACGGCTCTCGGGCAATAACCAACAGCGGGATCTGGATACCCATGTTGGCTCCACATGCTCCTCGATGATCTCATCGGATGAACCACGATGTCGAGGATTCAAACAACCCCGTATACAATTCCCTTTGTCAATCGGTATGTTACTTGCCCGAGATTCGATCGTCGGTATCCCAATACCTCGTTCAATCTCGTTACCGGCAAGTCACTATACTCAAACCGTAATGCATGATCCCGTGACCAGACACTTGGTCACTTTGAGCTCATTATGATGATGCACTACCGAGTGGGCCCAGTGATACCTCTCCGTAACACGGAGTGACAAATCCCAGTCTCGATCCGTGTCAACCCAATGTACACTTTCGGAGATACACCTTAGTACACCTTTGTAGTCACCCGATTACGTTGTGACGTTTGGTACACCCAAAGCACTCGTGCGGTATCCGGAGTTACACGATCTCATGGTCTAAGGAAGAGATACTTGACATTGGAAAAGCTCTAGCAAAACGAACTACACGATCTTGTGCTATGCTTAGGATTGGGTCTTGTCCATCACATCATTCTCCTAATGATGTGATCCCGTTATCAGTGACATCCAATGTCCATAGTCAGGAGACCATGACTATCTATTGATCAACGTGCTAGTCAACTAGAGGCTCACTAGGGACATATTGTGGTCTATGTATTCACACGTGTATTACGATTTCCGGATAATACAATTATAGCATGAATAAAAGACAATTATCATGAACAAGGAAATATAATAATAATCCTTTTATTATTGCCTCTAGGGCATATTTCCAACAAGTTCTACTTCCAGTGACCGTTCCCTTTGCAGTAGAAGCACTCAGTTTCAGGCTTAGGTCTAGCTTTGGGCTTCTTCACGGGAGTGGCAACTTGTTTTCCATTCTTCTTGAAGTTCCCTTTCTTTCCCTTAGCCCTTTTCTTGAAACTAGTCGTCTTGTTAACCATTAACACTTGATGCTCTTTCTTGATTTCTACCTTCGCCGATTTTAGCATCGCGAAGAGCTGGGGAATTACTTTCGTAATCCGTTGCATATTATAGTTCATCATGAAGTTCTAGTAACTTGGTGATAGTGACTAGAGAATTTTGTCAATTACTATCTTATCTGGAAGATTAACTCCCACTTGATTCAAGCAATTGTAGTACCCAGACAATCTGAGCACATACTCACTGGTTGAGCTATTCTCCTCTATCTTGTTGGCAAAGTACTATCAGAGGTCTCATACCTCTCGACACGGGCATGAGTATGAAATACCAATTTCAACTCTTGGAACATCTTATATGTTCCGTGGCATTCAAAACATTTTTGAAGTCCCGGTTCTAAGCCGTAAAGCATGGTGCACTAAGCTATCAAGTAGTCATCATATCGATCTTGCCAAACGTTCATAACGTCTGCATTTGCTCCTGCAATAGTTCTGTCACCTAGTGGTGCATCAAGGACATAATTCTTCTGTGCAGCAATGAGGATAATCCTCAGATCACGGACCAAGTCCGCATCATTGCTACTATCATATTTCAACTTATTTTTCTCTAGGAACATATAAAAAAAACAGGGAGCTACATCATGAGCTATTGATCTACAAGATAGTTATGCAAATACTATCAAGACTAAGTTCATGATAAATTAAAGTTCAATTAATCATATTACTTAAGAACTCCCACTTACATAGACATCCCTCTAGTCATCTAAATGGTCACGTGATCCAAATCAACTAAACCATGTCCGATCATCACGTGAGATGGAGTAGTTTTCAATGGTGAACATGTGACACCCCCGATTCAATCATACACTAATCATACACGCAAACGTGTACGATCAAGATCAGGGACTCACGGAAAGATATCACAACACAACTCTAAAAATAAAATAAGTCATGCAAGCATCATAATACAAGCCAGGGGCCTCGAGGGCTCGAATACAAGTGCTCGATCATAGACGAGTCAGTGAAAGCAACAATATCTGAGTACAGACATAAGTTAAACAAGTTTTCCTTAAGAAGGCTAGCACAAACTGGAATACAGATCGAAAGAGGCGCATGCCTCCTGCCTGGGATCCAACTAAACTACTCCTGGTCGTCGCTAGCAGCCTACACGTAGTAGTAGGCACCTCCGGTGTAGTAGGAGTAAATCGCCGATGGCGTCTGGCTCCACAGGTTCTAGCATCTGGTTGCGACAACCGGGAAGAAAGGAAAGGGAGGAAAGGGGAGAAAAGCAACCGTGAGTACTCATCCAAAGTACTGCAAGCAAGGATCTACACTACTTATGCATGGGTATCTCGTGTAAAGGGCAATATCGGTGGTGGACTGCAGAATGCCAGAATAAGAGGGGGATAGCTAATCCTATCGAAGACTACGCTTCTGGTAGCCTCCATCTTGCAGCATGTAGAAGAGAGTAGATGGTAAGTTCACCAAGTAGCAACGTATAGCATAATCCTACCCGGTGATCCTCTCCCGTCGCCCTGTTAGAGAGAGATCACCGGGTTGTATCTGGCACTTGGAACGGTATGTTTTATTAAGTATCCGGTTCTAGTTGTCATAAGGTCAAGGTACAACTCCGGGTCGTCCTTTTACTGAGGGACACGGCTATTCGAATAGATAAACTTCCCTGCAGGGGTGCACCACATAACCCAACACGCTTGATCCCCTTTGGCCGGACACACTTTCCTGGGTCATGCCCGACCTCGGAAGATCAACATGTCGCAACCCCACCAAGGCACAACAGAGAGGCCAACACGCTGGTCTAAATCATATGGCGCAGGGGTCTGGGCCCATCACCCATTGCACACCTGCAAGTTGCGAGGGCGGCCGGAAGCAGACCTAGCCCGCTTAATACAAGAGCAGGCTTACGGTCCAATCCGGCGCGCGCCGCTCAGTCGCTGACGTCAAGAAGGCTTCGGTTGATACCACGATGTCGAGTGCCCATAACTGTTCCCGTGTAGTTGGTTAGTGCGTATAGGCCAGTGTCCAGACTCACATCAAATACCAAGATCTCATTAAGCGTGTTATTATGAAGTAACCACGAACGCCGACCAGGGCCAGGCCCACCTCTCGCCTAGGTGATCTCAACCTGCCACAATAAGCTCCGCCGGAAAGATCCACGCGGGTACTCTACGAGCCGACCCGACTTTAGTCACCACAGGTATCATATATTATGTATATAAGTATATACCCGTGATCACCTCCCGAGTGATCACGACCCGATAGTATAGCATGGCAGACGGACAAGAATGTAGGGCCATAGATGGAATACTAGCATCCTATACTAAGCATGTAGGGTTGCAGGTAAGGTAACAACAGTAGTAGCAAGGACATGCTATGCATCAGGATAGGATTAACAGAATGTAGTAACATGCTACACTACTCTAATGGAAGCAGTAGAGAAAAGAATAGGCGATATCCGGTGATCTAGGGGGGCTTGCACAGAAGCTCGGTAGAGAAGGAGGTCGTCGACACCGTGGTCGAGCAGGCGACAACATCGTCGGTATCGTAGTCTAGCGGAGAGAAGAGGGGAAGAAAGCAGTAAATACAATGCAAACATAAGCATGACGATGCATGACATGACAATGAGTGTTGCTAGGTGTGCCCTAAGGCGGTAGTAGGTGATACCGGAGAAGGGGGAAAACATCCGGGAAAGTATTCCCGGTGTTTCGCGTTTTTTGACAGATGAACCAGAGGGGGAAGGTTTTGAGTTTGCTATGCTAGGGATGTGTGGCGGACGAACGAGCTGCGTATCTGGATTCGTCTCGTCATTCTGAGTAACTTTCATGTAGAAAGTATTTTCATCCGAGTTACAGATTATTTTATATGATTTTCTAAAGTTTAATTGATTTTCTAATTTATTTACTTATTTAAATCCAACATTATCCAGAAAAGTGACCGATGATGCAAGCATGACATCAGAGTGATGTCAGCAGGTCAACTGGTCGGTTGATCAGTCAAACCAGATAGGTGGGTCCAGTGGGACCCACATGTCATTATCAGGGGCACTAAAAGGGGGGTTTAGACTAACTAAATGGGTTAATTAGCAGGTGGGGGCCCAGCAGTCAGTGAGAGATTAGGGTTTTACTTAACTAATTTAATTAATCAGCAATTTATCTTTTTATTTTTATGCGTTTATGGCGTGGGCCCCGCATGTCAGTGCCACTGGGCTGCCCGCGGCCGATTGGTGGTCAACCCGATAAACTAGGCCACCAGGCCCACCGCCGATGAATCCGGTGGGGCCCGCCTAGCCACGTCCATGGCGGTGCCGAGCGACGCGGCCGTGAAGTCAAAATGGCGCGGCTCAGGAGGTAGCCGGAAATCTGCTGTGGTGGTCCGTTCGCCGTGTTTTTGGGTGCGTTCGGAAGCTAGAACCGGGCCGCATCACGTGGGGGTGGTGGCGACGCCGGAGACGCACCAGAGCGGCGTCAGCGAGCAGAGAGGCGGACGCCGGAGTTCGGCCGCGGGAGGGAACGACGATGCGGCGCGGCAGCATGCTCTCTATAAGGCCAGGAGGCCTCTACGTGTGCGTACGAACACAACGGGCACGAGCCCGGGACCAAAAGGTCACCGGACGGTTGCTGGCGACGAGCGCGTGCGGCGACGCGTTCGGGTGCTCAACGAGCTAGGGGCTAGGGGCCACGGGGAAGCGCGTGCGCGGGTGCGTTGGGTTCCTGGAAGCACCAGGAACATGATGCCGTGCTCAGGCGAGCACGACGAAGAGCATGGCCACGGCGGGGAGGCGATCCGCGGCGACGAGGTAGCTACGGTGCACGAGGGGCTTAACGAGGAGGAGCAGGAGGCGGAGGAGCTCACCGTGCGGCACGCAAGATGGCCCGTGGTGTTTTAGTAGCAGCAGGGGTGTCGCCGGAGTTGGTGAAGAACGGCGGCGACCGGAGATGTGGAAGAAGGGGACCGTTGCAGCAGTGCCTCCTTGCTCCAGCTGCGGTCACCGATCGACGAGGAAGACGATGACGGAGACGACGGATATGCTGGCGAGGCGAGGCGATGGCTGCGGCCGCGCGTTTCACGGCAACGGGTCCATGGCGGCGTTCGGACGCGGTGGGGAAGGGGAAGCAGCGATGTGGATTTGAGGGAAGGGGAGGCGCAGGCACCGAGAGGGAGAGCGGGGGTGAGTGGGAGGCGGGATCGAGGAGGCGGGGGCGTGGCGGCCTTATCCCCTCCCGGCGTTGGTGCCGGCGAGGCGGTCGCTGGACGCGCCTGTTGACCCGGTCGGGGAACAGGAAGGAGACGAGGCAGGGCCGGGCCATTGTTGGCTTGTTGGGCCGGTGGGCTGTGAGTGGGCCGCTGGTCCAAAGGGGGGGGTTCTTTTCCTTTTTTTTATTTTCACCTTTTCTTTTTATTTATTTTCTTTTCTGTTTTATTTCATTTTAAAATATTTATGCACTTTCTAATTTTTTTTTCTCCACAGTAATTAACAGTGCAATATTTGGCACCCACCGTACATTTTTGTTTCAAGGTTTTAAAACTTTTGTAATTTGCCATATTTTGAATTGATTTTTGAATCGGTTTTGAACTAACGAAAGATTAGCAACAGTAATGGAGGTGACATGGCATCATTAGCAGAGTTTTACTGTAGCTTAATTATCCGGGCGTTACAAATCTCCCCCACTACAAGAAATCTCGTCCCGAGATTTAGGAGGTAGAAGGAAACAGTGCGGGGTATTCATCACGCAGGCGATCCTCGCGTTCCCAAGTGGCCTTATCTTCAGAATGGTGCGACCACTGGACCTTGAGGAACTTGATTGCCTTCTAACATGTGCGGCGTTCAGCTTGGTCGAGAATGCAGACTAAATGCTCTTTATAGGAGAGGTCCTGTTGCAATTCGAGCTCTTCATGATCCACTGCTCGGATTGGGTCCATGAAGCAGCGGCGGAGCTGTGACACGTGGAACACATCGTGAACCTGAGAAAGGTTCGGCGGAAGCTCCAGTTGATATGCCACTTTTCCACGCCTTTCCAGAATAGTGAATGGGCCAATATAGCGAGGAGCTAGCTTGCCCTTGATCCCGAAGCGGTGAGCACCCTTCATTGGTGTAACTCGAAGATAAGCCTTTTCGCCAGGTTGATAGACCATGTCTTTATGATGGCGGTCATCGACTCTTCGGCCTTGTTGAGCAGTCTTGACATTCTCGCGAATAATGCGGACTTGTTCTTCGGCATGTTGGATAATATCCGGACCAAAGAGTGGGCGTTCCCGCTTTGACCGGTTTAGAGGGGTTCGCACTTTCGTCCATATAACACTTGAATGGGGCCATCTTCGGACTAGCTTGATAGTTATTGTTATAGGAGAACTTCAGCATACGGAGAGATTCCTCCCATTTCTTCTTTGAAGGAAATAACACAAGCTCGAAGCATGTCTTCGAGAACTTGATTGACGCGTTCAACTTGCCCTTGCGACTGAGGATGAAATGCAGTACTGAATGACAGATGAGTTCCCATAGCTTCTTGGAAACTTGCCCAGAATCTTGAAGTGAACAACCTGCCATGGTGCGGTGATAACCAATGGAATATCGTGGAGTGAAACAATTACGGACATGTAGAGCGTTGCCGGTGACTAGCGATGATCGCTTTCTTTGACTGCCGGAAAATGCGCAACCTTAGAAAGCCGGTCAATGACGACAAGAATTGCTTCATTACCTTTACGTGATTTGGGAAATCCAGTGACGAAGTCCATCTCGACATGGTCCCATTTCCATTCAGGAATAGAGATAGGTTGCAGAGTTCTAGCAGGCCTTTGATGTTCTGCTTTGATACGACGGCAAACATCACACTCGGCAACATAACGAGCAATGTCTTGCTTCATATTAGACCGCCAGAATCTCTGACGAATGTCTTGGTACATCTTTGTACTACCGGGATGAATAGACAAAGGCGTATCATGAGCTTCTTTCATAACCTCCTGTGTTATATCCAGGTTTTTCTCTGCACATGGCACCACTAGGCGGCCCTTGAAGTACAAAGTGCCATCATCAGCAATAGTGAAGAATGAGGGCTTTCCATCTGCGTGGTAGCGCTTAATCTTTTGGGCTTGAGAGTCATATCCCTGAATTCTCTTGATGGCGTCCAAGAGACCTGGTTCAACAGCCAGGGTATTGAGGGAACCCTGGGAAACAACATGGAGGTTCATCTTGCGAAACTCCTTAGGAGGGGGAGCAAGTGCACCCGGAGGAACAATATGGAGGTTCAGCTTTCTGAATTCTTCAACAAGCGAGGGCTGAACTTTGCGAACCTGGAGGTGGTTGCAGTAAGACTTGCGGCTCAAGGCATCAGCCATTACATTAGCCTTGCCTGGTGTATAGGAAATACAGAAGTCAAAGTCTGCAAAAATCTCCATCCATCTCTGCTGACGAAGGTTCGGGTCTCGCTGAGTAAAGAGATACTTCAGACTTTGGTGGTCGGTGAAGATCTCGCAAAGATTACCGAGAAGGTAATTTCGCCACTGCTTCAGTGCATGAATGACAGCAGCAAGCTCGAGGTCGTGAACTGGGTAGTTCTCTTCGTGATGGCGCAATTGTCGAGATCCATAAGCAATCACTTTGCACTCTTGCATTAGGACACAGCCTAATCCTTGATGGGAAGCGTCGCAGTAAATGACGAAGTCCTTCTTAGTATCAGGTGGAGCTAATCGGGCGTAAGTCAACTTGTCTTTGAGTGCTGGAAACTTTCTTGACATTTGTCTGCATTCATTGGAACTTGACGCCCTTATGCAACAAGTTAGTCGAGGCTGGCGATCTTGGAGAAGTTCTCGACGAATCAACGACAATAGTGGCGAGACCGAAAACTTCGACTTGCCTAACGTTCTTCGGAGGAGTCCAATCAAGAATAGCCTGGACTCGTTCAGGGTTGACGACAATACCATCCTTAGAGATGACATGCCCAAGATAGGTTACTTCGGGTAGCCAGAATTCACATTTGGAGAACTTGGCATATAGTTGATGCTCTCGCAGCTTTTCCAGCACAAGACGAAGATTTTCAGCATGTTCCTCTTTGTTCTTGGAAAATACCAGGATATCATCCAGATAAACCACGATGAACTTGTCGAGGTACTCCATGAATATATAGTTCATCAGACGAGAGAAGGTGGCTGGAGCATTGGTTAAGCCGAATGACATGATGGTGTACTTGTATGAACCATATCGAGTCACAAAGGCGGTCTTTGGGATATCCTCTTCGCGAACACGGATCTGGTGGTAACCCAACCTCAAGTCGAGTTTAGAGAACACTGATGAACCAGCCAGTTGATCATATAGATGATTGATCCGAGGAAGAGGATATTTGTTCTGAATGGTAGCTTGGTTAATAGGACGGTAATCTTGGACCAATCGGTTTGTCCCATCCTTCTTCTTGACAAAGAGAGAAGGTGCTCCCCAAGGAGAGCAACTTGGGCGAATGAAACCACTGCAAAGAGATTTGTCGATTTCCTCCTTAAGCTCAATGAGTTCATGCGGCAGCATCTTGTAGGGTCGTTTGGCTATAGGAGTGGTGCCTGGTTTCAAATCGATGATGAATTCGACAGCTCTAGCAGGGGGAATCCCTGGAAGTTCTTCAGGAAAGATGTCTTGGAATTCGCGAACGACGGGAATGTTTTCAATGCCCTCAAGTGGTGCAGCATTCAATGCATTCAAGGCATAAAGCCTTGCCTCGGCATTCTGAACCAGGCAAGCATTGTAGCTTATTATTTCATCAGAAGGATGTAGCAGATGGACGGTCTTAGTGGCGCAAACGATTGAAGCAGTATGTGCTTTTAACCAATTCATTCCCAGAATGATATCAATGCTACAGACTTCAAAGACAATGGGAGAGACAAGAAATTCCGATGCCTTGATTTCAACGGGACGTCGTTGCAGATCATGGAGGTTCGACATTGGCCTACAGGGGTGTGTACTAATAGCGAAGCATTCATGTCTTCGCTTTTAATGCCATGCATGAATGTGAAATCTTCTGACATGAATGAATGTGATGCACCTATATCAAATAAAACGAATGCTGGTACTAAATTTACGAGGAGTGTACCCATCACAGTAGCAGGCTGGTCTTGAGCTTCATTGAGATCAACGTGGTTGGCATGAACACGACCATAAGACTTGGCATTGTTGTTGCGGGGTTGGTTGCTTCCCACGGCCAGGCTGCGGGAAGGGCGATTGATTACGGTTCTGATTGCAGTCCCTGGCACGGTGACCTGGTTGACCACACTTGTAGCACAGACCATTATTGGGAGTGGGAACAGGAGCTTGGGGTGGTGGAGCTGGAAGCCTTGGCTGCCTAGGTCTGCCTTGGGGCAGGTGCATTTGGACGGTTCATGCTGTTCGGGATCCATATCTTACGCTTCTGCGAGGGCGGGCCCGAAGATGAGCCCGTGTCATGGTGGCGCCTGTGAGAGCTCTGGTGTTCCTGCAGACCAGTTTCAACATTGATGGACTTGTTCACCAAGGTGGCGAAGTCGGTGAAGTCATGCACTAGCAGTGCGAGCTTGATGTCTGCTTGTAGTCCATCACGGAACTTCTCCTGTTTGCGAGCATCAGTTGCAACGTCTTCTTCAGCATAGCGGGACAAGTCCAGAAACTCCCACTGATAAGCTTCCACAGTTTTATTGCCCTGGGTGAGGTTGCAGAACTCACGCTTCTTTCGGTCCATGACTCCCTGAGGAATGAAGCGGGCACGGAAAGCAGCTTGGAAGTCTGGCCAGGTGATGATTGTTCCACCTGGCAGAGTACGCCTGTGGCTGTCCCACCATTGAGCTATAGGGTCCCTTCAGAAAGAAGGAAGAAAAGGTGACATAGCGGGCAGGAGCTACATCGTGAGACTCCATCTCATAGGTGATGTCACAGAGCCGATCATCGACATCCGTGAGGCTGAGTTGAGCTCTGATAGATGGTTGGGTTGAGGCGCATGAAATCCTGCAGAGTCACTTGGGCTGGCTGCTGGTTCATATTGGGGCGAGCGAACTGAGCCATCATATTCTCCATGAACTGGCGATTCATCTCAAGCTGTTGGATCATACCAGCCATGTACTCAGGCGGTGGTGGGGTGTTGCCACCATGACCATGACCACCTGGTCTAACCATCCTGCTAATATATAACAGGGGTAGTTCAACATTGGGGAAAATTTGCAAAGACAAGAATCATTCATGATGAAACATGTATAATAAAGGAGCACGATAGATACTACATAGTAGTCGGCATATCTTACAAAAGGGATCATGCATAGAGTTTGGTACATAGAGTTCAGTACATAGACTAAAGACATCATAGGCGGCACGCAGGCTCGCAGCGAATGCATCTAACACTAACAAGCAAGCCTACATCAGTCCGGGAGGAACTGTGGAGGTAGGTGTAACTGAAAGCTGGTAGTGTCACGCCGGGAACTCCACGTCAACAACACAGGGTCGCGGATACTCTGCAGTGCAGAACCCGGCCAGTGGCGAGAAGAGGACCAAGTGCGGGAGAGTAGCCTCCCACATCGGCCAACCGACACCGTGGGGCATCACGGTCTGGCTGGGTAGATCACGGATCATGACGGATCACCAGATCGGACAAGGCGGTGCAACAGCGTCAGAGCACGGTAAAGGTGCTGACGGGTGGTGTACAACTCGTGGCGAAGAGCTCGGTTAGCTCGATCCAGCCAATCAGCATGCAGAATCAGGTTCTGATGGTAGAAGGGCTCTCGGGTGATAGTGGAGTAGGCAACAGTGTAGTATCCCTCCGCACCAACATCGGATGCGATAGCAATGTGCCTGAAAGGGGAGGTGTCCAACTCCCGATACTCCCCACGAAGGCGATGTCGAGCAGCATAAGCAGCATTGTGGACTGCCATATCGATAGTCACTCCAACACCATGAGCGGTGTGCAGCACAGTAGTGGAGTCATACTCCCGAGAGTAGAGGTGGACGATGGCATGGTACTGCTCCTGGTTAAAGTCCTGGTACTCCTCGTAGATGGTGTACTCAGGGTGCCAGCGATAACCCAAATAGGTCATCATCACTGCTAGCACAACAGGTGAACCTGGGACACCAATGGTCGTCTTGTGGCGCACGACCTGCCTCGTGGGTTCCATCTGAAAGCAAAGATGTTTCAAAGGAGTCAAATGACAATGTGGGAATTGTTCAAAATACTATTCTAAGGAATAACTACGGCTTATCCAACTTTAGGGTGAATGTGGTCACAGGATCCTAATGTTAGAGTTAGTAAATTCGTTTAACCCGAGTAGAAGAGAGTTCAGAGTCCCAGAGTAAGGATCGAGGAGTAAAATATCCTAGTACCACCCAATGGCTACGTGGGCCCATAAGACACAAAACCATGTTAGTAAAAAGTTTTGCAATGTCTAGACTCGACTTCGGCCAAGGAGTGTGGAAGGGGGATTCCTACAGACAGTCGGCTCTGATACCAACTTGTGACGCCCCTGATTCAATCGTACACTAATCATACACGCAAACGTGTACGATCAAGATCAGGGACTCACAGGAAGATATCACAACACAACTCTACAAATAAAAAAATAAGTCATACAAGCATCATAATACAAGCCAGGGGCCTCGAGGGCTCGAATACAAGTGCTCGATCATAGACGAGTCAGCGGAAGCAACAATATCTGAGTACAGACATAAGTTAAACAAGTTTGCCTTAAGAAGGCTAGCACACACTGGGATACAGATCGAAAGAGGCGCATGCCTCCTACACAGGATCCTACTAAACTACTCACAGTGGTAAATCGACGCACCGCGTAGTAGTAGGCACCTCCGATTAATAGTAGGAGTAAATGCGTCGATAGTGGCGTCTGGCTCCTGGGCTCTAGCATATGGTTGCGACAACCAGGAAAAAGGAAAGGAAGAAAAAGGGGGAGAAAAGCAACCGTGAGTACTTATCCAAAGTACTTGCAAGCAAGGATCTACACTACTTATGCATGGGTATCTATGTAAAGGGGAAATATCGGTGGACTGAACTGCAGAATGCTCGAATAAGAGGGGGATAGCTAATCCTATCAAAGACTATGCTTCTGGCAGCCTCCATCTTGCAGCATGTAGAAGAGAGTAGATGGTAAGTTCACCAAGTAGCATCAGTCTGACATAATCCTACCCGGCGATCCTCTCCTCGTCATACATTAGAGAGCGATCACCGGGTTGTATCTGGCACTTGGAAGGGTGTGTTTTATTAAGTATCCAGTTCTAGTTGTCATAAGGTCAAGGTACAAATCTGGGTCGTCCTTTTACCGAGGGACACAGCTATTCGAATAGATAAACTTCCCTGCAGGGGTGCACCACATAACCCAACACGCTCGATCCCCTTTGGCGGACAAACTTTCCGGGGTCATGCCCGGCCTCGGAACATCAACACGTCGCAGCCCCACCTAGGCACAACAAAGAGGTCAGCACACCGGTCTAAATCCTATGGCGCAGGGATTTGGGCCCATCGCCCACTGCACACCTGCATGTTGTGAGGGCGGCCGGAAGCAGACCTAGACCCCTTAATACAAGAGTAGGCTTACGGTCCAATCCGGCATGCGCCGCTCAGTCGCTGACGTCAAGAAGGCTTCGGCTGATACCACGACGTGGAGTGCCCATAATTGTTCCCGCGTAGTTGGTTAGTGCGTATAGGCCATTGGCCAGACTTAGATCAAATACCAAGATCTCATTAAGCGTGTTGTTATGAAGTAACCGCGAACGCCGACCAGGGCCAGGCCCACCTCTCGCCTAGGTGGTCTCAACCTGCCCTGCCGCCTCCGCCCACAAATATCCACACTTGGTACTCTACGAGCCGACCGACTTTAGTCACCACAGTACCATATATTATGTATATAAGTATATACCTGATCACCTCCCGAGTGATCACGACCCGTTAGTATAGCATGGCGAACGGACAAGAATGTAGGGCCACAGATGGAATACTAGCATCCTATACTAAGCATGTAGGATTGCAGGAAGGTAACAAGAGTAGCAAGGACAGGCTATGCATCAGGATAGGATTAACGGAAAGCAGTAACATGCTACACTACTATAATGCAAGCAGTAGAGAGAAGAATAGGCGATATCTGGTTATCAAGGGGGGGGGGCTTGCCTGGAAGCTCAGCCGGGAAGGAGGGGTCGTCAACACCGTAGTCGAACGAGGCAGCAACAGCGTCGGTATCGTAGTCTACCGGAGAGAAGAGGGGGAAGAAACAGTAAATACAATGCAAACATAAGCATGACGATGCATGACATGACAATGAGCGTTGCTAGGTGTGTGCCCCTAACGGTAGTAGGTGATACCGTGAAGGAAACATCCGGAAAGTATTCCGGTGTTTTTGCGTTCAGACAGATGAACCGGAGGGAAAGTTGCGAGTTTTCTATGCTAGGGATGTGTAGCGGATGAGCGGGCTGCGTGTCCGGATTCGTCTCGTCATTAGAGCAACTTTCATGTAGAAAGTATTTCACCGAGTTATGGATTTTTTATATGATTTTCTAAAGTATAATTGATTTTGTAACTTATTTACTTATTTAAATCAAACATTATCCAGAATAGTGAACGATGACGCAAGCATGACATCGTGAGTGAGGTCGGTAGTCAACTCGGTTGACCGATCAAACCAATCAGTGGGTCGATGGGACCCACATGTCGTGTGAGGGTCACTAACAGGGGGGTTTAGACTAACTAAATGGGTTAATTAGCGGGTGGGGGCCCAACAGTCAGTGAGAGATTAGGGTTTTAATTAATTTAATTAATTATCAATTTATCTATTTATTTTTATGTGTTTATGGCATGGGCCCCGCATGTCAGTGCCACTGGGCTGCCCAGTCAGCAGTTGACTGGGTCAACCCAGTCAACTGGGCCACCAGGGCCCACTGGCCAGCGAATCAGGGGTGGGGCCCGCCTAGCCACGTCGGCGGACGGCGCCGGCGAGTCAAAACGCAGCGGCGCGGCTCAGGAGGTAGCCGGAAATCTGCTGTGGTGGTCCGTTCGCCGTGTTTTTGGGTGCGTTCGGAAGCTAGAACCGGGCCGCATCACGTGGGGGTGGTGGCGACGCCGGAGACGCACCGGAGCGGCGTCAGCGAGCAGAGAGGCGGACGCCGGAGTTCGGCCGCGGGAGGGAACGACGATGCGGCGCGGCAGCATGCTCTCTATAAGGCCAGGAGGCCTCTACGTGTCGTCTGAACACAACGGCACGAGCCGGGACCAAAAGGTCACCGGACGGTTCTTTGGCGGCAGCGCGTCTTGGCGGCAGCGTTGGTGCTCAACGAGCTAGGGGCTAGGGGCCACGGGGAAGCGCGTGCGCGGGTGCGTTGGGTTCCTGGAAGCACCAGGAACATGATGCCGTGCTCAGGCGAGCACGACGAAGAGCATGGCCACGGCGGGGAGGCGATCCGCGGCGACGAGGTAGCTACGGTGCACGAGGGGCTTAACGAGGAGGAGCAGGAGGCGGAGGAGCTCACCGTGCGGCACGCAAGATGGCCCGTGGTGTTTTAGTAGCAGCGAAGTGTCGCCGGAGTTGGTGAAGAAACGGCGGCGACGGAGATGTGGAAGAAGGGGACCGTTGCAGCAGTGCCTCCTTGCTCCATTGCGGTCACCGATCGACGAGGAAGACGATAGCGGAGGCAGCGGATATCTTTGGCGGCGGCGATGGCTGCGGCCGCTGCTTTCAACGGTAACGGGTCCATGGCGGCGTTGACCTTGATGGGGAAGGGGAAGCAGCGATGTGGATTTGAGGGAAGGGGAGGCGCAGGCACCGAGAGGGAGAGCGGGGGTGAGTGGGAGGCGGGATCGAGGAGGCGGGGGCGTGGCGGCCTTATCCCCTCCCGGCGTTGGTGCCGGCGAGGCGGTCAGGCGGGGACGCGCCCCTGTTCTGACCCGGGTCGGGGGAACAGGGAAGGGAGACGAGGCAGGGGGCCGGGCCAGTTGTTGGCTTGTTGGGCCGGGTGGGCCTGTGAGCTGGGCCGCCTGGTCCAGTGGGGGGGGGGGTTCTTTTCCTTTTGTTTTATTTTCACCTTTTCTTTTTATTTATTTTCTTTTCTGTTTTATTTCATTTTAAAATATTTATGCACTTTCTAATTTTTTTTTCTCCACAGTAATTAACAGTGCAATATTTGGCACCCACCGTACATTTTTGTTTCAAGGTTTTAAAACTTTTGTAATTTGCCATATTTTGAATTGATTTTTGAATCGGTTTTGAACTAACGAAAGATTAGCAACAGTAATGGAGGTGACATGGCATCATTAGCAGAGGTTCACTGTAGCTTAATTATCCGGGCGTTACAAATCTCCCCCACTACAAGAAATCTCGTCCCGAGATTTAGGAGGTAGAAGGAAACAGTGCGGGGTATTCATCACGCAGGCGATCCTCGCGTTCCCAAGTGGCCTTATCTTCAGAATGGTGCGACCACTGGACCTTGAGGAACTTGATTGCCTTCTAACATGTGCGGCGTTCAGCTTGGTCGAGAATGCAGACTAAATGCTCTTTATAGGAGAGGTCCTGTTGCAATTCGAGCTCTTCATGATCCACCGCTTTCGGATTGGGTCCATGAAGCAGCCGGCGAGCTGTGACACGTGGAACACATCGTGAACTCGAGAAAGGTTGGCGGAAGCTCCGATTAATATGCCACTTTTTCACGCCTTTCCAGAATAGTGAATGGGCCAATATAGCGAGGAGCTAGCTTGCCCTTGATCCCGAAGCGGTGAGCACCCTTCATTGGTGTAACTCGAAGATAAGCCTTTTCGCCAGGTTGATAGACCATGTCTTTATGATGACGGTCATACTGACTCTTCTGACGCGACTGAGCAGTCTTGACATTCTCGCGAATAATGCGGACTTGTTCTTCGGCATGTTGGATAATATCCGGACCAAAGAGTGGACGTTCCCCAGTTTCGACCCGGTTTAGAGGGTTCGGCACTTTCGTCCATATAACACTTCGAATGGGGCCATCTTCAGACTAGCTTGATAGTTATTGTTATAGGAGAACTCAGCATACGGGAGAGATTCCTCCCATTTCTTGCTGAAGGAAATAACACAAGCTCGAAGCATGTCTTCGAGAACTTGATTGACGCGTTCAACTTGCCCTTGCGACTGAGGATGAAATGCAGTACTGAATGACAGATGAGTTCCCATAGCTTCTTGGAAACTTGCCCAGAATCTTGAAGTGAACAACCTGCCATGGTCTGAGCTGATAACCAATGGAATATCGTGGAGTGAAACAATTCTGGACATGTAGAGCGTTGCCAGCTGACTAGCAGTGATCGTTTCTTTGACTGCCAGAAAATGCGCAACCTTAGAAAGCCGGTCAATGACGACAAGAATTGCTTCATTACCTTTCTGTGATTTGGGAAATCCGGTGACGAAGTCCATCTCGACATGGTCCCATTTCCATTCAGGAATAGAGATAGGTTGCAGAGTTCTAGCAGGCCTTTGATGTTCTGCTTTGATACGACGGCAAACATCACACTCGGCAACATAACGAGCAATGTCTTGCTTCATATTAGACCGCTGTAATCTCCGATTTAATGTCTTGGTACATCTTTGTACTACCGGGATGAATAGACAAAGGCGTATCATGAGCTTCTTTCATAACCTCCTGTGTTATATCCAGGTTTTCTCTGCACATGGCACCACTAAGCGGCCCTTGAAGTACAAAGTGCCATCATCGGCAATAGTGAAGAATGAGGGCTTTCCATCTGCGTGGTAGCGCTTAATCTTTTGGGCTTGAGAGTCATATCCACGAATTCTCTTGATGGCGTCCAAGAGACCTGGTTCAACAGCCGAGGTATTGAGGGAACCACAGGAAACAACATGGAGGTTCATCTTGCGAAACTCCTTAGGAGGGAGCAAGTGCACCGGAGGAACAATATGGAGGTTCAGCTTTCTGAATTCTTCAACAAGCGAGGGCTGAACTTTGCGAACACGGAGGTGGTTGCAGAAGACTTATGACTCAAGGCATCAGCCATTACATTAGCCTTGCACGGTGTATAGGAAATACCAGTCAAAGTCTGCAAAATCTCCATCCATCTCTGCCGACGAAGGTTCGGGTCTCATTGAGTAAAGAGATACTTCAGACTTTGGTGGTCGGTGAAGATCTCGCAAAGATTACCGAGAAGGTAATTTCGCCACTTTGCTTGATGCATGAATGACAGCGACAAGCTCGAGGTCGTGAACTGGGTAGTTCTCTTCGTGATGGCGCAATTGTCGAGATCCATAAGCAATCACTTTGCACTCTTGCATTAGGACACAGCCTAATCCTTGATGGGAAGCGTCGCGATAAATGACGTAAGTCCTTCTTAGTATCGGTGGAGCTAATCGGGCAGAAGTCAACTTGTCTTTGAGTGCCTGGAAACTTTCTTGACATTTGTCTGTTCATTGGAACTTGACGCCCTTATGCAACAGGTTAGTCAGAGGCCTGGCGATCTTGGAGAAGTTCTCGACGAATCAACGACAATAGCTGGCGAGACCGAGAAAACTTCTGACTTGCCTAACGTTCTTCGGAGGAGTCCAATCAAGAATAGCCTGGACTCGTTCAGGGTTGACGACAATACCATCCTTAGAGATGACATGCCCAAGATAGGTTACTTGGTGGCGTAATTCACATTTGGAGAACTTGGCATATAGTTGATGCTCTCGCAGCTTTTCCAAAGACAAGACGAAGATTTTCAAAGATGTTCCTCTTTGTTCTTGGAAAATACCAGGATATCATCCGGATAAACCACGATGAACTTGTCGAGGTACTCCATGAATATATAGTTCATCGACGAGAGAAGGTGGTGGAGCATTGGTTAAGCCGAATGACATGATGGTGTACTTGTATGAACCATATCGAGTCACAAAGGCGGTCTTTGGGATATCCTCTTCGCGAACACGGATCTGGTGGTAACCCAACCTCAAGTCGAGTTTAGAGAACACTGATGAACCAGCCAGTTGATCATATAGATGATTGATCCGAGGAAGAGGATATTTGTTCTGAATGGTAGCTTGGTTAATAGGACGGTAATCTTGGACCAATCGGTTTGTCCCATCCTTCTTCTTGACAAAGAGAGAAGGTGCTCCCCAAGGAGAGCAACTTGGGCGAATGAAACCACTGCAAAGAGATTTGTCGATTTCCTCCTTAAGCTCAATGAGTTCATGCGGCAAGATCTTGGCAAGTCGTTTGGCTATAGGAGTGGTGCACGGTTTCAAATCGATGATGAATTCGACAGCTCTAGCAGGGGGAATCCCTGGAAGTTCTTCAGGAAAGATGTCTTGGAATTCGCGAACGACTGGAATGTTTTCAATGCCCTCAAGTGGTGCAGCATTCAATGCATTCAAGGCATAAAGCCATGACTCGGCATTCTGAACCGAGCAAGCATTGTAGCTTATTATTTCATCAGAAGGATGTAGCAGATGGACGGTCTTAGTGGCGCAAACGATTGAAGCAGTATGTGCTTTTAACCAATTCATTCCCAGAATGATATCAATGCTACAGGACTTCAGTACAATGGGAGAGACAAGAAATTCCAGTACTTCGATTTCAACGGGGACGTCGTTGCAGATCATGGAGGTTCGACATTGGCCTACAGGGGTGTGTACTAATAGCGAAGCATTCATGTCTTCGCTTTTAATGCCATGCATGAATGTGAAATCTTCTGACATGAATGAATGTGATGCACCTATATCAAATAAAACGAATGCTGGTACTAAATTTACGAGGAGTGTACCCATCACAGTAGCAGGCTGGTCTTGAGCTTCATTGAGATCAACATGGTTGGCATGAACACGACCATAAGACTTGGCATTGTTGTTGCGGGGCTGGTTGCTTCCACGGCCAACGGGAAGGGACGATTGATTACGGTTCGATTGCAGTCCACAACACGGTGACCTGGTTGACCACACTTGTAGCACAGACCATTATTGGGAGTGGGAACAGGAGCTTGGGGTGGTGGAGCTGGAAGCCTTGGCTGCCTAGGTCTGCCTTGGGGCAGGTGCATTTGGACGGTTCATGCTGTTCGGGATCCATATCTTACGCTTCTGCGAGGGCGGGCCCGAAGATGAGCCCGTGTCATGGTGGCGCCTGTGAGAGCTCTGGTGTTCCTGCAGACCAGTTTCAACATTGATGGACTTGTTCACCAAGGTGGCGAAGTCGGTGAAGTCATGCACTAGCAGTGCGAGCTTGATGTCTGCTTGTAGTCCATCACGGAACTTCTCCTGTTTGCGAGCATCAGTTGCAACGTCTTCTTCAGCATAGCGGGACAAGTCCAGAAACTCCCACTGATAAGCTTCCACAGTTTTATTGCCACAGGTGAGGTTGCAGAACTCACGCTTCTTTCGGTCCATGACTCCACGAGGAATGAAGCGGGCACGGAAAGCAACTTGGATGTCTGGCCAGGTGATGATTGTTCCACCTGGCAGAGTACGCCTGTGGCTGTCCCACCATTGAGCTATAGGGTCCCTTCAGAAAGAAGGAAGAAAAGGTGACATAGCGGGCAGGAGCTACATCAGCAGACTCCATCTCATAGGTGATGTCACAGAGCTACCATCAAAGATCCGTGAGGCTGAGTTGAGCTACATAGATGGTTGGGTTGAGGCGCATGAAATCCTGCAGAGTCACTTGGGCTGGCTGCTTTGGTTCAT
The DNA here is from genome assembly GCA_021605145.1 of Aegilops bicornis. Lineage (NCBI taxonomy): Eukaryota > Viridiplantae > Streptophyta > Magnoliopsida > Poales > Poaceae > Aegilops > Aegilops bicornis. The sequence goes on from CM038673.1 coordinate 522,224,422, forward strand.
ATTAGGCGGCGGCTGAGCCATCATATTCTCCATGAACTGGCGATTCATCTCAAGTTGTTGGATCATACCGACCATGTACTCGGCGGTGGTGGGGTGTTGCCACCATGACCATGACCACTGGTCTAACCATCCTGCTAATATATAACGAGGGTAGTTCAACATTGGGGAAAATTTGCAAAGACAAGAATCATTCATGATGAAACATGTATAATAAAGGAGCACGATAGATACTACATAGTAGTCGGCATATCTTACAAAAGGGATCATGCATAGAGTTTGGTGCACAGAGTTCAGTACATAGACTAAAGACATCATAGGCGGCACACGGGCTCGCAGCGAATGCATCTAACACTAACAAGCAAGCCTACATCAGTCCCAGGAGGAACTGTGGAGGTAGGTGTAGCCTGAAAGCTGGTAGTGTCACATCGGGAACTCCACGTCAACAACCTGGGGTCCGCGGATACTGCAGTGCGTAACCCGGCCTTCGGTGTGGCGAAGAGGACCAAGTGCGGGAGAGTAGCCTCCCACATCTGGCCAACCGACACCGTGGGGCATCACGGTCCTGGCTGGGTAGATCACAGATCGCGACGGATCACCAGATCGGACAAGGCGGTGCAACAGCGTCAGAGCACGGTAAAGGTGCTGACGGGTGGTGTACAACTCGTGGCGAAAGAGCTTCGGTTAGCTCGATCCAGCCAATCAGCATGCGTAATCAGGTTCTGATGGTAGAAGGGCTCTCGGGTGATAGTGGAGTAGGCAACAGTGTAGTATCCCTCCGCACCAACATCGGATGCGATAGCAATGTGCCTGAAAGGGGAGGTGTCCAACTCCCGATACTCCCCACGAAGACGTGTCAGAGCAGCATAAGCAGCATTGTGGACTGCCATATCGATAGTCACTCCAACACCATGAGCGGTGTGCAGCCAAGAGTGGAGTCATACTCCGAGAGTAGAGGTGGACGATGGCATGGTACTCGCTCTGGTTAAAGTCCTGGTACTCCTCGTAGATGGTGTACTCAGGTGCCAATGATAACCCAAATAGGTCATCATCACTGCTAGCACAACAGGTGAACCTGGGACACCAATGGTCGTCTTGTGGCGCACGACCTGCCTCGTGGGTTCCATCTGAAAGCAAAGATGTTTCAAAGGAGTCAAATGACAATGTGGGAATTGTTCAAAATACTATTCTAAGGAATAACTACGGCTTATCCAACTTTAGGGTGAATGTGGTCACAGGATCCTAATGATAGAGTAAGTAAATTAGTTTAACACGAGAAGAAGAGAGTTCAGAGTCACAGAGTAAGGATCGAGGAGTAAAATATCCTAGTACCACCCAATGGCTACATTGGGCCCATAAGACACAAAACCATGTTAGTAAAAAGTTTTGCAATGTCTAGACTCGACTTGACCAAGGAGTGTGGAAGGGGATTCCTCTGACAGATCGGCTCTGATACCAACTTGTGACGCCCCTGATTCAATCGTACACTAATCATACACGCAAATGTGTACGATCAAGATCAGGGACTCACGGGAAGATATCACAACACAACTCTAAAAATAATAAGTCATACAAGCATCATAATACAAGCCAGGGGCCTCGAGGGCTCGAATACAAGTGCTCGATCATAGACGAGTCAGCGGAAGCAACAATATCTGAGTACAAACATAAGTTAAACAAGTTTGCCTTAAGAAGGCTAGCACAAATTGGGATACAGATCGAAAGAGGCGCATGCCTCCTACCTGGGATCCTACTAAACTACTCCTGGTCGTCGTCAGCAGCCTGCACGTAGTAGTAGGCACCTCCGGTGTAGTAGGAGTCGTCGTCGATAGTGGCGTCTGGCTCCTGGGCTCTAGCATATGGTTGCGACAACCAGGAAAAAGGAAAGGAAGAAAAAGGGGGAGAAAAGCAACCGTGAGTACTTATCCAAAGTACTTGCAAGCAAGGATCTACACTACTTATGCATGGGTATCTATGTAAAGGGAAATATCGGTGGACCGAATCGTAATGCTCGAATAAGAGGGGGATAGCTAATCCTATCAAAGACTATGCTTCCGCAGCCTCCATCTTGCAAAGATGTAGAAGAGAGTAGATGGTAAGTTCACCAAGTAGCATCGTACAGCATAATCCTACCCGGCGATCCTCTCCTCGTCGCCCTGTTAGAGAGCGATCACCGGGTTGTATCTGGCACTTGGAAGGGTGTGTTTTATTAAGTATCCAGTTCTAGTTGTCATAAGGTCAAGGTACAAATCTGGGTCGTCCTTTTACCGAGGGACACAGCTATTCGAATAGATAAACTTCCCTGCAGGGGTGCACCACATAACCCAACACGCTCGATCCCCTTTGGCCGGACACACTTTCCTGGGTCATGCCCGGCCTCGGAACATCAACACGTCGCAGCCCCACCTAGGCACAACAAAGAGGTCAGCACACCGGTCTAAATCCTATGGCGCAGGGATTTGGGCCCATCGCCCACTGCACACCTGCATGTTGTGAGGGCGGCCGGAAGCAGACCTAGACCCCTTAATACAAGAGTAGGCTTACGGTCCAATCCGGCATGCGCCGCTCAGTCGCTGACGTCAAGAAGGCTTCGGCTGATACCACGACGTGGAGTGCCCATAATTGTTCCCGCGTAGTTGGTTAGTGCGTATAGGCCATTGGCCAGACTTAGATCAAATACCAAGATCTCATTAAGCGTGTTGTTATGAAGTAACCGCGAACGCCGACCAGGGCCAGGCCCACCTCTCGCCTAGGTGGTCTCAACCTGCCCTGTCGCTCCGCCACAAATATCCACACGCGGGTACTCTACGAGCCGACCCGACTTTAGTCACCACAGGTACCATATATTATGTATATAAGTATATACCCCTGATCACCTCCCGAGTGATCACGACCCGTTAGTATAGCATGGCAGACGGACAAGAATGTAGGGCCACAGATGGAATACTAGCATCCTATACTAAGCATGTAGGATTGCAGGGAAGGTAACAACAGTAGTAGCAAGGACAGGCTATGCATTAGTATAGGATTAACGGAAAGCAGTAACATGCTACACTACTATAATGCAAGCAGTAGAGAGAATAATAGGCGATATCTGGTTATCAAGGGGGGGGGCTTGCCTGGAAGCTCAGCCGGGAAGGAGGGGTCGTCAACACCGTAGTCGAACGAGGCAGCAACAGCGTCGGTATCGTAGTCTACCGGAGAGAAGAGGGGGAAGAAACAGTAAATACAATGCAAACATAAGCATGACGATGCATGACATGACAATGAGCGTTGCTAGGTGTGCCCTAACGCGGTAGTAGGTGATACCGGCGAAGGGGGGAAACATCCGGGAAAGTATTCCCGGTGTTTTGCGTTTTCGGACAGATGAACCGGAGGGGAAAGTTGCGAGTTTTCTATGCTAGGGATGTGTAGCGGATGAACGGGCTGCGTATCCGGATTCGTCTCGTCATTCCGAGCAACTTTCATGTAGAAAGTATTTCACCGAGTTATGGATTTTTTATATGATTTTCTAAAGTATAATTGATTTTGTAACTTATTTACTTATTTAAATCAAACATTATCCAGAATAGTGAACGATGACGCAAGCATGACATCAGAGTGATGTCAGCAGGTCAACTGGTCGGTTGACCAGTCAAACCAGTCAGGTGGGTCCAGTGGGACCCACATGTCATTGTGAGGGGCACTAACAGGGGGGTTTAGACTAACTAAATGGGTTAATTAGCGGGTGGGGGCCCAACAGTCAGTGAGAGATTAGGGTTTTAATTAATTTAATTAATTATCAATTTATCTATTTATTTTTATGTGTTTATGGCATGGGCCCGCATGTCGAAGCCCTGAGCCGCTTGATCGGCAGTTGATCGGGTCAACCTACCAATCGGCCACCAGGGCCCACTGGCCAGCGAATCAGGGGTGGGGCCCGCCTAGCCACGTCGGCGGACGGCGCCGGCGAGTCAAAACGCGGCGGCGCGGCTCAGGAGGTGGCCGGAAATCTGTTGTGGTGGTCCGTTCGCCGTGTTTTTGGGTGCGTTCGGAAGCTGGAACCAGGCCGCATCACGTGGGGGTGGTGGCGACGCCGGAGACGCACCGGAGCAGCGTCAACGAGCAGAGAGGCGGACGCCGGAGTTCGGCCGCGAGAGGGAACAACGATGCGGCGCGGCAGCAAGCTCTCTATAAGGCCAGGAGGCCTCTACGTGTGCGTACGAGCACAACAGGCACGAGCCCGGGACCAAAAGGTCACCAGACGGTTGCCGGCGACGAGCACGTGCGGCGACGCGTTTGGGCGCTCAACGAGCTAGGGGCTAGGGGCCCCGGGGAAGCGCGTGCGTGGGTGCGTTGGGTTCCTGGAAGCACCAGGAACACGATGCCGTGCTCAGGCGAGCACGACGGAGAGCATGGCCACGGCAGCGAGGCGATCCACGGCGACAGGCTCACGACAACGGCGACGAGGTAGCTATGGTGCGCGAGGGGCTTAACAAGGAGGAGCAGGAGGCGGAGGAGCTCATCGTGCGGCACGCAAGATGGCCCGTGGTGGTTTAGTAGCAGCAGGGGGCGTCGCCGGAGTTGGTGAAGAACGGCGGCGACCGGAGATGTGGCAGAAGGGGATCACGTTAGCAGCGCCTCGAAGCTCACCGCGCCACCGGTCTACGAGGAAGACGATGGCGGAGACGGCGGACACGCTGGCGAGGCGAGGCGATGGCTGTGGCCGCGCGTTTCACGGCGGCGGGTCCATGGCGGCGTTCGGACGCGGTGGGGAAGGGGAAGCAGCGAGGTGGATCTAAGGGAAGGGGAGGCGCAGGCACCGAGAGGGAGAGCGGGGGTGAGTGGGAGGCGGGATCGAGGAGGCAGGGGCATGGCGGCCTTATCCCCTCCCGGCGTCGGTGCCGGCGAGGCGGTCAGGCAGGGACGCGCCCCTGTTCCGACCCGGGTTAGGTGAACAGGGAAGGGAGACGAAGCAGGGGGCCGGGCCGGTTGTTGGCTAGCTGGGCCAGGTGGGCCTGTGAACTGGGCCGCCTGGTCCAGTGGTGGGGTTTCTTTTCCTTTTGTTTTATTTTCACCTTTTCTTTTTATTGATTTTCTTTTCTATTTTATTTCATTTTAAAATATTTAGGCACTTTCTAAAAAAATGTTTTCTCCACATAATTACCAGTGCAATATTTGGCACCCACCGAACATTTATGTTTCAAGGTTTGAATACTTTTGTAGTTTGCCATATTTTGAATTGATTTTTGAATCGGTTTTGAACTAACGAAAGATTAGCAACAGTAATGGAGCTGACGTGGCATCATTAGCAGAGTTTTACTGTCACTTAATTATCCGGGCATTACAGAACATCACTATGTTGATCATATCTACTATATGATTCATGCTCGACCTTTCGGTCTCAGTGTTCCGAGGCCATATCTGCATATGCTAGGCTCATCAAGTTTAACCCGAGTATTCTGCGTGTGCAAAACTGGCTTGCACCCATTGTATGTGAACGTAGAGCTTATCACACCCGATCATCACATGGTGTCTCGGCACGACAAACTGTAGCAAACGTGCATTCTCAGGGAGAACACTTGTACCTTGAAATTTAGTGAGAGATCATAATGCTACCGTCGAACTAAGAAAAATAAGATTCATAAAGGATAAACATCACATGCAATCAATATAAGTGATATGATATGGCCATCATCATCTTGTGTCTTTGATCTCCATCTCCAAAGCACCGTCATGATCACCGTCGTCACCGGCTTGACACCCTGATCTCCATTGAAGCATCGTTGTCGTCTCGCCAACTATTGCTATCACGACTATCGCTACCACTTAGTGACAAAGTAAAGCAATTACATGGTGATTGCATTTCATACAATAAAGCGACAACCATATGGCTCCTGCCAGTTGCCGATAACTGTTACAAAACATGATCATCTCATACAAAATTTTATATATCATCATGTCTTGACCATATCACATCACAACATACCCTGCAAAAACAAGTTAGACGTCATCTACTTGTTGTTGTAAATTTTACGTGGCTGCTACGGGTTTAGCAAAAACCGTTCTTACCTACGCATCAAAAACCACAATGATTTTTCGTCAAGTGTGCTGTTTTAACCTTCAACAAGGACCGGGCATAGTCACACTCTATTCAACTAAAGTTAGAAAAACAGACACCCACTAGCCACCTGTGTACAAAGCACGACGGTAGAACCAGTCTCATGAACATGGTCATCTAATGTCGGTCTTGGCCGCCTCATCCAACAATACCGCCGAATCAAAGTATGACATGCTGGTAAGCAATATGACTATTATCACCCACAACCTGGCTCATGCATAAAACATCTACGCATAAACCTGGCTCTGATACCATTGTTGGGGAACACAGTATTTCAAAAAAAATTCTATGATCACGCAAGATCTATTTAGGAGATGCATAGAAATGAGTGGGGAGAGTGTGTCCACGTACCCTCATAGACCGAAAGCGGAAGCGTTAAGTAACGCGGTTGATGTAGTCGAACGTCTTTGCGATCCATTCGATCAAGTACCAAACGCACGACACCTCCGCGATCTGCACACATTCAGCTCGGTGACATCCCTCGAACTCTTGATCCAGCTGAGGCCGAGGGAGAGTTTCGTCAGCACGACGACGTGATGACGGTGATGATGAAGTTACCGACGCACGGCTTCGCGTAAGTATTACAACAATATGAACGAGGTGGAAATCTGTGGAGGGGGCACCGCACAAGGCTAAAACAATCAACTTGTGTGTCTATGGGGTGCCCCCCTCCCTCGTATATAAAGGAGGGAAGGAGAGGGCCGGCCGGTCTCATGGTGCGCCACCATGGGGGGGGGGGGGAAACCAAATCCTACTAGGAGTAGGTTCCCCCCTTTCCTAGTCCTAATAGGAGGGGGAAGGAAGGGTAAGAGGAGAAGAAGGAAAGGGGGTCGACCCCCCTCCCAATTCGGATTGGCTTGGGGGCGCCTCCTCTCTCTTCCACTAAAGCCCATGGAGGCCCATTAAGCCCCGGGGGGTTCCGGTAACCTCCCGGTACTCCAGAAAATGCCAGAACTCATCCAAAACCTTTCCGGTGTCCAAACATAACCTTCCAATATATCAATCTTCATGTCTCGACCATTTCGAGACTCCTCGTCATGTCCGTGATCACATCCGGGACTCTGAACAACCTTCAGTACATCACAACACATAAACTCATATTACCGATCGTCATCGAACGTTAAGCGTGCGGACCCTACAAGTTCGAGAACTATGTATACATGACCGAGACTCATCTCCGGTAAATAACCAATAGCGGAACCTGGATGCTCACATTGGTTCCCACATATTCTACGAAGATCTTTATCGGTCAAACCGCATAACAACGTACGTTGTTCCCTTTGTCATCGGTATGTTACTTGCCCAAGATTCGATCGTCGGTATCTCAATACCTAGTTGAATCTTGTTACCGGCAAGTCTCTTTACTCGGTCTGTAATGCATCATCCCGCAACTAACTCATTAGTCGCATTGCTTGCAAGCTTATAGTGATGTGCATTACGGAGAGGGCCCAGAGATACCTCTCCGACAATCGGAGTAACAAATCCTAATATCGATCTATGCCAACTCAACAAACACCATCGGAGACACCTATAGAGCATCTTTATAATCACCCAGTTACGTTGTGACGTTTGATAGAACACTAAGTGTTCCTCCGTATTCGGAGTTGAATAATCTCATAGTCATAGGAACATGTATAAGTCATGAAGAAAGCAATAACAACAAACTAAACAATCATCGTGCTAAGCTAACGGATGGGTCTTGTCAATCACATCATTCACTAATGATGTGATCCGTTAATCAAATGACAACTCATGTCTATGGCTAGGAAACTTAGCCATCTTTAATTAACGAGCTAGTCAAGTAGAGGCATACTAGTGACACTCTGTTTGTCCTAGTATTCACACATGTATTAAGTTTCCGGTTAATACAATTCTAGCATGAATAATAAACATTTATCATGATATAAGGAAATATAAATAACAACATTATTATTGCCTCTAGGGCATATTTCCTTCATTTTATGGGGTCTTCTAGAGATGCTCTTAGCTCCTCCTTCCCGGTCGGAAGCGTCGCCTAGCATAACGATCGCCGTACGTCTCGCTTGGCTGCCCTTCTCTCACTCTCTCTCTCCCGGGAGAAAACCCGTCTGGCACTTGGGACCCGGTCGGAGTCAAGACGAACAGACATTGCACCGACGGATGGCGAGGAACTCTCTACTACACTATTTTTTGAGCGGGGTGTCTACTATACTTAAGTAGTAGAACACCTGTGCGTTGCTACATGCTATAAATGGATATAAATGAATTGAATAAATGGATATACATGAATTGAACAAATCGTGTACCAGCGAGAGAGCGTACCGGTGCAGGGAAGCTCTTGCGAAAATACTTTTTAGTTAGAAGGCTGGCTGCTGATGAACATTGATTTTAGAATTGTAAACATATCCAATTAAGACACTACTACATCAAGATGTCTCAGATAATGTTGGCATCGATGCTGATGTTCCTCCACCTAGCTCCATTCTGTTGTTGTCAGAGCATGGAACTAATTCATTTATGACCAAGAAAAAATATATACAGTACAAGAGCCTTGCAAGAAATATAGAAGAAAGATTGAGATTCCTGCAATTTGATGCTCACTTTGGCAACAAACAGTTAAAAGAAGATCATTAACTAAAAGGTGAAGCCAGAATTATGATGTCGCGACCAGACCCGAATGGATCTAGCGCTCTGTGCTCAGTGTCATCCTGGATCAAGAATGCCGACACAAAGACAAGATTTCAAGGATTTATAGCAGAGTAGCAATCACACACTTATTACATCGTTGTCCACAAGGGAACTTGATACAATAATATGGCTTAAGGCCATCTAATAATAACAATGGAAGGCTTGGAAAACGAGTGAGTCCATCAACTCCAACGGCATCACCGAGTATAGAACCACAACCTAACATCTTACTCGTCATTCTAAAAGTCTGCAACATGAAAAGTTGCAGCCCAAAACGGGTCAAGACATGGAATATGCTGGCAATGTAACACATAGAGAGTAATGAAGCAATGAGCCTACACTACATGCATATTTGGCTGGTGGAAAGGCTCTACGGTTACATTTTTGCATAAAGCTGATTTTTCCCTACATCAAAGGAATAATTTTATTTAACTATCATGGTGGTTGTTAAACATTGAGAATGGTTGACAGCATCCTCAATCCCAATTAAAAAGTACTCATTAAAACCCAATACATTTATTATTAGAAGTAGCATGTTGAGATTCACATGATATTCAAGTACTAGATACTCAAAACGTCCATAACCGGGGACACGGCTAATCATGATTAGTTTATACACTCTGCAGAGGTTTGCGCACTTTTCCCCACAAGACTCGATCGCCTCCGCTTGGTTCTCGTGACTACATGGTGTTTGAGAAACGGATGACCGAGACATAGTCTTTCGTAAGCGCTTAGCACCTTACATGTGGGTAGACCGTACCAACCTACATCCCCTACATCAGCTAGCCTACCCGTAAGAGTTCGCACAACTTAGTCAACTACGCCAGAGCCCATAATTGGCTTGTGGCTGCACACGGAAGTTTCCAGTTTGAATAATCTTATGATCCCTTAGAGCACAGGTGGCGGTCCAAGAAATACAGGCAAGTCCTCGATAGAAACCAGGTGCCTCAATCCACCCAGATGTGTGTTTAGATTGCCACCTTAGATAAACCATTAATTAACAATCTCACATCTGTCATGGATATTCACTCACCCAATCCATGTCTACTAGCATAGCATGGCATAATCAAGCAAACGTAGAAGTAACTTCCAAGGTTTCATAAGTAAAACAGGTAATAGGTACTACCTCAATCTACTTCCCATCCCACAATTTGATTAGATCCTAATCATGCAAGTGTTTGAGGGTTTGATCTAATGCAATAAAACTGGGTAGTAGAAAAGGTATGATCAAAGTGTTACTTGCCTTGCTGATGATCCGCGAGTCCTAGAGATTCGAAATAACAAGCGGCGCACTCCGGGTGATCTAACGCAGACAAACAACAAGCATACAATAAGTACTAATCTATTGCTCAGGAAATCTCGAATAAAAGATCTAACCAGATAGTTCAACTTAAGAACCCTGGTTACAAAAGAATCGAATCAAATAAAGCATCGAAAGTCGGAACTCGAGAGAGAACGACTCGGTTTAGCAATCTGAAATTAGGTCAAAATTTCACAGTAGCAAAACTCTGTGAAAATAGGTTAGTCGAACGGCGGTTTCATATTTAAACTCCAGCGCTTGAATCACCTGATTCCGATAAACGAGCGAGAAATAAAACAGTTTTGAAAATCAGATCCAAATCAAATCGTAAAATAACGGATTAATTCCGATTAAAAAGAAAACGATTTAACGAGTTGAAAAGTGAGCGTTCGTTAACAGAACGAATCTAACGAACGCGTTCATTGAAGCGAACGGTTCGGTGGACGTTCGTTAAATAAGAAAACCGAATAAAAATAAAACCAATCTAGGTTTTTTAAAAAAACAGAACATATTTTTTTTTAAATAAACCGGACGGTTTACGGTGGAAAAACCGAAACGGCGCGGGGCGGCGGTGGCTACCTCCGGTGATCGCCGGAGGGCGCCCGGCTCGGGAGAGGGCGGCGGGTTCGGGAGGCGAGGCGGCGGGTTCCCTGGCGGCGTAGGGAACGGGCGGCGGCGGCTCCACGGCGGGCGGGTTCGGTCAAAAGTGGAGGGCGGGCGACTCCGGGTTGGGGGTGAGAGAGGGGGGCCGGGTTATAAAGGGAGGGGGGCGGCTGGCTTGGGAGGGGGCAGGGGAGCCGGGTCCCGGCGGACTCGAGGCAAGGCGGCGTGGCGGCGGGCTCTCCGCTCGGGCGGCGGCTGCCAAGGCGAGGGAGGAGGCGGAGGTGGGCTGGAGGCGCCGGGCCCTGGGCCTGGCTGGCTTGGGCCGGGCCTCGGTCCAGTGGGGGCGCTGTTTTTTTAAATAAAATTAAAACAAAACAAATAAAATAAATATCAAATGAACTCCAAATTAATTAAAACAATTTTCCCCGACTCCTAAAAATGAGTCGAACAAAATGAACTTTAAAACAAAATACATGCATAAAATTTTTAAAATGCTCATTTTGCCTAAGCAAAATAAATCTTCCAAAACCAAATTTGGTTTATTTATAATATCTTCATTTTTCCTAATTGCTTGGGAAAGTCATATTATTCCCTCTCAAATATTTTTATAGGAAAAATGTTATGAAGATAATTTAAATAAATCCAATGATCCTATTTTCAAGATTTGGAAAATCCCAAATATGAAAATAATGAAACTTCCAACTCTCCGAGGGTCCTTGAGTTGCGTGAAATTTCTAGGATCGGAAAAATGCGAGAAAAATATGATATGCATGATGATCTAATGTATAACATTCCAAATTGAAAATTTGGGATGTTACAAACCTACCCCCTTAAGATGAATCTCGCCCTCGAGATTCGGGTTGGCTAGAAAATAGGTGAGGGTGGTCCTTGAGCAAAACTTCCTCTCTTTCCCGAGTGGCTTCATCCTCGGTGTGGTGGCTCCAATCGAACTTTGCAAAACTTGATAACCTTCTTTGCGGGTAACTCACTGGCATAATCGAGAATCTTAACCGGTTTTTCCTCATATGTCAAGTCATCCTTCAACCGTATTGCTTCCAATGGTACTGTGTCTCTTAACGGTACCTCTCGCTATCTCGGGTGACATTTCTTCAATCGAGAAACATGGAATACATCATGAACTCCGACAGTCCTTCCGTAATTCCAACTTATATGCAACTTCTCCCATGCGTTGCAAAATCTTATACGGTCCAACGAAACGGGTGCTAACTTTCCTTTAACTCCAAAACGCTTAACTCCTCAAGCGGGATACTCTGAGATATACTGTCTCCAACTTCATACTCAATCGCTTTGGCGCTTTGAATCGGCATAGCTCTTTTATGTCCGGTAGGCTACCTTGAGCACATCTCGAATCAACTTAACTTTCTGTTGAGACTCCTTAATCAAATCTGGTGCGAACAACCGACGATCTCGATTTAGTCCCATGACAACGGTGTCCTGCACCTTCTTCCATACAAAGCTTCGAAGGTGCCATCTTCAAACTGGTTTGGTAATCATTGTTGTAGGAAAATTCTGCATACGGCAAATTATCATCCCAGCTAGATCCATAATCTAGGGCACAAGCTCTCAAAGATGTCTTCCAAAATCTGATTGACTCTCTCGGTCTGTCCATCGGTCTGTGGGTGGAAAGTCAGATCTTGAATTCCAATCTAGTTCCCAATGTTTCGTGTAACCGGTTCCAAAATTTCGAGGTAAACCGGGTTCCTCTATCTCGACACGATGCTCCTCGGAACTCCGTAAGCACACAATTCTGGTCATGTATATCTTTGCCAACTTAGCACGCTATAGGTAGTCTTGACTGGAATAAAATGAGCTACCTTTGTTAAACGGTCGACTATGACCCAAATCGAGTCATATCCTGAACGAGTCTTTGGCAATCCTGTGATAAAATCCATGCCTAGTTTATCCCACTTCCATTCGGGTATCGGCGGTGGTTGTAACAATCCTGCTGGCTTCTGATGTTCTGCCTTTACCTTCTGACATACGTCACAAACTGCTACATACTCCGCAATATCCTTCTTCATTCCGGTCCACCAGAAAGTATTCTTCAAATCCAAATACATCTTGGTATTTCCTGGGTGAATCGAATAGGGTGAATCATGGGCTTCTTGTAAAATCAACTTCCTGATCTCTGGGTCATTGGGCACATAAACACGGTCTTCAAACCATAAGGTATCGTGTTCATCCTCACGAAATCCTTTAGCTTTTCCTTTGCTCATTTTCTCCTTTATAGTGGCAACTTCCTTATCCGCCTCGGGCTTCTCGATTTTGTCCATCGCTGTTTAATCAATCTCCAATGCTGCTACATAGCCTCTCGGAACTATTTCCAAACATAGCTCTCGAAGGTCCTCGGCTAACTCATTGGGTATTCCTCCCATCATTAGGGTATTGACGTGGCTCTTACGGCTCAATGCGTCATACGACATTAGCCTTTCCGGGTGATAATGCAATCTCATATCATAATCCTTGATTAGCTCTAACCATCTCCTCCGTCTCGAGATTCAATTCCTTCTGTGTGAAGATGTATTTCAAACTCTTGTGATCCGTGTATACTTCACAATGATTTCCAATGAGAAAATGTCTCCACGTCTTCAGGGCATGCACTACGGCTGCTAACTCCAAATCATGAGTGGCATAATTCAACTCGTGGGGCTTAAGTTGTCGTGAAGCATACGAAACAACTCTTCCTTCCTGCATAAGCACTGCTCCAAGTCCTCGACGTGAAGCGTCGCAATATACCTCATAATCCTTAGTCTGATCTGGCAAGTTATCAAACTGGTGAGGTAACCAATCTTTTCTTCAACTCCCGAAAACTTGCCTCACAGTCCTCAGTCCATATGAATTTATTTTCCTTCTTCAACAATTCTGTCATAGGCTTAGCAATCCTTGAGAAATTCTCAATGAATCTTCGGTAGTATCCTGCGAGTCCAAGGAAACTCCGAATCTCTCCAACGGTCGTTGGTGCTTCCCATTTGGTTACGGTCTCAACTTTCGTGGGGTCAATCGCTATCCCTTCTCCGGATATAACATGTCCGAGAAATCCAACTTCCTTTAGCCAAAACTCACATTTGCTGAATCGGCATACAACCTGGTGTTCCCTCGGTTTCTCCAAAACCAATCGCAAATGTTCCTTGTGTTCCTCTTCATTCTTCGAGAAAATCAAAATGTCATCAATGAACACCACGATTTAACTTATCCAAAAACTCCATAAACACTTTGTTCATCAGGTTCATGAAATAGGCCGGTGCGTTAGTCAGTCCAATGACATAACGGTATACTCGTATAGTCCATATCTCGTGGTAAATGCTGTCTTGGGTATGTCCTGCTCCCGAATCTTCAACTGATGGTACCCTGATCGCAGATCGATCTTGGAAAACACCTTGGCTCCTTGCAAGCGATCAAACAGATCATTTATCATAGGTAGTGGGTACTTGTTCTTGATTGTTACTTCATTCAATCCACGATAATCAACAACCATTCTTAACGATCCATCCTTCTTCTCCACTAGCAAAACGGGTGATCCAAGGTGAAGAGCTTGGGCGTATAAAACCTTTATCCAAAAGTTCCTTAATCTGCTTCTTGATTTCCGCCAAATCCTGTGCTGGCATCCTATACGGTCGCTTCGATATAGGGCCTGTTCACGGCAACAACTCGATCAAAAACTCAATGTCTCTATCCGTGGCATTCCCGGCAACTCTTCCGAAATACATCAGATAATCCTTCACCACCGGTACTTCTTCCTGTACCACTCCTGATAAGCAATTAACTTGTGCTCTCCTCGGCTCGTGCCGTGATACATACTTAATCCTTCTTCCTTTTGGTGTGGTGAGCAAAATTGACTTTGTGGTACAATCTATGTTTCCTCCATACTTTGATAACCACTCCATTCCTAATATCACCTCCAATCCTTGGGATTCCGTAACTATTAGGTCCGAGGGGAAAACATAGTGTCCAATCCTTAATGGCGATCGATCACACCATTTACTAGCCATGTACTCTGCTCGGGTGAGGTTACTAGCATGGGTGACCTAAGGGCTTGGGTTGGTAACTTGTACTTATCCACAAATCCCTTGATATGTATGAATGCGATGCACCAAGATTTAAAAGAACAACCGCAGAAATGACTTAACCAAAAACTTACCGACATCGTGCATCGGGCTGATCTTCAACCTCCTCCACTTCAATGTGGTTCACCCGTCCTCTATTGAAAGGGTTGGGCTTCTTTCCAGAGCTTCCATTGCCATTTCCATTCGCCTTCGGACGGTCATTTGCATAGTGCCCAGTCTTGCGGCACTTAAAGCAAGTAATGTGACTCAGGTCTACCTTGGATGGTGTAGACGGGTTGGTGCGGTTCTGTCCGTTGCTTCCTCCATTCCCGTTCCCATTCTTGGTGCTGTTATGGTTATGCGAATTTCCTCCTCCATGGGTATGCTGAAACTGAATTCCTGATTTAGGGGTATAACGAGGTTTCTACTGAGCTCCAAAGTTATACTTCCCTTGTCCATACTTCCGCTTGCAGTTCTCAATTTGTCTTTGCTTTCCTTCAATCATGAGGGCTCGGTCTACTAACTCCCGGTAGTTGTTGAACCGGCTACCATCAACGGCATGTTGAACTCATCATTCAGTCCTTCTAGAAACTTCTCCGCTTAGTTGCATCCGTAGTAACGTCATCCGGGGCATAACGTGCTAATTTACTAAAGTCATCCACGTACTGGCCAACAGTCCTTCCTCCTTGGCGTAAGTTGCGAAACTCACGCTTCTTCATGGCCATAGCTCCTGCTGAAACATGGGCTGTGCGAAAAGCTTGCTGAAACTGATCCCATGTGACAGTGTCTACCGGGTAAGTGGCTGTGAAATTCTCCCACCATGTTGCTGCGGGTCCTTCAAGTTGATGCGCTGCAAACTTCACTCTTTCTCCATCCGTGCATCCTGCAGCGGGTCGGCTCCTTCCTATCTTGCGGAGCCGGTCATCTGCTACAATCGGCTCGGTGCTCTTGGAATACACCGCGGATTTAGTCTAAGGAAAGCGAAGTCGGATGATCCGCAGTGGTGGTGGCGGTGGGTTGTTGTTGTTGTTGTTGCCACAGTTCTGTACCAATGTTTGAATCGGGGTATTACGCTCTTGGATCGATTGGGTGATCTCTGGCGGGAAAACAAATCCGGGGTCGCGTCTCGGAGGCATCTGATGGGTTTAGAAAAGATGAGAATTTAGAATAGAATGAGGTCTAAGGGGAATCACTACCCAAATGCACATGAGCAAATGCACACAAAATCACTTCATTCAATCAAACAAAGGCTTACAACGATCTAACTATCGCAAAAGTGCGTGTACTATAATGTTTACATGGAGGGAAATACTACTAATATGTGGGGGACTTCTACTAATTATAACCGGTGGAAGACTCCATAATGTCTGCTCCATATTCGTCTTCAAAGTCGGGTTCACTTGGATCCGAATCGGTGTCGTCTATGTTGATGTAGTCGCTTGGGTGATTGACATACTGGTCTTCATTCCTGGCGCCAACTTCTTCTTGAGTTCTTCAACCTCGTACTTAAGATCGTTATTGTGTCTTGCTAGAGCTACGATCTCGCCCATATAGTCCTTGCGAGTTGTCTTTAGTTCTTCTTCAAGCTCGATGATCCTTCCCTTTGCATTACGCAACTCCAACATATCATTGCACATCCGATTCTCCCAAGGCGTCAAATATGCTGGTTTAACTCCTGGATAAATGCTGCAATGGATCTATCCTTCTTAGTGTTGACGACTTCCCATTTGTCATCTCGGCGTCCGCAAATCTGGTAGATTGTGTCCTTGAGGTCTTCTTGATAAACTTCTCCAATGCGTCCCATGGTGATGTGAGCTGCCATGCTCTTTCCTGCACTCCAGGTTGGTGCACTGAAAACACTATCTATAGGCTTGGTGATTGGGGCGAATGTCCTTCCTGGAACGTGAGCATGAATCTTCCAGCGCTCCTCTTCAGGCAGAGTGGCGTTGAAAGTCCCGGTGAAGCTTGGTAATCCAATGTTTAGGTACTTGGTAACTTCCTTCAAGTGAAATCCAAAAGGTGTGCCTTCATCCGGTTGGGTGTACTTGATCTTCGCGTCCGTCATCCTAAAGAGAGTAGAAAAGATGAGGAGTTAGAAATGAGAAGAGAGTAGTGATCTATGGCTTTATCTTAGTGGTCGTGTCCTACAGTCAACGTGTGCTCTGATACCATTCTCTATCGCGACCAGACCCGAATGGATCTAGCGCTCTGTGCTTAGTGTCATCCTGGATCGATGTCTTGACACAACACAAGATTGCCGAAGGATTTATAGCAGAGTAGCAATCACACACTTATTACATCGTTGTCCACAAGGGAACTTGATACAATAATATGGCTTAAGGACATCTAATAATAACAGCGGAAGGCTTGGAAAACGAGTGAGTCCATCAACTCCAACGGCATCACTGAGTATAGAACCACAACCTAACATCTTACTCGTCATCGAAAAAGTCTCGCAACATGAAAAGTTGCAGCCAAAACGGGTCAAGACATGGAATATCTTTGGCAATGTAACACATAGAGAGTAATGAAGCAATGAGCCTACACTACATGCATATTTGGCTGGTGGAAAGGCTCTCTGGTTACATTTTTGCATAAAGCTGATTTTTCCCTACATCAAAGGAATAATTTTATTTAACTATCATGGTGGTTGTTAAACATTGAGAATGGTTGACATCCTCAATCCCAATTAAAAAGTACTCATTAAAACCCAATACATTTATTATTAGAAGTAGCATGTTGAGATTCACATGATATTCAAGTACTAGATACTCAAAACGTCCATAACCGGGGACACGGCTAATCATGATTAGTTTATACACTCTGCAGAGGTTTATGCACTTTTCCCCACAAGACTCGATCGCCTCCGCTTGGTTCTCGTGACTACAGGGTGTTTGAGAAACGGATGACCGAGACATAGTCTTTCAGAAGCGCTAGCACCTTACATGTGGGTAGACCGTACCAACCTACATCCCCTACATCAGCTAGCCTACCCGTAAGAGTTTGCACAACTTAGTCAACTACGCCAGAGCCCATAATTGGCTTGTGGCTGCACACGGAAGTTTCCAGTTTGAATAATCTTATGATCCCTTAGAGCACGGGTGGCGGTCCGAAGAAATACAGTAAGTCCTCGATAGAAACCAGTGCCTCAATCCACCCAGATGTGTGTTTAGGTTGCCACCTTAGATAAACCATTAATTAACAATCTCACATCTGTCATGGATATTCACTCACCCAATCCACGCCTACTAGCATAGCATGGCATAATCAAGCAAACGTAGAAGTAACTCCCAAGGTTTCATAAGTAAAACAGTAATAGGTACTACCTCAATCTACTTCCCATCCCACAATTTGATTAGATCCTAATCATGCAAGTGTTTGAGGGTTTGATCTAATGCAATAAAACTGGGTAGTAGAAAAGGTATGATCAAAGTGTTACTTGCCTTGGCGATGATCCGCGAGTCCTAGAGATTGAAATAACAAGCGGCGCACTCCGGGTGATCTAACGCAGACAAACAACAAGCATACAATAAGTACTCATCTAATGCACAGGGAAATCTCGAATAAAAGATCTAACCAGATAGTTCAACTTAAAAACCCTGGTTACAAAAGAATCGAATCAAATAAAGCATCGAAAGTCGGAACTCGAGAGAGAACGACTCGGTTTAGCAATCTGAAATTAGGTCAAAATTTCACAGTAGCAAAACTCTGTGAAAATAGGTTAGTCGGAACGGCGGTTTCATATTCTGAAACTCCAGGCGATTGAATCACCTGATTCCGATAAACGAGCGAGAAATAAAACAGTTTTGAAAATCAGATCTGAAATCAAATCAGAAAATAACGTATTAATTCCGATTAAAAAGAAAACGACGAACGAGTTAAAAAGTGAGCGTCATAACGTAATCTAATCTAATCTAACGCGTTCATTGAAGCGAACGGTTCGGTGGACGTTCGTTAAATAAGAAAACCGAATAAAAATAAAACCAATCTAGGTTTTTTAAAAAAAAACCGAACATATTTTTTTTTAAATAAACCGGACGGTTTACGGTGGAAAAACCGAAACGGCGCGGGGCGGCGGTGGCTACCTCCGGTGATCGCCGGAGGGCGCTCCGGGGCTCGGGGAGAGGGCGGCGGGGTTCGGGAGGCGAGGGCGGGTTCCCGGCGTCGGCGAGGGAACGGGCAATGGCTCGGCTCCACGGCCGGCGGGGTTCGGGTCAAGTGGAGGGGCGGGCGACTCCCGGGTTGGGGTGAGAGAGAGGGGGCGGGGTTATAAAGGGAGGGGGGCTGGCTTGGGAGGGGGCAGGGGAGCCGGGTCCGGGCGGACTCAGCGGCGGCGGCGGCGGGGTTTCTCCGCCGGGCGGCCATGAGGCGAGGGAGGAGGCGGAGGTGGGCCGGGGCGCTGGCCTGGGCCTGGCCGGCTTGGGCCGGCTGGGCCTCGGTCCAGGGGGGGGGGGCGCTGTTTTTTTTAAAAAAAATTAAAAAAAAAAAAAAAAAAAAAAAATCAAATGTAAGCCCAATTAATTAAAAAAAATTTTACCCGACACCTAAAAATTAGTCGAACAAAATGAACTTTAAAAACAAAATACATGCATAAAATTTTAAATGCTCATTTTTGCCTAAGCAAAATAAATCTTCCAAAACCAAATTTGGTTTATTTATAATATCTTCATTTTCCTAATTGCTTGGGAAAGTCATATTATTCCCTCTCGAAATATTTTTATAGGAAAAATGTTATGAAGATAATTTAAATAAATCCAATGATCCTATTTTCAAGATTTGGAAAATCCCAAATATGAAAATAATGAAACTTCCAACTCTCTCCGAGGGTCCTTGAGTTGCGTGAAATTTCTAGGATCGGAAAAATGCGAGAAAAATATGATATGCATGATGATCTAATGTATAACATTCCAAATTGAAAATTTGGGATGTTACATATGAATTACTAACCATTACTTGATGACCTGTCTACACAATTGAGTGATTCTGTACGTAGTATTATGCTTATTTATAGGAGAATAACACAAAGATGGACATGTACTTTCCTGCTCCTAGACCATGAACCTATGGCATGCTCGCCAGAGGAATTTTGAAGGAATCGTACATTCTTGCGCTCCTTTGGAAAAACTTCCTACTAGGCCATTCGACTCAGAGGGATGGCTTCACGTGTTCCTTTGGAAAGACTTGCCTTCCTTTGCTTTTCACTGGAATAGAAAAATCCACATGTTGCTTAATGGATTATTTGCTTAAGTGCTTAGTGATATTGCTCCAAAAAGCCTCAGCCACTCTCTCCTTCCAAATATGTCAAAACCTCAAACTCCAACTCGGCCACACCGATATTTCCTACCCGGACCCACCGAGTTCACTTGACATAGCCACTGCCAGAAACCCTAACAGTTCGGTCTGACCAATATGGATCTCGGTCTCACCGAGATGGCCCTGCAACCTCTCTGTTTCCCTTTGTAACATTTCGGTCTCACCGAAATGAGCAATCGGTCACACCGAGTCTGCTTGACTAACTCTCTGTTTGCTCTTTGCTAAATTCGGTCCCGCCGAGTTCATGCAATTGGCGCCACCGAGATGATGTTTTGCCCTAGCCCTAGCACATCGGTCTCACCGAGTTGTTCCAGTTGGTCCCACCGATATTCCTAACGTTCACCTGTTTGAACTAATCGGTGCCATTGAGTTCTTCTATTCGGTCTCACCGAGTTGGGTCAAATGTGTGTAACAATTGGATTTTTGTGTGGAGTCTATATATACCCCTCCACCCCCTCTTCATTTGCGAGAGAGCCATCAGAACGTGCCTACACTTCTACCATTCATTCTCTGAGAGATAACCACCTACTCATGTGTTGAGATCAAGGCATTCCAATCCTGCCACAAGAATCTTGATCTCTAGCCTTCCCCAAGTTGTTTTTCACTCAAATCTCCCTTCTACCATATCCAAATCTGTGAGAGAGAGTTGGGTGTTGGGGAGACTATCATTTGAAGCACAAGAGCAAGGAGTTCATCATAAACACACCGTCTATTACCTTGAGTGGTGTCTTCTAGATTGGTTAGGTGTCGCTTAGGAGCTTCTGTCAAGAGATGTGGAGTTGAACCAAGAAGTTTATAAGGGCAAGGAGATCACCTACTTCGTGAAGATCTACCCGAGTGATGAAGTCCTTCGTGGACGATGGCCATAGTGGGATAGACAAGGTTGCTTCTTTGTGGACCCTCCGTGGACTCGCGCAGCCGTTACCCTTCGTGGGTTGAAGTCTCCATCAACGTGGATGTACGATAGCACCACTTATCGGAACCATGCCAAAAATCTCTGTGTCTCTATTGTGTTTGCACTCTCCAAACCCTTCCTTTAACTTCATATGCAGTGTGTTACTTTCCACCGCTATACTCTTAGAATTGCATCTGTAGGAAGATTGCTTGACTTGTTCGAATTGCTAAAATCTGCCCACAACTAAAATTGGGAAAAGGCTAGATTTTTATTTAGTCAAGTAGTCTAATCACCCCACCTCTAGACATACTTTCGATCCTACAACATCTCCGATTGTATCGCAAATTTTGGAATACATATCACAGTCCACATTCACAATGATAGGTCTGTTGCTTATCACTAATGACACTCTTATCTGCATATCGATAGAAAAATTGTCACATTTAGAAATATTCATCATGATCATAGCATTACCATCCACATCCTTTGCTACTTTGATTGTTTTCGTTGTTGGACGACACTATCCTGGCGATTCTTGTAACACAAGTGATGTGCAATTGGGTGCGCTTTCGAGGAAAAATGTCTAGCGGCAGGGAACAATTTATTGTTTATATCTAAAACCAACATATTTTAAGCTCACATTCATTGCATGTATTTCACAAAATGCTACTTGATACGTCTCCAACGTATCTATAATTTTTTATTGTTCCATGCTATTATATTATTTGTTTTGGATGTTTATGGGCTTTATTAAAAACTTTTATATTACTTTTGGGACTAACCTATTGACCCAGAGCCCAGTGCCAGTTCCTGTTTTTTCCCTTGTTTCAGTGTTTCAAAGAAAAGGAATATCAAACGGAGTCGAAACGGAATGAAACCAACTGGAGAATTTATTTTTGGAATAAAAGCTACCGAATAAATTTGGAGTGCACGTCAGGAAAGAGACGAGGGAGCCACGAGGTAGGGGGGCGCGCCCTCCACCCTTGTGGGCCCCTCGTGGCTCCCCTGACGTACTTCTTCCTCCTGTATATAC
Source organism: Aegilops bicornis (assembly GCA_021605145.1). Lineage (NCBI taxonomy): Eukaryota > Viridiplantae > Streptophyta > Magnoliopsida > Poales > Poaceae > Aegilops > Aegilops bicornis. The sequence continues at coordinate 522,246,394 of CM038673.1, forward strand.
CACTATACCCTAAAACGATCGGGGAACAGAATAGATCGGGAGTTCCGCCGCCGCAAGCCTCTGTAGCCACCAAAAGTCAATCGGGACCACTGCTCCCAAGACCTGCTGGAGGGAACCCTCATCGGTGGCCATCTTCATCATCTCGGCGCTCTCCATGACGAGGAGGGAGTAGTTCACCCTCGGGGTTGAGGGTATGTACCAGTAGCTATGTGTTTGATCTCTCTCTCTCTCTGTTCTTGATTTGGCACGATCTTGGTGTATCGCGAGCTTTGCTATTATAGTTGGATCTTATGTTTCTTCTCCCCCTCTACTCTCTTGTAATGGATTGAGTTTTCCCTTTGAAGTTATCTTATCGGATTGAGTCTATAATGATTTGAGAACACTTGATGTATGTCTTGCAGTGCGTATCTGTGGTGACAATGGGATATCACGTGATTCACTTGATGTATGTTTTGGTGATCAACTTGCGGGTTCCTCCCATGAACTTATGCATAGGGGTTGGCACACTTTTTCGTCTTGATTCTCCGGTAGAAACTTTGGGGCACTCTTTGAGGTTCTATGTGTTGGTTGAATAGATGAATTTGAGATTGTGTGATGCATATCGTATAATCATACCCATGTATACTTGAGGTGACATTGGAGTATCTAGGTGACATTAGGGTTTTGGTTGATTTGTGTCTTAAGGTGTTATTCTAGTACGAACTCTAGGGCTGTTTGTGGCACTTATAGGAATAGCCCAACGGATTGATTGGAAAGAATAACTTTGAGGTGGTTTCGTACCCTACCATAATATCTTCGTTTGTTCTCCACTATTAGTTACTTTGGGGTGACTCTTTTTTGCATGTTGAGGGATAGTTATATGATCCAATTATGTTATTATTGTTGAGAGAACTTGCACTAGTGAAAGTATGAACCCTAGGCCTTGTTTCCTAGCATTGCAATACCGTTTACGCTCACTTTTACCACTTGCTATCTTGCTGTTTTTATATTTTCAGATTACAAAACCTATATCTACCATCCATATTGCACTTGTATCACCATCTCTTCGCTGAACTAGTGCGCCTATACAATTTACCATTGTATTGGGTGTGTTGGGGACACAAGAGACTCTTTGCTATTTGGTTGCAGGGTTGTTTGAGAGAGACCATCTTCATCCTACGCCTCCCACGGATTGATAAACCTTAGGACATCCACTTGAGGGAAATTTGCTACTGTCCTACAAACCTCTGCACTTGGAGGCCCAACAACGTCTACAAGAAGAAGGTTGCGTAGTAGACATCACTACTTCCTCCTTCTTAGTTTACAGGGCATGCGCGTCGTTATAGGTTGAGAATTTTACTAGCTATATATGTATTAGACCTCTCCCAATGCACATATGCTTAATAAGGTGCTAAGTGCATTAATTTAGCAACTATAGTCCCCAATGCATAGGTGCTTAACCTGTTGTCGCTAAGCTCTCTTCATTTAATGACTTAGCTACTAAACTCTCTCATGCATTGGTGAGTTTGCTTCATTTAAATGTTTTGCCTAGGTTCATGTGCTTAGCGTTGGTTCTTCCTGGGGTCACCAAACCCACCTCTCTCCTCTTAATTGTCTTGCCACATCAGATTTTTAGCCTACATGGCAGGCTTAGCACCCATACAAGGTGAAGCATTGGGAGAGGCCTTATATGTGATGAAAAATATTTGTTTAGAAACTACATCCACTTAAAAATCCAATGATATACTTTTGATGACATATAACTCATGTTTAGTTAGCTAAATGAATGACCTAGAACTACGCGCACACATTGTAAACCGAGACGGAGGGAGTAGTAAAGAAGTGGAGAGTTTTGCACTCCCTCAACTCTACGGACAATCCAATGACACAAAATGAATTATTAGGGTGTGAAATCAAAATTGCATGATAGCATTTTGCTAATTTGGTTACTCTTGCAAACATTAATGTTTACTAAAAACTTCAAAACTATATAGAATGTATGTGGCAACTAATATGCTGCTAAGAATTAGTATAAGAAAATGGGCTAATGAACACTATAAAATTTACAATAAATTGCATGCTTAGTACGACGGGGAAAGATTATTGAATGCATCAGAGCATTCATTGCTCCAGCTTTGAAATGATGGTGGTGCTGAGGCCGCTTCTCCCGTGCCATGTACACAAGTGTTGGTAGCACATTTCCATCGTCATCATTTGCATTTTTTGTCTTTGCCCTCTATCAGAATCTAGCAAAAGTCAGAATTATATAACTTGAAACTCCCAAATAGCATGAAAGTTATTTACTCCAGAATCATTCAAACCTTTACTCAAATTTGGAGGGCAGGAAAGCTACCTTAACAACTGGATGGTGATTTTTTGAGGTATTTTCTTGGTCCCATTCATGAAATCCTTTATGGTTTTCTTTGAATTCCTTGGAAATTTTACTTGACAAAATAGCTGTATCAATTCGCTCGGTCATATCTTCGTACATATCCTGCCAAAAAATGAAAGGTGTCAGTTGCCATGCCAAATGTTGAGCACTACGGGTAGGCTGCACCTGAACATTAATTACTTATCTAGTCACATGTGTGTGCCATGTTGTTCCCTGCTCAATAGACATTTGATTACACGTGTGAAAAAAGATGTTTGGAAAATCTGCTTGCCCTCATAAGTGACCATTCTTTTGGGGTGCACAAATCTTGATGCCCATCTGACTCTGAGAAGTAAATGGCTGGAGATCTTGGCTCAATGTTGTATCTCTTGCAGAATGGTATCCAATGCTTTGCAAATATGGAGGCCTCCCACAGAGCATAGAAAGTGAGAATTGAACCTCCGTCATCAGAAAGGTACACACTAAGTTTTTCGGATGGGTAATTGTATGCCATGAGCGATAGGACGGTGGAGATGACAAGACTTGGTGGCTCTGACAGTGGATGTGTGGTGCATACAAAGATATCCACACAAGGTAGGCTTTCTCCGTACCTTCTCCAAATGACATAGTAACTTCATTAACGCTCAGTGCGGGAAACACATGTTTCAAAGCAGTAGAACCGTACAGTTGACACCCTTAAACTATAAAAACAGTTCACTACTTTTGGATCCAGCTTTGAGAGGAATGAGTCTGAGGTACCTGGTTTATGAGTTGAGTGTTTGTTCCAGAGTCGCAAGAGTTGAGGTGTTCAAATGGACTTATTCTTACAAGAAACGACCCCTTGATTTAGTCCTTACCTTTATTATCTAGCTACCATCTTTTTTCTAGAGAAAAGGCATCTCAGTCTAGCTTATTTATTTACTTTTAGGTTAGTGATCTCTGATCTTAATGTGTGCCCTTTGTCCTTGATACAGTCTTCTATCTTGGCAATCATAATTCTAAACAATCTAACCATTTGCTTTTTAACTGTTGTAGCATAAAATAGAAACCCTTGTGGTGTACTCAAAGTTCAAAAATCGAAAGCATCAAACTTTTTGTCTAATTAGTTAACAGAAAAGTAGTCCTATTTGTTGGCCCGCGTCACTTTAAAGCTAGCCTAATGTAGATTCTCAGTGCACTCAAGTACTACGTGTTCTGTAAGACTGTAACTCATAGGCTACTATCAAGTATTAAGAAAATTAGAAGTATACAGAACTACTAGATCGTGAGAATCAGAATAAGGTGGGCCCCTCCCTATGGAAAATACCCCTAGAAATCGACCGTTATGTTTTGTTGAATTTGTTACATTTCTTTTCTTGAATATGTGGTTCATTATTGTGAGTTGTGACAATGGGCTCTTGTGTGCCTAACTGAGTCCAAGAGCTTCAAGAAAATCAGTCGATGTACATAAAAGGTCTGCGGCATGTTCATCGTTTATGGTAAAAAGGCATGTCACTGTTTATACCATTGACCTGGTGGGTGGCATTGCCACAAGCTCACAAAAAAGAGCTGAATGCATTTGCTTTATTTCGAAGATATATACACAACAGGCTAACAAATAGTAGGCGTTACTGTAAGCTCCATCACCATCGCAAGACTAGTTTGTCTTTTAACAGTCTGCGAATGGCCGTCGTAGATGCAACACCACCCACCTCCTCTGGGATGGCCCGACTCTCCTTCAGTCCCCCTGTGACATACGGGCCCATGTTGATGGGTTCTATAGGGACCTGTTCTCCGATGCTCCTTGGAGCGGCCTTTCATTGGCTCTAGATTGCTGGACCGGCATCCAGCTGGTCTCTGACACGGAGAACGCGGTCGTCACGGCCCCCTTCTCTGAGGGCGAGGTTTGGGCTACCATTAAAGGCATGACCCCTACCTTGGCGCCGGGGCCTGATGGCCTTCCAGTTAAATTCTTCCAGACCTTCTGGAACGCGATTAAACCTGAGATCATGACCATCTTCGATGAGTTCTACGTTGGGTCCATCGACCTCGGATGCCTCAACTATGGGATCATCTCGCTCATTCCCAAGGTCCCTGGGGCTTCCGACATTCGCCAGTTCCGCCCGATCACGGTCATCAACGTGATTTTTCGGATTCTGGCGAAAGGGTACGCCAATAGGGTGACCCTACTAGCCGACCACATTACCCACCCCAACTAGTCCGCCTTTATCCAAGGGCGGTATATCCTGGATGGTGTGCTAGTTCTTCACAAAGTCCTCCATGAGGTTCGCTCTAAGCACCTCAAGGCGGTGTTCCTGAAGATCGATTTCCATAAAGCCTATGACACTGTTAGTTGGTCTTTCCTTCGGGAAGTTCTGCTCCGAAAAGGCTTTGACAACCGTTGGATCTCCAGAGTGATGTAGATGGTTTCCTGCGGTCGCACTGCTGTGAACATCAATGGTGAGATCGGTCCTTACTTCCCCAGCTCCTGTGGGGTTAGGCAAGGTGACCCCTTCTCCCCATTCTTGTTCAGTATGGTGGTGGATGCGCTTGCCGCCATTCTGGATAAGGCTAAGGTCGCAGGGCATATTCATGGGATCACCCCCACCTGGCCGGCGGATCCGGGATCGCCCTCCTCCAGTATGCCGACGACACCATCATCATGGTCAAAGGCTCTGATGCGGACATCTGTAACCTTAAGTTCCATCTCCTCTGCTTCCACAAATGTATGGCTTCAAGATCAACTTCGACAAGAGTGATGTGATGGTGCTGGGCTACTCTCCTGCAGAATCCTTGAACATTGCCAACCGGCTCAACTGCCTCCTGGGCTCCTTCCCCACAACCTACCTGGGAACGCCCATTAGTGACACTCGGCTCACTATCGGGGACCTACGTCTGACCGTTGCCAAGTTACAAATGCGCATTGAGCCATGGCAGGGTAGGTGGCTGTCTAAGGCGGCCCGGACGATCCTCATCAACTCCTCCCTCTCCAGCCTCCTCCTGTTCCTCATGAGCTTCTACAGCCTGCACGAGACGCTCCACCATGAAATCGCCAAGGTCCAGTCCCGCTTCTACTGGGCTGGCGACAATAATAAACAAAAGTACCATATGGTCAGCTGGCCTGACATTTGCAAGCCTCGGGAACAAGGTGGCCTCGGTATCATGTGCTCTAAACGCATGAATATTGCTCTCCTATCCCGCTGGCTATGGAGCATCTCGCAAGGTCACGGTGGCCTGTGGTTAGACATCATCCGGAATAAGTACCTGCCTGGGCAACCCCTAGCCTTCTGCCAGCGCACTGGCGGCTCCCAGTTCTAGCAGTCGGTTGTCCAACTTCTCCCAGTCCTCCGCATCGATACCTCCATCTCGGTTGGATCTGGGGCTGCTACGATGTTCTGGTTTGACCGATGGGCCCGCAACACCCCCTTCGCAGCTCGCTTCCCCGACCTCTTCTTCATCGTTGTTGACCCCCTGATCTCAGTTGAGAGGGCCCTTATTGACTTAGGGCGCCTTGCATTCCGTAGGCCATTTGGGCCTCCGGATACCGCCTCATGGCGGGAGTTGCTTGATTGTGTCGCTCTCCATGAGCCAATGGTGGACGCTGGCCCGGATCAAGTGCGGTGGCGCCTTGAGCCTTCTGGCCAATTCTCCACCAAGTTCTTATACCAGGCCATCGCCCCCTCCTCGGCACCTCCCCCACTTACGGCAGTGTGGTCTATTCGCCTTCCACTGAAAATTTGGATATTCACGTGGCAGTGGATTCGCGGTCGGACCCCGTCTGGGGTCGAGGTCCTCAAGTGCAATGGCCCGGGTTCTGGCTTATGCCATCTTTGCGGTGTCCCCGAAGACTCGAATCACATCTTCTTCTCATGTGTATCAGCTCAATTTGTCTGGAGCTGCTTTAGGGAGGTGGTGGGTGAGAATTGGTGCCATACCAACTTCCCCGGCCTATTCACCGAACTCCAGGACCCCCCCCCCCCCCCTGTCCTCGCGCCACATTAGGTGGCTTGAGATTGGGACGATTGCTTGGACCCTCTAGACGATTCACAACAAGCTTGTGATTCGGCGCAATCCTCTTCGGCAGGCTACTGACGCTCTTTTCAAACTATCTGGTTACTTGCAGATTTGGCGGCCGCTTAGCCGCCCTCAGGATCGGGACGCCATCTCCGCCTTTCATCGCCGACCTTCGCTCGATGACCGTCCTTCTGTCGCCACCGCCACCCCCGGAGCCCGACTAGACGTCTCCTGCGCTTCGGACTGCTCCGGCGCCCCCTTTCCTTTTTCCATTTTTTGGGCTTGTTGAGTTGTGCCTCAACAGAACCTTCTGTACTTCATGTTGTGTGATTTGGGTGTGTGTCTGAACTAGTCCATGTTTGTGCGCTCTCTGGCGGTTTGCTTTATTTATAAAGCGGTGCGAAAACCTGTTTCGGTATACAATCTCAAATTGTCGAAACAACCCTAGTTTTTTTGATGGCATGACACAGCTGGAGCATACAACCCCTGGACGTCGTAGTGACCTGGCAGTGAGCCTGTCCCTCATGGGGCCGCGGCGGAGGGGGCTCCAGCGCACGGACTGCGTGACGGTCCATTAGGCGGCGTACCAGAGCTCCGCTGCCAGCATGCCCAGCCACGCCGCCCTCCCCTCGCCGGCGGCTGGAGTGCGTGCCCGGTAGTACAACAGCAGGAGGATCCCCGCGGCCACCGTGACGGCGTGGAGCCTGTACACCGCCCGTCCGTCGTGCGTCTCCATCTCGAACAGCCTCATGGTCCTCTCCATCTCCCATGCTCGCCTGTCCCTCTGTCGGTCTTTTGTGATTTCTCTGCCTCAGAACTCGTGTACAACGGCACACACATGTAATGAGGGGTCTGTCCGGGAGGATCTCAACTCGTGTAGTTGTACTGGACAACCGACCAGCGTGGACCTCCCCACCCCACACTGCACTAGTTTGGTGGACAGGATTGCCCGTCCCACTGACCCACTCCTCGCGCGCACACACCCCCACATGGCTACACCCTGTGGCCCCGTACGGCATCTCCAACATGACTCATCAAATCGTCTTGACCGGATGATTCGACCACTTTCAAACCTCTAATGCGGACACACATTTTAGGTTGGACCAGTTCGGACATTCGAAATCCCAATGCCAGCCCCAAATCGGGGCTGGAGAGTTTGGACATTCGCCGCCTTAGTGTTCGACAACCTGGGCTCACCCTTCCCATGTCTAGAGCCCCCGGCATTGATGCCGCTCACATCGGCTTGTCGCCTACCTGCATTCAAACCCAGCCGGCCTGTGCCGCCCGAGAAGCCCACTTCAGCTTTAAAGTCGGACAACCTCCCCTTCCAAACCCTATTCTCACCCAGTCCTCCACATCTCCCAAATCTACCGCACATCACACCTCCAATGGCCACAGCGATAGATAAAAAGATGCCCGAGAAGGATAACGAGCGCACCCGGGCATGGTGGCTGCTTGGCGGCTACCACTCGACGCAGCCACCACCACAGCAGGGCTCCAGATCCGATATGCGGCGCTATCCCCGGTCACCGGGTCCGTCTTCATCCATCGTGAAGGAGAAGCGGGTTGACAAGGAGGAGAGCGACTAGGCCGAGCACGCGGCGAGGACTCGGCAGTACCCGCCCACGCCTCATGGGCGGCGACAGATGGCGAAGTTCCAAAGAGACATGCAGATTACACTACGGGACTCATTGAGTGACTAGGGTCTGGCGCTGTCATATCCTCTATGCAACCATGGTGTCCAAATTAGACTCCGCGTGTAGTCGTCCCTGTCGCCCCGATGCCAAATGGTGCCTGGACCTAGTGAAGCAAGAGTCATCCCAGCCGAAGCTGCGTAGCCGCCTCGACTACTATCTGAGCGGTAGTGGCTAGCGTCGCACATCGTCCTTGCTGTCGAGGGTAGGGAGATGCCTCACCAAGGTGGAGGCACGCTTGGAGCGACACTAGGTGCAACGCTTGGCGGTGTTCGCCAAGACTGACATGCCGCCGCCCCAGGTCATTGCTGAGGCTTGGGCCTTCGATAGGTGCAAGACCACCAAGAAGATGGTTGCCCACTGTCAGCGTCGTCTGTACTAGCAGCTCCTCTTGTCGAGCAGGCCGGGAGTGAGCGCTCGATCCACCTCCAAGCCAACAAGAAGCGACCCAAGGTGGAAGAGGCGGCCAAGCGTTTGCGTCGGGAGCAACGCCCCGGCCATGGACAGATGCCGTGATCGTTGGAGTTGTATCCTCCACTGGAGCGATTACGACAACTCAACGACAGTGGCGACTGCAGTGCCGGTGGGCTTGGAGGCCATGCCTACGAGGTGGCCGTGTGCTACTTAGCCTAGTATTAGTTTAGTTATGTTAAGTTAAATTTTGAGTAGTTTGGATGAAACTTGTTAAATCTTATCTAATATGCATGTAATATATCGTACTATGTTTAATTTCGTGTGTGATTCATGTTTGAAATGTTCGGACGAGGGAAATTAGGGAGACAATTTTGGATGGCCGGCGCCCAACCGGATGTCCACGGACATGTCAAATTGGTCATACAGTGCAATATACAATAGGTACCTTAAACTCATTCAACAAAACTAAGTGAGACAAAGATCTAAAAATCATAGTGAGAACACTCAATGATTCAAACGTAATATGTACAATCCAGTGCCACCTTGCTTTGTCTCTACATTGAGATCTTTGTCCAATGGTCCAAATGGCTAGATCCTATGTATCCAGCTAATGGTCTGATCCTATACAAGTTGTCCCCTCCCTAGTAAAATGTATTGTAAAGAAATCTGTGGTATTCCGATTCACACAGATATGGTGATTTTGGGCACTGCACAGTCTTCAACAAGTTACTTTCATAGTTAATATTCTTACAAATATGTTGGTAAGAAGATATACAAAATAAATTGTATTGTGAAACTATTTTCATTGGTACAACTTTGCCTAATTATTGTGAAGAGTTTCCTCTTAGTCAGTGCTCTCGTTCGCAAGATCTAAGAAATGACAGGATACAAGAGAGGGAAAGGTGGTTGAAAGGGGATCATGATTTCAGGCGGGCACAGGTGAGATGAGAAGGGGTTAGGTGCAGCATTGTGGATGAAAATAGAGGGTTTACGCAAAATGTCTGTGTCCTGGCCACCTTGCTAAATCTGGACAACTCATTCTTTATTCAATGGTGCAGACGATTGGATCCTATGTATTCATGTGTCCACCTAAAGCCCTAATTCTGTACAAGTTGCTCCCATACTAGGGTTTCGCTAGTGCTAGAGGAGATTGAGTTAGATCTGGCATTGATTGCACTGGCGTTCTTGACATTTTTTGTTTGGGTATTTTTATTTTCACAGGGGTAATTTGATCCATGGTTAATCCTGAGTCAAAGGGCTTATGCAAATTGCCTCTGCCCAACCTGGGGATGCGCCACATATAAATACAATTGCCCATGAAAGTATCAGAGCAAGTATTCCAAGGGAACCATAAACCATGCCAACTTGAGTACTTAATTACACACCAATGCCTCTTGTGGGACCTTGAACTATTGTAGCAAGTAAGGCCAACATCACAAAGCCAATAGAAGCTAGTGTAACTGGGAATGGTATTCTGCATTTCTCCTTCCTTAGGAACATTGCTTCATAGAATGGGATACTGGTGAATACCACCATCCCACAGAGAACGAGCTGGGGGAAAAGTGCATCCAAGTGTACATTCCATCCACCTTTCATGACTTTACTTAGCCCTCCCAGGAGGCAAACAAGGTTGAGCAAAGAGATAGTCGCGATGATCACATATTCTGGATCGGACGACCCGAATTCCATAATCTCTTGCTCATACCTCTTGGACTCGTCTTCATCACTTACCTTTGGTGAAACCACAAAATTCATCTTTGATAGTCCAAGTAACTTCCGGAGATTGTCAAGGACTCCAAAGAGGTATGAGGTTATTCTTTTGACCAACCACATCCTCTGTCCATTCCACCATCCTTTCAGATATTGCCTCATATAGGTTGTACATAGTGGCGGAGCTTGACAGAGATTGTTGAGGGGGCAAAACAAAGTTATGAGGGGCGAAAAGGGCATATTCTGCTAAAACTATGATAATTTTTAAAGTTATAGCTTACGAATTAATGATATTTCATATACTTTCTCTAGGGTAGGGGGGCATAGCCCCCTTTGGCCCTAGTGAAGCTCCGCCACTGGCTGTACATGTTCTTCACGCAGAAGACATATACGAAGGGTGCGATCCATTGACTTGTAATGTGAACAACACATGAATATTACATCAGTTTTCTAATATAAAACATATATGTAACTAAGGTGAGGCCTTTCCATAGTATGAATCATTTACCTCTGGGAAAAGGGAGGTGCCTTTGAGGAGGGCCAGTGAAGGGATGATAACATAATATAGTGTAGCGAGCGAATTGGTGCCCATAGTCCATAGATATGGTAGCCCATCTGATGTCGTAGCTTGGTTTTTCCATGCGCAAACAAGAAGACATTGTACTTTGAAAGGAAAATCGAGAAGATACCCTCGCTCCATCGCTTGTGTTGCGGTATCGTCTGAGCAAGTGTTGTTGGACCTACACCCATAAACGTTGGTTTTTTAGGATTGTTGTAGACCGAGTCCCATCCTCTGCAATGTATTGCCAACCCGGTGTTTACATCCTCCACCGCGCAACCATATTTTACCCCAATCTCGTCTCCCCACTGCGTGTCGTGTTCGTATGTGCAAGCTGCTAAAGACTTGGCTTTCTCTTCTGTATCATCTATGCTTTCTTGTAATTTATCCTTGGTCCCTGCATTCCAGTCTTCTTGTTAGTCTTCAGTGAACTTCCTACCGCAAAGGATCTCCCTTATGTGGAAACATCCAGTGCGAATATACATAGGGCCACCTAAAACTGTCCATACCACCCATCTCCACCTTTTAGATTGAAGTAGCCATGTTAGTGTCAATAATTATAATATGGAGAAAATGAGAATTGTAAATGAGGTTACAATTTGCCACTGATAACCTCATTGATGACATGGAGGGAGTTCCCATATATGTTATTCTTGCTCAGATTGTAATAGTTCTGAGGGTACTGCACAAATCCGATCTTGTGACCCATTTCTTCATCAAGGAAGAAGCACAGTGCATCTCTGACCGCACCGTTGTTGTTGGAGTACATATCACAGTCCACATTCATGATGATAGGGCTGTTGCTTATCATGATGATACCCTTATCTGCATTTCGAGAAAAATATGACACATTTTAGTTTAAGTCCACTAAAGCATTACAACCTTTCATAGAATATAAAATTGTATCTAATTCCCTCAAAAGGTTTGTCATCTAATTGGCCACGATAATTGAACACCGACAACACCGATTCCATTCCAGTAGGCTAAATTGGTGTGGTGTCAAGCTACTCTTAGTCTCTCACTTGTCTCCTGCTTGGCGGAGGGCAAAAGTATGGAAACAGTGCATCACCATGTGCTTTTAGATGTATCGACAAGTGTATACATTGGGTGTATGGTATTAGCTAACTTCTTTATGGCTTCTGTACATTCAAAAACCAAAAATTATCGAAATCACGGTAGGGAAACCTAACTTTCTTCCTGAAAAACATAGAGGTGTATGCATGTGTATGCATATGATTTGTGATAACAAATATACGTTTACAAGCAGCATTGACAATTGTGTTTTGTATGCATCCATGGATATGGTGCCCATTTTGGATTTTTACTCGATGTCTTTGATGTCACTAGAAGATGAGTAGACATCATCTACTCAAATTTGTGTGTACATAAGCATAGTCCGATTACAACTTGGATTTCAGCGTTGTCCAACAGACGTTGATTTGATTGCATGGGCTACTCATATGAGTGCATACCAGAACCAGCACACCTCGGAACTTGAGCGATGCAACAATACCTTTATTAACATACGGTAAGTGACTAATGCAGCATCAACCAACTTTTTCTAATTGATTCTGGCACACATCTCGCTGCAACAGATCCACTAACAATAAGCCCATGGACTATTTCCCTATTGAGGCTTTCTGACTGTACCAACATATTTTAAGCATACATTCACTGCATTTATATTTCATAAAAGACTGGAGAAGTGGAGGTTTTCTCAACTCTAATTCTCTCAAGTACTTGGGGAAATTCTATTGTGGACTATTGATACAAAGAGGTGAAACTGAATGAAGAAAGCACAACACACCATTTTGTTACTCTTGTCCAGTAATACAATTTATCACAAACTTCAGAATTATAAATTAGAATATGGTGCAGGTGCAACTAGTATTTCACCAAGAATCAGTATTAGAAAATGAGTTTACTAATGAAAACTATGAAGCTTACAGTAAACTGTCTACTTAGTGTGAAGGGGCAAGGTTAGTAAGTTTACCAGAGCATTCATGGCCCCAGCTTTGAAGTTATGGTGGTGTTGAGGTCTCTTCTCACGCGCCATGTAAACAAGTGTTGGTAGCACCTTTCCTTCATTATCAACTGCATTTTGGTCCTTGCCGTCTATCAGGATCTAACAAAAGAAACAAGTTTAGAACTTGAGACTCACAAATACCATACAAGTTATTTACTCCAAAATCGTGGAAACGTTTACTCCATTCTGGAGGGCATGATAGCTACCTGAACAATTGGCTGGTGATTCTTTGAGGTGATTTCCTGGTTCCATTCATATTATCCTCTATGCGTTGCTTTGATTTCTTCGGGAACTTTGCCCGACATGACAGCCGTGTCAATTCGCTCAGTCATTTTGTCAAACATGTCCTGCCCAAAAGATGAAATAGTATCAGTTGCCATGCCAAATGTCAAGCACTATATATAATAATCTTGTCATCACCAGTGTATGTCAATTTATTCCCTGTTCAATAGCCATTTGATGCACGTGTTTTAAAAAGAAGAAGATGTTTGCAATATCTGCTTACCTTGATCAATGACCATTCTTTTGGGGTGCACAGTTCTTGATGCCAATCTGACTCTGAGAAGTAAGCGGCTGGTGACCTTGGGTCAATGTTATATCTCTTGCAGAATGGCACCCAGTGCTTTGCAAACAAGGAGGCCTCCCACATGCCACAGAAAGTGAGAATCGAGCCGCCGTCGTTAGAAAGGTACACGCTTAATTTCTCGGGCGGGTAGTTGTATGCCATGAGCGATAGGATAGTGGAGACGACGAGGCTTGGCGGCTCCGAGTAGGGGTCCGCAGTGCACACAAAGATGTCCACACACGTTAGCCTTTCTCCGTGCCTTGTCCAAATGACAAATTAACCGTGTTAGTGCTGAGCATGACAAATAGTATATGTTTGGATGATGAAATATATGAAAACAGGTCCCTGGTTAGCTAGTTTTTAAATTTGATTTTGCTACCCGGGAGATGCATGCAAATTGCTCTGGTTTGCCATGATGGGACGGTGTACCTATCAGCTGATGAGTCCCGGAGCTTGGACCAAACCAGACAACCGTACCGAAATTTAAATTCTGCAGCGTGTTCAGCGTTGATTTCGATCCACTTGTTAAATGCATTTACTACATTTTAGGAGATCTTCTTGAATATGTATTTAGAGAGGGAGCCCTCTTTATCAAAAAACAAAAACAAAAAAAAGAAGAAGAAGTCTTAACCAACTCCTCTTGTATCTCTGTCGTAAGAAAGGGTGTGGAAAAATAATACTGTGCATATATATATAGACACACACATGAGTATGTTGAGCATGGCAAGATTATACTACGTATCTTGTTGTGCATGAAACTGATGAGACGCCACCTTCCCGTTACACACACAGTCCATGCATTAGCTAAGATTGCTGGGTGTTGATGCTGGCGTGCCTGCCTCGGCGTGGTGCATGAGGCCAGGCCAGCAGTACAAATCGGAACACGCGGCGCGGTAGACGCACGCACGGTGTAGCCAGCCAGGGGCACTGGAGGCAACAACACTCGTGTGGCTACTGGTGGCCAGTGGAAGTGCAACTATGGCACGACAGCACACGTTTGTTCTGCCTTCATTGCCACTGAGATGCTGACAGGTAGGTCCCCGTGCGCTGGACGCCATTGATCACTGCTGGTCTGGCTGACCGCTCCCTTGCTCCTGGCCGGTAGGCAAAGCTGTCCTGCCCGGACGGCGGCCCGTTGGCACTGGCCGTTACATGCACGGACAAGTGCATGTGGGAGTGGGAGGGATGTGGTGGTTTCTTCTTCTTCTTCTTCTTCTTCTTCTTCTTCTTCTTCTTCTTCTTCTTCTTCTTCTTCTTCTTCTTCTTCAGGTAAAGTCAAAGGCAAAGGCAAGATGAGCAGCACTCTGGTTACTACACAAGTCCTACGCACGACGACGACGTGTCACCTGAGCTAACGTACGGATTAGGCAACAACGTAGTGGTAGGAGTAAGCAAGGGAAACACGTACTCCCTTCGTTCCAAATTACCCGTCGTAGAAACAAATATATTTAGAACTAAAGTACATCTAGATGGAAAATTTCACTGTGCATTATAATACACCAGAGCACATGTATTATATGGACGATTTAACGGATGAGAATAACTGGGCCTTTTTGAGCCCAAGGGTATTTTCAACCTAAATTTTTTTAAACTTTAATCGGCCCAATTAGGTCCAGGGGTATTCTCGTCCTAATTTTTTTAATTAAATTAATTGCATTAATAAAGCACTTCATTATAGAGGTCCAATCATCGTGCGTACTCTTTTGAATTTCGGTTCGAGCGGTTCATCCTCTCGAGCCCTAACCTCGGGCCCCCTCGATCGCCGCCGATCGCACTCGTCGTGTCTACCCCTCCTGCTCCTACTCCCCTCACTCCCTCCATCGCAAGTCACCCCAGTCGGGTCACGGCGCCAGATCTTCCGACGAGCCGCTAATCCACTTCTTCCCCGAGCGGACGCCACCTTCCCCGTACCAAGAGGCCACATCATCCTCATCGACGTGCATCAACTTTTTCACGCCGGATCTTCGCTGTAAGTGCCTAGCCCTCTCAAATCTTTTCTGGTCACTTGTGCATATAGTACCAATAGGGGTCGGATTTGGTTCGGGTTTAGGATATGTCATGTGAGGTTTAGGGTTTATCGTTTCAGAAAGTTGTGGCGAGATTTCGATCGGATTTTGTTAGGGTTTAGGATATGTCATGTGAGGTTTAGGGTTTATGTTTTCGTAAAGTTACGGCGAGATTACGATTGAAAGGAAGTGTAAGTCGGATGTAGCTAGGACATATTGAAGGACTTAGTTAGGGTTTTGTGGCATGGGAAAGTTGTCAGTAGATTTGGATTCAAAGAAAGTTATTTTGGATTTAGTTAGGAGATACATTTGAATTGAGTTTTGAGATATTTTGGATTTAGTTAGGAGATAATTAATTTTGTATGGAGTTTGGACTTATTTTGGATTTAGTTAGGAGATAATTTGGATTTAGTTAGGAGATACTTTTGGATTTAGTTAGGAGATAATTTGGATTTAGTTAGGAGATAATTTTGAATGGAGTTTGGAGATAATTAATCTATCAGGGTGGATCTATCAGGGCATTTGAAGGACTTGTGGACTTTGGATTTAGTTAGGAGATCATCGATTCTGACTACTACAATCAATTAAAAATTTCTGGATTTAGTCAGGGCATATTTACTTACAGATTTTGAAGGACTGAGTTAGTGCATAATTTCGGTAATGTATGCTATCCATCCGTAACATTGACTGCCTGCTTTCGCTGGCAGCATAACGACATGGATGATAAAGGCAACGATGGCAAAAACTTGGGTGATCTGAGTACGGATGACAAGGACATGGGTCATAGAACAACGAAGGCAAAGGCATGGATGATAAGGATAATGAGGATGCGAGCAAGGATGGCATAGACATGGATGATGTACATATGCAAGGTAATGGAATTGATAATAAAGGCATGGCTGGTTCAGACCTGAATGAGTGTATGGAATACTTAGAGATTGTGAAGAAGACTTTCAGATCGAGGAAGAAGCCTACATGTTCTCGTAGGCTATCACGAGAAAAAAAGGGTTTGGTGTTAGAAAGGATGATCTGAAATGCAGGGGTTGGTCCGAAACAAAATGCATACTGAAGGACATACAAGTCTTTGCAAACAAGGATGGCGGGCCCTTAAGGACTTTAACAGAGCTGAAAGGAAAAGAACACCGAGGGGTCTTTCTCGGTGTGGGTGTCCCGCTCTTTTTCAGGTTGAGATACAAGATAGCAGTGGCCTCTGGTTCGTCAAGAATTTTGTGGACAAGCATAACCATCTATTTGTCCCTGCTGACCTTACTCCCTACTTATCGGCTCATCGTAGAATGACTGATGCACAAAAGGCCGATGTCATCGAGTATGCTGTCGGTGGAGTTCGAACACATCAGATTATGAATGTAATGGAGAAGAATGCCAGAGGTCCCGACAAGCTTGGATTTATAGATCGAGACCTATACAACCATGTTTCAATCCAGAAGAAGCGCAAGATAGAAGGCAGTGATGCTAGATATTTGCTCACCTATATGATTGCACAGAAAAAAGCAGACCCGGAATTCTTTTTCAAATACACAAAAGACAGCGAAGGACATTTGAGGAACATATTCTGGGCTGACTCACAATCCCGCATTGACTATGTTGCCTTTGGTGGTGTCGTGGTGTTTGACGGTACATATCGGTCTAACAAGTACAGGCTTCCGTTTGTTCCATTTGTTGGTTTGAACCATCACTGCAGCACAGTTTTGTTTGGGGTCGCTCTAGTGTCAGACGAGACAGTTGCATCATACCAGTGGCTTCTTCATGTATTTTTGGAGGCAATGTCCCACACGGCACCAATTTCAGCAATCACCGATGAGGAAGTTGCAATGGCTAAAGTAATAGCTACTGTCTGGACCGGAACAGATCATCGTTTGTGCACGTGCCATATCAAGGAGAATATGGTGATGCACCTCCGCAAGAGAAAGCTTGAGGAATTTAGGGAATTCATTTACCGTCGTTGGGATGTTGATGAGTTTGAGAAAAGATGGGAGGCTTATAAGGTTCGGTTCAAAATAAAACCAACAGAAAGAGGTCGTCATGGGTTAACAGGATGTACGAGCTGCGACACAAATGGGCTGCTGCGTACACAAAGGGTAGATATTTTCTAGGCATGATGAGTAATCAGAGGAGTGAGTCTCTCAACTTAAGGCTTCATGTGCACCTAAACATGAAGATGCAGCTTGTTGATTTGTTGCAGCATGTTGAGCACTGTGTATCCATAATGCGTAAGAATGAAGCAGCATTAGACGCAGTGGCGACACATACGATACCCTTCACTAAGCTGAATGCACACCCTCTGGAGATTGTTGCCTCTTATATTTATACAACTGTTATGTTTCCACTGGTAAAGCGTTAGATTGTCGAAGGAAAAAATTGGCAGGTCACAGACCGGGTAGCGTGTGATGGTTTGGTCGTGTTTGAAGTTTTGCGCAAAGCCCCATATGATAAAGTCCCATATGGCAGGGATGCTAGAGAATTGCAAGGTAAGGAAGGTAAGTATGCTGAGGACCTGCATGCAAAAAAATTGGATGCTGAGGATCCCAATGACTTGGAAGGTAAGGATGCTGAGGACTTGCATGCAAAAAGCTTGGATGCTGAGGATCCCAATGACTTAGAAGGTAAGGATCTTTGAGGACTTGCATGCAAAAACTTGGATCTGAGGATCCCAATGACTTGGAAGGCAAGGATGGTGTGGACTTGCATGCCAAAAACCTGGATGCTAAGGATCCCAATCACTTGGAAGGTAAGGACAATGAGGAGTTGGATGCAAAAAAGTTGGATGCACAAGGCGTGGATGCTAAGCCTGTGGATTTTATATATCACGTGACTTGTCTGTTTACAGGAGCAAGACTGGATGATGCAGCTTGTAAATGTAAAAATTTGGAAAGTCGGGATTACCCATGCGCACAATATATTCTGCGTTCTGGATCATCTTGGTGTACGCACATTTCCAAAAAAAATTGTCAAGAAAAGATGGACAATGCATGCCAAGCCAACGTTCCCTTCTTCGAGGACTGCGAATACTCATGTATGGTCTGATCACATAAATAAGTATCATCAACTATGCAACATGGCTAGTGACGCTTTATTCACAGCCGCAGCTAGCGATTCACAGCCAGAACAGGTGATGGAGCTCTTCCAGAGTATATTGGTTGATGGAGAAAAAACAGATTTGGATGAAGGCCATAAATCGTTTGTTCCTTTGCCGGCATACTTCTCTACTACTCGCGAATGCTGCACTGATGACGTGGAAAATCCAATCAAAATAGTTTCAAAAGGGAGACCAACTACCGAAGAATCGAACAAGAGGATTAAATCCAGGCGCGAGCGGATGAGAGGGAAAAAAAGCAACGAAGTTAGTGCACATGTTTATCTCATTGTTCATTTCCATACATGCTTACAATGTTAATATGTTCTCTCTTTTTCTTCAATTTACTCAGGAACAAATCGGGGAAATCAAAGGTCACAAGGAGGAAGAAGTGAAAAGAGAAAGACTCAGAGACAGAAGAAGACACAGATTCAGATATAGAAGAAGTGGAAGATTCAAAAAAAGCAACGAAGTTAGTGCACATGTTAATCTCATTGTTCATTTCCATACATGCTTACAGTGTTAATATGTTCTCCCGGAGAGTGTTCACATGTTTTTCTTCAATTTACGCAGGAAAAAATCAGGGAAATCAAATAGCACAAGGAGGAAGAAGCAAAAAGAAGAGACAGAGTCAGATACAGAAGAAGAGACAGAGGCAGATACAGAAGAATAGGAAGATTCAGGTACAGAAGAAGAGAAAGATTCAGATCACGTAAGAAGAGGGAGATTCAGATGAGTAAGAAGAGGAAGATTCAGATGCACGAAGATGGTGGGCTGAGGAGGGCTAGAAAGAGACCATTGGAGGTTGCGAGAAGAGGATTACATAAAACCAAAAAGTGGGCATTAGCACAATTGTGCGTGCTTAAACATGTTTTGAATGTTGGCTGCAGATTCATCTATTTCATTTTTGCAGGAAAGCATAAAGGCGCTCCAAATGTCAATGCTGGGAGGACGAAAAAGAACGATGACAAGGGTGCGCGAGGAAAACCAGTGAAGTTAGTGTCTGTACTTACATGTCCGCTCTAGAAGTCGGGTATTTGCTAGTACTGTGTTGACATTTCTTAACTTTTCCAGGAAAGTCTCTAGTAAGGGCGGTAAAGAACAGGCCAAAGGGGTGATGAAGATAAAAAGGCCCGCTAGGAATGTACCACAGGCTGAGCGAATAAGAGCTGTCAAGTTAGCTTCTGTAGCTATGAAAAGAAAATCAGTGAAGTTAGTGTTTTTCTGTTATAGTGTACAGTACATGTTAAAATCTTCTTTGCTATCCTATTAACAAACGTTGTTTCATGCATGAAAGCTAAAGTGAAGTCGAGACAAGATGTTTAGATGCACAGGGTCAAGCAGAGAAAACAAAAGGATTTCTGGGGTCGAAAAATTAAGAACAAACTAAAGTAGACAGTTTTCCATGCCGTGATCCACCTTGTTTATCATGTATTAGACCTATTTGATGGACTGCCACTATTTTTCTGAATTCCTCGTTTGATTGGTACACCCTCATTTTATTATGGACGAATTAGACATGGTAGGCTAGTTATGATTTATCAACATCGATGAAACAATGCATTTTTAGTGAAGTTGGTTTTCTGTATTTTTTTTACATAATATATTACTGAAATTTGTTCAAAGTGTAGTCAAATTTCATACTTGAAATATAAAATAGAAACCGAAAATTTATATATATATAAGAAAATAGAACGTTAATAGAAACCTCGTTTTCAAATAACATTGAAAATCGTTTATTTTCAAATAGAAAATAAGCATACTGATATTTTAAAAATAGCATGCTCATTTGAAAAAGCATGTTCAATTGAAATTAAAATAGAATGAATATGCTGATTTAAAAATAGCATGCTGATTTTAAAAATAGCATGCTACTTTTAAAATTATAATGCTCTTTTCAATATGCTACTTTTAAATTAAAATGCTGATTTCAAAATATCATGCTAATTTTAAAAATAGCATGGTACTTTTAAAAATATAATGCTCTTTTCAATATGCTACTTTTAAAATAGCATGTTGTTTTCAAAAATATCATGCTTATTTTAAAAATATAATGCTCTTTTCAATATGCTACTTTTAAAATAGCATGCTAATTTCAGAAATAGCATGCTGATTTAAAAAAATCATGTTCTTTTGAATATGTTGTTTTTAAAAATAGCATGCTGATTTCAAAATAACATCCTCATTCTAAAAATATAACGCTTAAAAAATTACATATTTTTTTAAATATGTTGTTTTGAAAGCAGCGTGCTGATTTTGAAAACAACATTTTTTTAATTACACTTTTTAAAAGATAGCATGTTTTTTAGTATATACTATTTTTCAAATTAAAAAAACATCATTTTGGAAATAGCATGCCATCTCGAAAGTAACAGAAACATCATTTTTTTGCATTGCATTTCGACTCGCAAGTTTTTGTTTTGCATTGCATTTTTTTGTGCGACACACACACAAACCGCCTTTTCAAAATAACTCGTACTACCAACACAAAAACCTCGTTCAAAAATGAAAGTAGTGTCTAATCCATTTGTAACCCGGTTAGATTTGATTCTAAAAATACTAGCATCACTGTGGCAAAAAAAGGAAATATAATTGCAGTCCATAAAGGTAATTATATCAAGGAGGGTACCAGGGTGCGTTATATATATAGACTTGCATAGCAAGTACATTACGCCACATAGGGTTCATACTACCACCAAGTTACTGCCAAGTTCCACTTACTGGACGATCTTCATATCCAGTCGGACCCAAAAGTTATACCACCAAAGTACCAGTTACTACCAAGTACCAATTACTACTAAGTTGCACTTACTGGACCCAAAAGCTGATACTACCAACTTGCAGTTACTGGCTAGTACATACAGATTATAAAACTAGCGTCAAACTACTGCCATGGGTCAACAAATCCTCATGCCACTAACCATGTTCACCCTAAGCCCACCTCCACTCCTTTCCATGAACCTGAAGATAGCCATTTGATCTTCTTTCATTCTGGCGCCCTCAACGACTTCTCTCCAGTTCTTCGTCATGATCGCACGCCCGTCCTTCTTGCCCATCTTGAACAAGACCTTTTTATTACCTTCAAAATGTTCGTTGGTGACACGAACAACCATGGGCTTTCGCAGATAATCTTTGAGGTAGGCCACGACTGTAATCCTTTGAGAAGCACTGATTGCACGGGGAAATAAATAATATTACATAAAAATGAAGTATGATTTGCACACAAAAAAGTAAGTATGATTTGCACACAAAAAAGTAAGTATGATTTGCACAACCACGCCCGTCCTCCTCTCTGTCTCTACATGATGGCATTTTCACTAGTGAAGTATGATTTGCAAAAAGAAAAGTCCAAGTGTTTACCATCTTGCTCTTCCCTCTGATGACTGCCGAGCGAGTGACGGTGCTGACATAGTATGGTATGGGAGGTTGGCACTGCTTTACTATGGATTTGAGACAGTCCCACCGATCCTCGTTTAGCGATACATGGTTGCCGTAGAAGATGCGATCCTCGAAAGTTCCTTTTCTCACAAGGTATCCCGGACCTGTATAATTTTTTTTAAGATGACAGAGTAGTAAATAGTTTCATACGTAAGATCTAGAACATCAGCACTGGGTTAATGATCAATGCCTACTCCAATGATCAAGAAATGAAGGACATAGATAACCCAATCACATCCACCCAGCAATATCTCATAGAAACATGGGCAAATTGAATATTTGATTTATTTAAACTAACAACTAAACACTGCTCTATGTAAGCTCTATTTCAGTCAATGTTGATTTGGAAGGTCATCTAGAACCCAAACAGAGTAATGTGTGGTAATCAAGTGTCACTCAAACATCAACTTTTGATATTTCACGGTTCATTTAATATCTGACCAGCCAAATAGAACTTTACCCCGTAGTGCCAAGATAGGATCATGGTCCACATCTCCATCTCCATCAGAACTATCATCAGTTTCATAGTCTCTAGAGGTGTCGTCATCACTGCTATAGCCGTCACTCCCACGTGAAGTGCCATCTGAAGCATCATCTGAGGTGGTCCGGTGATCACTCTCTTCACTGCTGATGATGATGGTTTCCCTTGCCACTCAAACCTGTTGCATGCATTGCAATGAACAAATGTTAGTTATTGATATATGAAATCAGTCTTCCATTAAGACTTGTTAGCACCATATACAATGTGAATAATCTTTTCACATACTTCTTACTAAGTACGTAGTTCATGTATAAACATCTACACGAAAAAGCTAGTCGACAACTATTCGCACGACTAGTCAAGACTAGTGGTTAGACTCATAATCATTGGGCGGACATAACCAATTAGGATATTTCAAGGTTACAATTTTGTGAGATGGACAAGAAAACTTGGTAACCAACCAATTAGTAGCCATGTAAAAATGAACCATGATTGACTACTCTCATCGAGCAATACGTGAAACTATAATTGATCTGCCTTTGATCACTACAAATTTCCTGATGGGCTGTTGTGTGGTACCATCAGGTAATAAATATAAAGTCTTTAAATTGTCCCAACAAAACAAATAATGCATTTGTTGCTGTACATAACATTTTTAGAGGTAGTTGTGGAGGTTAATTATCCAATTTCCAGTGAGAATAAGGACATGATAGAATCTCTCAAGCAAGATGACAGCACAGTGAAGGCTATGAGAACGAGCAAGGTATGCTGACCAATAGCCACCCTTTTGTATACTTGCTATTTATTTACTCATTACTACCCATACCAACAAGTAAAATCATGATTATGAAGTATAATGGCAGAAAATCCAACAATGAGGAATTTGTTGCAATGTGTACTACTAGCTCACATGAAATTTTCATTGACCCCAACAAGCCCATACCATATCTTGGAGATAGGCTGACATAATTCAAGTAAGCAGTAACAACAATCAGCAAAAATATGCACCAGCCAAAAATATTACATGTGTGCATATATCGTCAAAAATATGCACCAATCAAGAGCAGTCTATACTTGACAAATCCTTGAAAATATGCACAATCATCATACTACCGTCGAGTAATACATGAAACTATAACTGATCCTCATTCCATTATTACAAATTTCCTCATGGACTGCTTCTGTGCTCGCCTTTTTAGATTTTAATAACTAAGCATCAGCAAATACATATACACAGTCTTCAAACTATCCCAACAAACCAAAACATGTGTATGCTCCTGTGAATATAATTTTTCTATATCTAGCAGCGGGGGGCCATTTTCCAGGAGGAAAAAGTACTTAATAGCATCTGTCAAGCAAGATGATAGCATAGTGAAGGCTATGTCGACGAGCAAGGTATGCTAGCCAACACCCACCTTTTTCTCTTACTTGCATGAAAGTGTTTACCCATTACTACCCATACGAACAAGTAAAACCATGATTACGCAGTACATTGTCAGATTATCTTGCTGTAAAATTACTTGTTGCAATATGACCTACTAGTTGACAGTAAATCTGTGAATACCCGAAACATGCACACAAGCAAGTGTCAGATTTTAACTTGGGCGGTGCTGCTAGATCGCAAAATTAAGGTAAGATCGACATTCGAAGGGCAGGGAAGATCAATCTTACCTGCGAAGTGGTACCAGATGGGGCTGGAGTAGACTTGTTCGAAGCTGGCACCACCGGAGCTTCGGGCGGCGCGACCAGGATTGGGGAGAAGAGGTGCCGTTGTCGGACCTTGCTGTCGACGAAGCAGTGGAGAATCGTGGCCGGAGCAGGGGGGAGTGGGTGGCCTCGCGGATCCGGCCGATTTGACGACGACGGGGGCGGCCAAGGTGACGGCTTGGCAAACCCTAGCCGTCGTCCTCCGCGTCACCTCTCTGTCTCTGCAAAGAATGAAGTGTGGTGGGATTGGGAATGGGGGTGGGGTTGGGGTTGGGGCCATCGCTCGCTTTTCTCTCTGCCTCCCACTTGTGTAGGCCCACAAAAGGAACAAAGTGTTGGGCCGGATCAGATGCAGATTTGGCAGCTTTACCAATTATGGCCAAACATAAAAGATCAGCATGACCACAGGTGTTCTTTTGAGGAAACCCTACAAATACACTGTTGTTCATATTGCATGTGGATGAGTCTTTCAGTACACCAATTGATCTTGAATAATTTTAAGCACTCCACATTATATATATATATATATATATATATATATATATATATATATATATATAGGGATTGACTATTCGTCACCCTGGGTGAGGAATAGTTATTCTTCACCCCCCTCTATTTTACCATCAATGCACCATAATTTTACGTTTCATCAGTTTTGTCTTATTTCCGCCGTAAAAAAAGACCGTAACAAATTATATAATCATCGTAAGAGATATTTTATGTTATGTAAAATTACAAACGTAAAAACATAGTGTAAAATACACATAAACTGTGAATTTTCTTGTCTTATGATCTATATTTTTATTTTTTATGCTAAATTTTTAGGAATCAATAGGAATATAAATATTTGAATTCCAAAGCGTAATTTAATTAAGATATGATCGTAAGATAACTCGGGTGAAGAATAACTTATTCTGCACCACTGGGGATGTATATATATATATATATATATATATATATATATATATATATATATATATATGAAAATAATGGTTAACCAATAAAATGGTAAACTATTAGATGCAAGGTTACAAATATTTGAAAAAATCAATAATTGAATTGTATGCATTTTTATGATTAAATTTAATAAATGTAACATTTTTTCAAAAACTATGATAATTAAAATATTCATTGGTATTAAAAAACAACCGCAAATGACTACTTATGCCAACTAGATCTTCTTCAGGGTTTCAATTATTCATCTATTCTTTGGCATGCTGGTTCTCATAACGCCTTTTTCGGACCTTCTCTTTGTCCGACAAATTCTTGAGATATTGGGCTAGTGCCTTGTGTTTCGCCCTCACACCATGCTTCATTTGGTATCCTTTGGCAACTCCTTCGGCGTGCTCAAGAATACTAACGAAAGCCGGGTCCAGATATTTGCCATAGAACGCGCAACGATATGCCATAGGCTTAAGCACGTTGCACTGTCCATTCTGCAATTCTTCAAGGGTTTTTTGAGTGTGTGCATCCATCTCTCCTTCGGAAATGTCCGCATAATCATGAGAATAAGGCTGCAAGTTTAAATTATGTATGATATAAGCTGCACCATTGTTTACAGTACCTAATATTCCCTAAGTTTCATACTGTAGTGCCTATAAATTATTTTTAAAGTAAATATTTATTAACTTTGAAAATTTAAGGAGAAAAAGCAATATCAAATCCATATGAAAGCATAAATCATATGATGTACTTTTTAAAAAATTGTCAATAAACATGCACAACCTTTATGATGTCTGACTTTTAGCATAAAACCAAAACACACTAAGTTGTGGAGTGGATGAACCATTAATTTGTCAAAGATTGATTGAATAAATAATGATCATTACGTACTGATGATCAACATTATATTTAGTGCTAGATTCCATTATGCCAATTCAACAATGTATTGATGGTTTAATGATTAACCTCTAACCTTAAACTTGAAGACAGATCTAGGGTTAAAAATTTAAAATTACCATAACAGAATTCCAGTCCATGCCATGCATGTGCTGCTTCTTGTGATCAAGGACGGAGTACTGCACCTCGTTGACACGATGCTTCTCTGGGTCGGACAACGAGTAGTCCAAAGCTTTCTCGTGGGGATCCTGATCCATGTGATGGACGATTACGTCGGTGGTTAGCCCCGCAAGTCCACGATCTGTCACGACGGCGTCCATGACAGGCCCCTCACGTCCATGGCCACGATCTGTCACGACGGCCAATCGACCTCCACGAGTGGATTTCATATCCGGCGGCAGGGAGGCGGGCGTGTGGGCGGCGGCGATGGTTTTAGAGCGTACCCTAGGGGGAGAGATGCGGGGAGTAATTGGTTGTTGTAAACGCACAAAACTCCTTCTTCAGCCTCTCACCATCACGTTCACGTTGAACTCACCCTAAAATCAAGGAGAGGTAGATCGGATCTCCCCACAGGGGACAACCTCCACGAAGTAGCTAAATATGGTTACTTCAGATTTTCTTCCCAAGTCGTTTTTTGAGGGGATAATACAATTTTGTTTTTTCCTCCAATATTTGTGGCGAAATACATGGAAAAATAGTGGGAGGCACCGGGGCTATCTGTTTTCCCCCTCCAAAAGTGCACTTGTTACCAAAATGCATGTGAACATGTCATATTCCACATTTTCCTTAATACATGTTGTACACCTGCACAAACAATTGAATTGTCGTTTTCATTTTGTTATCAATTCCTAAATCTTGAATTTCAGCATGCACCTATCCCATGGCGTCTCATCCAAGCTCCCACATCAACCACGTAGATTCTTCTACCATGCATGTGTGTTGTTTCGGCGTTCGGTACAAGAGAGGGGAATCTTGATCTGATGTGATGCGATTCATGTCTAACCATAGCATGCACCGCTAGGCAACCGGGCCGACAACATGCACCGCTAGCCGCCTCGATCCAGATAATGGGCAAAGATGCTCAATTTGGACATGTTTGTTGGCACTAGTGCATGATGCGCCAATCTTGGTGTGCAAGACGTGTAGTCGTGTGTCGTTTTAACATGCTTGGCATACCGAGGGAAGGGACTTGTCGGAGATCCAACGAACCGAGGTGGGGTCAAGGGTGGATGGATGGTGTGGGTCAACTTGGCTAAAGGTTTACGATGGGTGTCTACGTGGCCAAGTGTGCATGCATGGTGTGAATCCAGTTGTGTGTGATGCACTGGATGGGCCTTTTTGGATAGGCCCCACATGAAGCGGCAACGAATTTTGAGGAAAATGAAGGAACGGGCCCCGCACTCCGTCTGCATGCCGAACTCGTTCCCTCCATTGGCTAGATCCGGCATGCGATATGGCATGCCTTCCACATAGCCCGCGTTAGGGCTTATGCGTGCCGCTCTCGGTGTTTGACCACAACCTTCATGGGTCATACGACGAGACCACGTCAGGCCCCGTGAAGCACCGCCTAGACACAAACCAGACGCGTTACCTCTTGGTAGCTATATCCAAAGCACATGCAAACCCGCCGTCTAGACCCACGTGTGGAGCATCACGTAGACGTTTAGAGCTCATACGTGGACATGCATCCTCTTGGTAGACGTTTAGACTCATGCGTTACCTCTTGGTAGCTAGATCCAAAGTGGACTCACACCACTTACGCCAGTCCCGGAACCATGCATCCCCGCCGTTTAGACTCATACGTGGACATGTGTGCATGCATGTCGTGGGTCCAGTCGAGTGCGATGCACGAGACATGCCTTGGTTACTAGGTTTAACATCACGTGGCATCTCTACCTAATAATAAAACAAATTGGGTTTCGGCCGTCTGTCACGCACTTTTGCAGAAAACCCCCTGCATTTTTCATGAATTAACCCGCATTACACATTTAAGTCATAACCGAACCGTTATTTTACATTTTTACAGAAACCCCCCTGACGTATTAGATAATTCACCCGCCGATCATATATAAGTCAAAAAAATATTTTTCTAAATTATCCATATCTTTTAAACCGTAACTCCGATTGTAACATGTTATATATGAAAATTGATTAGAAAAATGTGTAGAATCTGAATATGATGTTATTTTGTTTGTTAAATATTTTTTAAATATTATTTTGGAAGATATTTAAGTCAAACAAATATTTTTCTTAATTATCCATATCTATTAAACCGTAACTCCGATTTTAACATGTTATATATGAAATTTGAATAGAAAAATATGTAGAATTTGAATATGATGTTATTTTTACCAATTAAATATTTTAAAATATTATTTTAAAAGCAAGCTTGTAACCTATAGGGCACGTCCGTTTTTCTTTCGTACCGCGATGATCTGGATTGCAAATAAACAACCACTAAAATCATAAAGAGACGAAAGAAAACATCGATAACCACACATGAGCACCTCTGAAAAAACTGGCAGGGGAAAAACAACATTGAAACACACTTTGGTTTGTGTGAACACTAAAGCCACTAAGGATGAGAAGGAGGATAAGCGGCAACATAAAAATGATGCCTCGCTAAAATAAAGGGCATGAACATATTATGGTTATTGGGTTAAGAGTGTGTGTTATTTTTTCTCTCCCGTTGCAACGCACGGCCTCTTTTGCTAGTATTATATAAGAAGAAAACGTTTCATGCCTCACCTTATTAGGACTTGGCGCATGACTAAAAAAAGTGGGCCAATGTATTTTTTAAGAAAGAGGAAAGGTCGTGGCATCCACCAATACCTTATTACAATGAAAAGAAACTACATGTATGACGTGCATGCATATGACTACTTATTTTTCTCAAAAAGGAAGCTACATGCATGACGTGCATGCATAGGACTCTACTTAAAATAAACAATGTTATATACATGGAAAAAAATCTATATGCATTGCCGCTAGCACAGGACATGTACTAAAGCCTTCCTATATGTTCCATGCACGTATGAATAAAAATTATCAGTTTTGCTAAAGCACATCTAGATGTGCTATAAGTATTGCACATCTAAGTCCTATGTCATTGATCTTATGTTGAGATTCATGTAGATATTTACTTTTCTTTTTTCTCTTTCTCTCTATGCTTAATTCACTCACTTAGATGTGCAATAATTAGAGCACATTTAGATGTGCCCTAGACATACCTAAAAATTATAATACTTTGATCGAGCCGCTGGTGTGCCCCAATCGAGCCTTCTGGTCATGTTCCTCGGGTCATATTCCCATCGGGCGTTCCAATGTCTCTTCCATCGACATGGAGCAAAAAAAAAGGGGTCCAAATAATGGGGCTCGTTTAATTAGAATTTATCCATCAATGCAATATGATGGGAATATCCTCTCTTTGACTTTTACCCGTTATCTCGGCCACATGAGTCATGTTACATCCGTGAACGGATGGATTCATCATCCTTGCATAGATTGATGTTAGTATGATATTTGCGTCAAGCAAGTTTATGCAATAAATTATTCCTTACTTTCTCCGATAATAAGTAGCAACGATACATTGCCCGGGTATGTGCAATATCCCTAGGTTGGAAATTGTTAGAAAATTGGTCCTTCAATAGTACATTTATGCACTTGCAAAGCAGTGTCTAATCTCTTTATATTTCCATCCATTTAATAGCCAGTTATACTCCGTAGCACTGCCGCTTACACAACTATCAACACCGAACATGACCGTCCGAGATGGTTTGATAGGAGGTGGAAGAGGGCGTTCATACGAGAATAGCGGACAACTTCAAGACTGGTGACCGAGGAGAAAGAATGGTATGAGGCCACCGATTAGATGAATTATATGCACACATGCATAAGTCCTGTTACTCAGGGTTTGATCATGTTCCCACGTGGTGCCTCATTAGTTAATTTGGTAATTTCACTATTGGCATTGAAGATGGATGGAACAACAACCCTGCACACAGAGTAATTTACGGCATATTTGTATGATGCGAACTGACGGGGCTGATGCTTAATGCCATTGATTAGACACATGTACAAGCTGGATGCAGGTTGATTTATTCCTGCAGTTGGCTTGGTCCACACGTACTGGATGGCTTCATGGATGCTCGCCGGATAGAAAATATGCACAAGCAATGCATGTGTACGAGTCGATTTAATTGCAGAAGGTACCTGCCATGATTTCTATCAGTGTAGGGTAGCTAAATACTCCCTCTGTTTGTTTTTATAAGACGTTCAGACAACTTACTTTGTGTTGTTTTTTAGCAGTGTCTGAAAGTCTAAAACGTCTTATAAAAATAAACAGAGGTAGTACAATCTTAATTCTTCGTGATGTTTTGACATCATAAATCTGTCAGTTGCATGGCAACTGAGTTAAAAGCATGTGATACCCATAGGTTTTCTTTAGTAAAATAAACGGGTGCAACTTCTTTAGCTTTATTTTAATTTGAAAAAAGTGCATCAATTATTTGAAAAGCTAAAAGACTTTTACAGTATATTCATGTAAGTTTGTATTTCTTTCTCCATCAAAATCTATTCATGCACCTTTATTAAGGAAGCACAATGAATTGTTACTTATTTAACCATTAAGCTACACAAAAACAGTTCATGCATTTTCCATATTACAACAATAGAATATGAATGGCTGAATAATGAACATAATTAACAATGATTCACAACTACACCCATTATTTACAATAATTTACTTATAGTTATAAATAAATACTTGAGGTGTCGCGCGCACACAACGTCCATTTCGGGATTTAGGGACGACAATGCCCCAGGAACCTCACATTTACTCACGATATAACATAGACCATCGTCTCCATGGATGCTAACGGCAAAACACTGTCAATTCCAACATGGCATGCAAAGAGCCAAACAGGATGCCATAGAAGGCCATCCCGTGCACCCCGAAACCGAGCCACAGATTGTGGACAAGTGAGTATCATAAAAAACTAGGGGACCTTCAGTGTGATCCTCTCACGTTGTGGATCAAACTGGACCGGATAATTCCATGGCCAGGATCTACTGATAAGATGAGAAGACTGCATAAAGAGGGAAGTGGAGGATCAGCCTGATCGGACCTATTAAACCAACGTTGTTCTGTACATAGTAGTGTCGACAATGTTTTTTAAGGAAGTAGTGTGGATGATGTTTCTATCTAGAAAGTGTGGACATTGGTCTCACATTCGGCTTACTCCAGCTGTTTTAATGGATACTAGATCATTGATGGCGCGCGTTGCTGCGCCCGTCTATTTTGACTTATATTTGCTATACTACAAAGTAATTGGTATACATTTGTTGAAGTATTGTGTTTTCTTGTGGCTTGTGGTTATTTCATCCGTCAAGCTGGAGTTCTGAAAAAATGCCATGAAATTTTACAAGCATTTATGAATTTAACCTTTAGTTTTTTTTCTGAATAAATTTAACCTTTAGTTGAATGAATTTCTGATATTAATACACGTACACGATCGGCACGACACTTATACAGAATGACTCCAGTATTTCCATCAATAATGCCATTTGTCATTTTGTTATATTTCTATACCTTAGTTTTCTTCATGGTATGATTATTATAGAATTTAGATGTTGATGTCCAACCTTTTTATAAACCAATATCCTCTATGCGCACATGCCTAGAGGATATCTTTTTATTTTGTTTTTGGCATTGGAGAGCAAATCTGAACTGAAGGCATGTACTATCTTGCTGTTCACTTGTTGTACGTATATGGTTGAGAGGCATCAGGAAATACATACAAGTTATGCTACGCTAACACTACACTGTCTAGTGCCAACATGGTCCAGATGGTTATCGTTTTCCCTAGGCGGTTGTCATGGGAGAGACATGGACCAAGCATCGTTGTGAAGCAGAGCAAGCAAACACTGCTTCTGCCTGAGGCTGGAACAGATGGAGGCTGACCGATCGGACCACACCGAACTGGAGTTGCACGTGCTTCCTAACACAAAGGACTGTATTAGCAGTTGTGCGAGGGGAACCAAATTTAGGAGATTACATTGTCTATCATTGCAAATTAAAGTTTAGCAAGAAAAATGTTTGGGGTATCAATTGGATATTATCTGTGAGCATCAATCAATAAGGTTTGGTAACCATTTGGAGTATAAGGCTGGGAATCAGATTTTATGTCAAAGAAACTCTACAAATTGTTCCAAAACAATTGAATCCATTGCCCATAATCACAAGAAAAATGATGCGAGTTCTGCAGTTTTAATTTAAAAAACGATTACTTCACCACAACATAATTCTTTTGTTTGGAAGATATCATGTCGTAACACTAACCATTTAGTATCCAGAATTCAGCAAAATTACCTACAGTGAATCGTTGGTATTTACCCACATGTTCCGTTGCAGTTACAGTCTTTGTCAACTAACCAATATACTCTACCAGCTGCCTGACCTCACCGTGTGTTGGCGCACACGCCGTCTAGCACATCCTAATCAAGTGAGATGACGCAAATAAGGAACGAATCACTGCAATGCAACGTGAACCTCTGGAATAAACTAAAGTGGATTGGCCTTACCGAGCAGCCGAAGCAAACAAGCCAATCCCTCAGGCAAACATTGGTTTCACGAACCAAATCGATTAGAAGGGGGAGTGGAAAAGATGCCAACCTGAAGAGTGAACATGGCTGCAGAAGGGATGGGGGTAGGAAGATATGAAGCAAGACGTGAGGGCGACGAGTTCTGAGGCGGCTAGATATGGCCGGCGGCGGCGACGCCGGGAGTGGGGCGCGAAGAGAAGGGCAGCATCCTCCCGCGCCTCCGCTCGAGCGCCTCGGCTGGATCCCGCGCCTCCACTCGATCGACACAAACTTCCGCTCCTCTGTATCCCGCGTCGCATCCTCTGTATCGAGCGCTGCTGCGCATAGGCTGGACCCGGATCCTGCGCCCGCAACTCCGGTCGATCCCTCTCCTCTGTATCCGCATCGCCTCTGGCAGATCCTCTCCTGTGCATCCCATGTCGTTCTGAAAAAAAAACCAGCGCACAAGATTTATCAGATTTGTGTTTTGAGGGCTAATTTATCAGATTTCTTATGGGCTGGCCGAACAGGCCCAATTGACCAGATTACTTCGTTTCGGCCGCGGGAGTAGCAGCCCATTAGGACAGCGGGCCACTGCATAACACATGCGGGACAGATGCCTTTTTACACGAGATCAGATGGCCAGAAACATCCAGATCGCTAAAACGGACGGCCGAAAACCCAAATCGCTGTAAGGACTCGCTTTAGGTGCAGTTATAACAAATAAAATGTAAGAAAATTACACATATATAATCGACACGATGGGACTGGTCATAAAAACAGTTAGTACGACATGCATAATTAGGAGGAAACAATAAATGGATAATACATATATTTAAATGTCAATTAAACCAAACTATGTTCGCAAAAATCTTATATTTGTAATCTCATCACATTTGGTTTCAATTTCTTTAAACAGATTAAATAGTGTACTCAATCATTGAACTTTATAAAATTCTAGCCCGCGCATCGAGCGGGCCACTTTGCTAGTTGATTATAACGACAGCAGACGGGCATCATAGCCGTAGAGAACAGTTCGAGGCCATGCCTCCCGTTGGTAGCATATGGCACATATATGGACCAAAGAGCTTAACATAGGGCACTCATCCCATTCCCTGCCATGATTTCATGGTGGCCGCATAAGATCTTGAACTTTCGAGGTTACAACCATAGAAATGCGGTAAATGGCCCGAATATGCGGGGGGTGGGGGGTGGGGGGGGGGTGGGGGCGAGAAAGGCGACGCAATTACCTACCCCCATTATTGAAGTTTGTTTTTTTGGAAAGAAATAAATTTTTTTAAATAAGGAATTTTCAGCACTTATTAACAACGATTTTATAATTTCACATTGTAAGGTGC
The DNA here is from genome assembly GCA_021605145.1 of Aegilops bicornis. NCBI lineage: Eukaryota > Viridiplantae > Streptophyta > Magnoliopsida > Poales > Poaceae > Aegilops > Aegilops bicornis. Next base: position 522,280,210 of record CM038673.1, read on the forward strand.
ATTTTTTTTTCTAAAACAAAGGTGTTGTAAACGCACAAAACTCCTCCTTGAGCCTCTCACCATCACGTTCACGATGAACTGACCCAAAAAGGATTTCCCTCTTTTTTACGATTTTCCTTTAGTTTTGTTTTTTAGACAAAAGGATTTTGCTTTGTGTTTTTTTATTAGTAACATAGGGTTTTACTTTGTGACCGGTAAGCGGCCTGTGGGCCTGTTTGGTTGATTCTTTACGAACTGGACCCACGGGTTGTTATTTTCTGTGCTTGACACGGATAGGGTCCGTGTCATCACCCCCATCGCCCACACACCCCCGCCCCCCTCACCCCCACCCTCCCCACAAACCACCCCAGCGACCCCCGCCGCCTACTCGCTGGCCGCTCTGGGACGGTTGGAGCGGAAGAGTGCGGAGTGAGATTGGGAGGTCACAAGAAGCACCTAGCGACTACGGCGACTAGGTGAAGTGAAAACCCTAACTTGTAATCTTCTACTTCTTTGTTCCTTGTTGTGTTGCCGTTTGGAGTTGGATAGTTTTCAAAGTCGGAGATTAGATAGTTCGGGTTTTAAATGGAAGGTTAGGTGGAAGCGTCACGAGAGATTGAAGGAAGTTTTCTACATCGGTGACTAGTTGGGTATTTTTTTTCTAGGGTTTCGGTATTCCAGGGTTTTCATAACAATGAACAAGTGCAGATGCGTAACACAATAGCAGCAAATTTCAGCAAACAGACCTTTAAAAACTTTAAAAAATATTGGCCTTGTGCAGTGGCGAATCCAGGAAGAAACCAGAGGGTGGGCTCAAAACTTATAAGCTGGGCTAGTGGATTAAATTCCTTTTAGGCCGAAATTAGGTTGGGTTTAGTAAGGCAGCCATTAACTTGTAGTCCTAGATTGCATGTCAACTAAACATTTCTCAGAATAATATTTACTGCAGTGTTTTTTTGCAGAATATGAAATTTTGATCCAAATATTTGTATCTTTGTAGGGAAATAACAATAAACTCTTAATTCTGTTGCCCAAATTAGTTCATATTTTAAAGATTATAAATGTGAGGGCGTATAATATATCAGAGTTTTTAGGAATTATTTTAGTCTTTATTTTGTGTGGTTATGTAGTACCAGGAAAAAGTGAAGTAAGTTCAATTTCTCAACATGATGCATAAGTGGCTAATTGAGTTGGTTACCACAGCGATCCTTCGTCCGTCCAGAACAGATTTTCTTTTCTTTTTCAAGGAACATATTGTTGGATGCGGATATATGTAGATGGGCTGTATGTTGAAGGTGCGCGTGTGTACATTCGGGTGGGCCGAGTAACAGCAGTAGTAGGATTTATGTTTTCATAGGACTTTTTGAAGGAAATATGCCCTAGAGGCAATAATAAAGTTATTATTTATTTCCTTATATCATGATAAATGTTTATTATTCATGCTAGAATTGTATTAACCGGAAACATAATACATGTGTGAATACATAGACAAACAGAGTGTCACTAGTATGCCTCTACTTGACTAGCTCGTTAATCAAAGATGGTTATGTTTCCTAACCATAGACATGAGTTGTCATTTGATTAACTGGATCACATCATTAGAAGAATGATCTGATTGACATGACCCATTCCGTTAGCCTAGCACTTGATGCGTTTAGTATGTTGCTATTGCTTTCTTCATGACTTATACATGTTCACTGTAACTATGAGATTATGCAACTCCCGTTTACGGAGGAACACTTTGGTGCTACCAAAGCGTCACAACGTAATCGGGTGATTATAAAGGAGTACTACAGGTGCCTCCAAAGGTACTTGTTGGGTTGGCGTATTTCGAGATTAGGTTTTGTCACTCCGATTGTGGGAGAGGTATCTCTAGGCCTTCTCATTAATACACATCACTTAAGCCTTGCAAGCATTACAACTAATGAGTTAGTTGTGAGATGATGTATTACGAACGAGTAAAGAGACTTACCGGTAACAGATTGAACTAGGTATTGGATACCGACGATCGAATCTCGGGTAAGTAACATACCGATGACAAAGGGAACAACGAATGTCGTTATGCGGTTTGACCGATAAAGATCTTCGTAGAATATGTAGGAACCAATATGGGCATCCAGGTTCCGCTATTGGTTATTGACCGAGACTGGGTCTAGCTCATGTCTACATAGTTCTCGAACCCGTAGGGTCCGCAACGCTTAAGGTTTCGATGGCGATGCTTATATTATGAGTTTATGAGTTTTGATGTACCGAAGGAGTTGAGTCTCGGATGAGATCGGGGACATGACGAGGAGTCTCGAAATGGTCGAGACGTAAAGATCGATATATTGGACGACTATATTCGGAGTTCGGAAAGGTTCCGAGTGATTCGGGTATTTTTCGGAGTACCGGGTAGTTACGGGAGAAGCAATGGGCCTTGATGGGCTTTAGTGGAAAGAGGAGAAAGGGCCAAGGGGCTGCTGCGCCCCCCCCTCCCCTCTGGTCCGAATTGGACTAGGGAAAAGGGGGCCGGCCACCTTTCCTTCTCCTCCACTTCCTTCTCCCTTCCTCCCCTCTTGGTGGACTCCTACTAGGACTTGGAATCCTAGTAGGACTCCACATCTTGGTGCGCCTCCTCCCTTGGCGGCCACCTCCTCCTTGCTCCTTTATATCTGAGGCGGGGGCACCCCATAACACACAAGTTGATCTACGGATCTTTCCTTAGCCGTGTGCGGTGCCCCTTCCACCATATTCCACTTCGGTCATATCGTCGCGGAGCTTAGGCGAAGCCCTGCACCGGAGAAGTCATATCGTCGCGGAGCTTAGGCGAAGCCCTGCATCGGTGGAGCATCAACATCGTCACCACGCCGTCGTCTTGTGGAACTCATCCCGACACTTTGCCGGATCGGAGTCCGGGGATCGTCATCGAGCTGAGCGTGTGCAGAACTCGGAGGTGCCGTGCGTTCGGTGCTTGGATCGGTCGGATCGTGAAGGCGTCGACTACATCAACCGCGTTGTTATAACGCTTCCGCTTCGGTCTCACGAGTGCGTGGGCGGACACTCTTCCCTCTCGTTGCTATGCCATCACCATGGTCTTGCGTGATCGTAGGAAATTTTTTGAAATTACTACGTTCCCCAACAGTGGCATCCGAGCCTGGTTTTATGCGTTGATGTCATATGCACGAGTAGAACACAAGTGAGTTGTGGACGATACAAGTCATACTGCCTACCAGCATGTCATACTTTGGTTCAGCGGTATTGTGAGATGAAGCGGCCGGACCGACATTACGCATACGCTTACGCGAGACTGGTTTCACCGCTCCGAGCACTCGTTGCTTAAAGGTGACCGGCGGGTGTCTGTCTCTCTCACTTTAGTTGAACCGAGTGTGGCTACGCCCGGTCCTTGAGAAGGTTAAAACGGAGTCTATTTGACAAACTATCGTTGTGGTTTTGATGCGTAGGTAAGAACGGTTCTTGCTCAGCCCGTAGCAGCCACGTAAAACTTGCAACAACAAAATAGAGGACGTCTAACTTGTTTTTGCGGGGCATGTTGTGATGTGATGTGGTCAATACGTGATGCTATATTTTATTGTATGAGATGATCATGTTTTGTAACCGAGTTATCGGCAATGGCGGGAGCCATATGGTTGTCGCTTTATTGTATGAAATGCAACGCCATGTAATTGCTTTACTTTATCACTAAGGAGTAGCGATAGTCGTAGAAGCAATAGTTGGCGAGACGACAACGATGCTACGATGGAGATCAAGGTGTCGCGCCCGGTGGCGATGGTGATCATGGCGGTGCTTGGCGATGGAGATCACAAGCACAAGATGATGATGACCATATCATATCACTTATATTGATTGCATGTGATGTTTATCCTTTATGCATCTTATCTTGCTTTGATTGACGGTAGCATTATAAGATGATCTCTCACTAAAATTATCAAGAAGTGTTCTCCCGAGTATGCACCGTTGCGAAAGTTCTTCGTCTTTGAGACACCACGTGATGATCGGGTGTGATAGGCTCTACGTTCAAATACAACGGGTGCAAAACAGTTCGCACGCGGAATACTCAGGTTAAACTTGACGAGCCTAGCATATAACAGATATGGCCTCGAACACGGAGACCGAAAGGTCGAGCGTGAATCATATAGTAGATATGATCAACATAGTGATGTTCACCATTGAAACTACTCCGTCTCACGTGATGATCGGACACGGTTTAGTTGATTTGGATCACGTAATCACTTAGATGACTAGAGAGATGTCTATCTAAGTGGGAGTTCTTAAGTAATATGATTAATTGAACTTTAACTTATCATGAACTTAGTCCCGTAGTATTTTGCAAATTATGTTGTAGATCAATAGCTCGCGTTGTTGCTTCCCTATGTTTTTATATGGTTGTTATGATATGTTCCTAGAGAAAATTGTATTGAAAAATGTTAGTAGCAATGATGCGGATTGGATCCGTGATCTGAGGTTTATCCTCATTGCTTTGCCTGAAGTATTATGTCCTTAATGCACCACTAGGTGACGGACCTATTGCAGAGCAAATGCGGGCGTTATGAGCGTTTGGCTAGCTCAATATGATGACTACTTGATAGTTTAGTGCATCATACTTAACGGCTTAGAATCGGGACTTCAAAGGCGTTTTGAGCGTCATGGACCATATGAGATGTTCCAGGAATTGAAGTTAATATTTCAAGCAAATACCCGAGTTGAGAGATATGAAGTCTCCAACAAGTTCTATAGCTAAAAGATGGAAGAGAATCGCTCAACTAGTGAGCATGTTCTCGATTGTCCGGGTACTTCAATCGCTTGAATCAAGTGGGAGTTAATCTTCCGGATAAGGCGGTGATTGACAGAATTCTCTAGTCACCATCACTAAGTTAATGGAACTTCGTGTTGAATTATAGTATGCAATGGATGACGAAAGCGATTCACGAGCTCTTCCTGATGCTGAAGTCGACATAGGTAGAAATCAAGAAAGAGCATCGAGTGTTGATGATTGACAAGACCACTAGTCTCAAGGAAAAGGGCAAAGGGAAGAAGGGGAACTTCAAGAAGAAGAGCGGCAAGCAAGTTGCTGCTCGAGTGAAGAAACCCAAGTCTGGACCTAAGCACGAGACTAAGTGCTTTTCTGCAATGGAACTGGTCACTAGAAGCGGAACTACCCCAAGTATTTGGCGGATAAGAAGGATGGCAAAGTGAACAAAGGTATATTTGATATACAGATTATTGATGTGTATTTTACTAGTGTTCGTAGCAACCCCTCGGTATTTGATCTTTGGTTCAATTGCTAAGAGTAGTAACTTGAAACGGGAGTTGCGTAATGAAACGAAACTAGTTGAAGGGGAAGTGACGATGAGTGTTGGAAGTAGTTCCAAGATTGATATGATCATCATCGCACACTCCCTATACTTTCGGGATTAGTGTGGAACCTAAATAAGTGTTATTTGGTGTTGAGCATAAATATGATTAGATCATGTTTATTGCAATACGGTTATTCATTTAAGTAAGAGAATAAATTGTTGTTACATTTACATGAATAAAACCTTATATGGTTACACACCCAATGAAAATGGTTCATTGGATCTCGATCATAGTGATACACATATTCATAATATTGAAACCCAAAGATGCAAAGTTAATAATGATAGTGCAACTTATTTGTGGCACCGCCGTTTAGGTCATATTGGTGTAAAGCGCATGAAGAAAACTCCATGCTGATGGACTTTTGGAATCACTTGATTATGAATCATTTGATGCTTGCGAACCATGCCTTTTGGGCAAGATGACTAAAACTCCGTTCTCCTAACAATGGAACAAACTCTTGACTTATTGGAAATAATACATACCGATGTATGCGATTCAATGAGTGTTGATGCTCGTGGCAAGTATCGTTATTTTCTAACCTTCACAAGATGATTTGAGCAGATATGGGTATATCTACTTGATGAAACATAAGTCTGAAATAATTGAAAGGTTCAAAGAATTTCAGAGTGAAGTGGAAAAATCATCGTAACATGAAAATAAAGTTTCTGCGATCTGATCACGGAGACGAATATTTGAGTTACGAGTTTGGTCTTCAATTAAAACACAGTGGAATAGTTTCACAGCTCACGCCACCTGGAACACCACAACGTTATGGTGTGTCCGAACGTCAGAACCGTACTTTATTTTGATATGGTGCGATCAATGATGTCTCTTACCGATTTACACTATCGTTTTGGGGTTATGCATTAGAGACAAATGCATTCACGTTTAATAGGGCACCATCTAAATCCGTTGAGGCGACACCGTATGAACTATGGTTTAAACAGTAAACTTAAGTCATCGTTTCTTAAAGTTTGGGGTTGTGATGCTTATGTGAAAAGTTTTCACCGATAAGCTCGAACCCAAATCGGAGAAGTGCGTCTTCATAGAATACCCGAAGGTAACTATTGGGTACACCTTCTATCACAAGATCCGAAGGCAAGTTATTCGTTGCTGAGGTGGATCCTTTCTAGAGAAGAAGTTTCTCTCGAAAGAAGTGAGTGGGAGGAAAGTAGAACTTGATGAGGTAATTGTACCTTCTCCCTTATTGGAAAGTAGTTCATCACAGAAATCAGTTCCAGTGATTCCTAAACCAATTAGTGAGGAAGTTAATGATGATGATCATGAAACTTCAGATCAAGTTGCTACCAAACCTCGTAGGTCTTCCAGAGTAAGATCCGCACCAGAGTAGTACGGTAATCGTGTTCTGGAAATCATGTTACTAGACCATGATGAACCTACAAACTATGAGGAAGCGATGATGAGCCCAGATTCCACGAAATGGCTTGAGGCCATGAAATCTGAGATGGGATCCATGTATGAGAACAAAGTATGGACTTTGATGGAGTTGCCGATGATCGGCAAGCCATATTATATAAATGGATCTTCAAGAGGAAGACAGAATCGATAGTAGTGTTACTATCTACAAAGCTCGACTTGTCGCAAAAAGGTTTTTCGACAAATTCAAGGTGTTGACTACAATGAGATTTTCTCAATCAGAAGCGATTCTTAAAGTCTGTCCGAATCATGTTAGCAATTGCCACATTTTATGAAATCAGCAAATGGATGTCAAAACTACATTCTTTAATGGATTTATTAAGAAGAGTTGTATATGATACAACCATAAGTTTTTGTCAATCCTAAAGGAGCTAACAAAATGTGCAAGCTCCAATGATCCATCAATGGACTGGTGCAAGCATCTCGGAGTTGGAATATACGCTTTGATGTGTTGATCAAAGCATATGATTTTATACACTTTTGGAAAGGCCTGTATTTACAAGAAAGTGAGTGGGAGCACTACAACATTTCTAATAAGTATATGTGAATGACATATTGTTGATCGGAAATAATGTAGAATTATTCTGCAAAGCATAAAGGAGTATTTGAAAGGAGTTTTTCAAAGAAGGACCTCGACGAAGCTGCTTACATATTGAGCATCAAGATCTATTGAGATAGATCAAGACGCTTGATAAGTTTTTTCAATAAGTACATACCTTGTCAAGATTTTGAAATAGTTCAAAATGGAACAGTCAAAGAAAAGTTCTTGCATGTGTTGCAAAGGTGTGAAATTGAGTAAGACTCAAATCCCGACCACAATGAGAAAATAGAAAAGAGAATGAAAGTCATTCCCTATGCCTCGATCATAGGTTCTATAAAGTATGCTATGCTATGTACCAGACCTATTGTATACCTTGCTCAATTAGGCAAGGAGTACAATAGTGATCTAGGAGTAGATCAATGGACATTGGTCAAGAACATCCTTAGTGAGGACTAAGGAAATATTTCTCGATTATGGAGGTGATAAAAGAGCCAGTCGTAAAGAGTTACATCGATGCAAGCTTTTTACACTAATCCAGATGACTCTAAGTCTCAATCTGGATACATATTGTAAGTGGGAGCAATTAGCTAGAGTAGCCCCATGCAGAGCATTGTAGACATAGAATATTTCAAAATACATACGGCTCTGAATGTGACAGACCCGTTGACTAAGCTTCTCTCACGAGCAAAACATGATCATCCCTTAGTACTCTTTGGGTGTTAATCACATAGCGATGTGAACTAGATTATTGACTCTAGTAAACCCTTTGGGTGTTGGTCACATTACGATGTGAACTATGGGTGTTAATCACATACAGATGTGAATATTAGTGTTGAATCACATTATGATGTGAACTAGATTATTGACTCTAGTGCAAGTGGGAGATCAAGGAAATATGCCCTAGAGGCAATAATAAAGTTATTATTTATTTCCTTATATCATGATAAATGTTTATTATTCATGCTAGAATTGTATTAACTGAAACATAATACATGTGTGAATACATAGACAAGCAGTGTCACTAGTATGCCTCTACTTGACTAGCTCGTTAATCAAAGATGGTTATGTTTCCTAACCATAGACATGAGTTGTCATTTGATTAACTGGATCACATCATTAGAAGAATGATCTGATTGACATGACCCATTCCGTTAGCCTAGCACTTGATCGTTTAGTATGTTGCTATTGCTTTCTTCATGACTTATACATGTTCCCTGTAACTATGAGATTATGCAACTCCGTTAACGGAGGAACACTTTGGTGCTACCAAACGTCACAACGTAATCGGGTGATTATAAAGGAGTACTACAGGTGCCTCCAAAGGTACTTGTTGGGTTGGCGATTTCGAGATTAGGTTTTGTCACTCCGATTGCTGGGAGAGGTATCTCTAGGCCTTCTCGGTAATACACATCACTTAAGCCTTGCAAGCATTACAACTAATGAGTTAGTTGTGAGATGATGTATTACGGAACGAGTAAAGAGACTTACCGGTAACGAGATTGAACTAGGTATTGGATACCGACGATCGAATCTCGGGTAAGTAACATACCGATGACAAAGGGAACAACGATATCGTTATGCGGTTTGACCGATAAAGATCTTCGTAGAATATGTAGGAACCAATATGGGCATCCAGGTTCCGCTATTGGTTATTGACCGAGAATGGTTCTAGGTCATGTCTACATAGTTCTCGAACCCGTAGGGTCCGTACGCTTAAGGTTTCGATGGCGATGCTTATATTATGAGTTTATGAGTTTTGATGTACCGAAGGAGTTCGGAGTCTCGGATGAGATCGGGGAGATGATGAGGAGTCTTGAAATGGTCGAGACGTAAAGATCGATATATTGGACGACTATATTGGGAGTTCGGAAAGGTTCCGAGTGATTCGGGTATTTTTGGGAGTACCGGTAGTTACGGGAGAAGCAATGGGCCTTGATGGGCTTTAGTGGAAAGAGGAGAAAGGGCCAAGGGGCTGCTGCGCCCCCTCCCTCTGGTCCGAATTGGACTAGGGAAAGGGGCCGCCACCTTTCCTTCTCCTCCACTTCCTTCTCCCTTCCTCCTCTTGGTGGACTCCTACTAGGACTTGGAATCCTAGTAGGACTCCACATCTTAGTGCGCCTCCTCCTTGGCCGGCCACCTCCTCCTTGCTCCTTTATATACGGGGCAGGGGCACCCCATAACACACAAGTTGATCTACGGATCTTTCCTTAGCCGTGCGGTGCCCCTTCCACCATATTCCACTTCGGTCATATCGTCGCGAGCTTAGGCGAAGCCTGCCGGAGAAGTCATATCGTCATGAGCTTAGGCGAAGCCCTGCGTCGGTGGAGCATCAACATCGCCACCACGCCGTCGTCTTGACGGAACTCATCCCCGACACTTTGCTGGATCGAGTCCGGGATCGTCATCGAGCTGAGCGTGCGTAACTCGGAGGTGCCGTGACGTTCGGTGCTTGGATCGGTCGGATCGTGAAGACGCACGACTACATCAACCGCGTTGTTATAACGCTTCCGCTTTCGGTCTACGAGGGTACGTGGACGGACACTCTTCCCTCTCGTTGCTATGCCATCACCATGGTCTTGCGTGATCGTAGGAAATTTTTTTGAAATTACTACGTTCCCCAACACTTTTCTCAGAGATTACTTCTCAGTCTCAGACACTACCTCAGTTGTGCTGCAGAGGAGGAGGGGCCAATGCCGCGCGTTGACGCTCGGGGTGAGCCCATGCTGCCGGTCGAGGATGAAGAGAAGGACATGTCTGAACAAGTTGTGGTGCGGCGAGCACGCGCTGTGTTGCGGGGTTATGAGGAGTGGAGGGCAAGCCACCCACTCAGTTCAAGTGTATGATTATTTATTACTGATGTAGTACCTTCGTTGATTATACTGTATGATTGTTGCCTAGTGTGTTTACATGCATAAGCCCTTTTCTTAAATTTTCATCTTTTGCTTTTCTTCATTTTATTTTGTTTACACAGGTGGTGTGCATAACCTGTCGACAGGACTGCAACAGGCCCAATGCGATGGGTTGACATTTTCCATCAGGCTAGATGGAGACACTTCAGCTCTGGTATAAATAATCATGTCAATTTTTACTTGTATTGTGTTTGTTCCCCTCTACTTTGAAGATTAACAATATGTAGGAAATAAATAGCAATTAAATTCTACATCTACAAATCGTGCCATGCTACGCAAGGTACCAGTTCAGCACCATCCCAGACAGTTCATTGCTTTTTCAAGGGAGAGGGAGCCGCATGTATGATTTTGGCGTGTACAAAGGGAATTCAAGGGCGATCATCTGTGGTGAAAATTGGTGCAGGTTTGTTGAAGACTTTGACCTGCGAGAAGGCAACCTTGTCTCCTTCGATTTGACTGAAGACATTCCTATGGTGTCTTCTTTGCAACCTGCCAAGGACATGCGATCAAAACGAAGAGCGTAAAGATCCTCTAGAATTAGCTGTCATAACGAAGGGAATTAATCTTACGAAGCAAGAGGAGCGTAACCTACATGACCTTTTGGCGATGAAGAAAGGTTATATAGGTGCATTTTTTTGTCCACCGCTTCACCAAATCGAACATAGCAGGAAAGACGATGGTATGTTTTTGGTGTACAAGTATTTTCTATTTTGTATGCAATTTTCTTTGTTTTTTCATGGAGAGAAAGTTTAATGATATGCTATTGTAGCTGAAACCAGTGAATACACTGATGTGTGTTTTTGCATATCCTTTTGTTTCCCATATAATCAAGATCCTTATGTAATATATGTAGATGTAGCTGAAGATCCTTTTGTTTACTGCTCCTTCACATATTTGATAATTTTTCTTCGTATGACGGTGCATACAGAGATTACCGGTGAAAGTTTTCGACGCCCTGAAGGCCCCAGGAGATGGGGAGATACGGGGAGATGGGCTTGCTGGCATTCGGCTGTGCAAGGACAGTTTCATGCCGGTCAAGTACCACAAGTGTGATGATGGCCGGATCATCTTCGGCAAGGGATGGAGTGATTTTGTTGATAGTGAAGAGCTTAAGGTTCATAAAGCCGTTCTTTTTTGTTTCAAGACCACCACCCCTGAAGATCTTCAGATCGAGGTGGTTATGAACATCTTGACCGAGGAGCCACAAATGTAGCACGACAACGCAAGAGTGTCCTTTACACTAGTTATAGTGCGAAAACTATTTTGATAGCAGTTATGCATCTATGCGGTTACGTCTTCATTATGTCTTGGGTGATGATGACTATGAGAGGAGGACATATTGCAGTTAGAGTAAATGCTAGGATTCGGCCCTATTCAGGACTCAAAATAGGTCTTTCACAGGTGGTTGCTTTATTGGCTGATGTTTCTGTAACATCCCAAATTTTCAATTTGGAATGTTATACTTAGAGCATCATTGCATATCATATTTTTCATTGCATTTTTGCTCGATCCTAGAAATTCTACACAACTCAAGGACCCACGGAGAGAGTTGGGGATTTCGTTATTTTCATATTTGAGTTTTCTCAAATTTTCAAAATAGGATCATTTGATTTTAATTATTTTATCTTCAATTATTTCTACTACCAAAAGATGAGAGAGGGAATAAAATGACTTTCCCAAAATAAATAAATAATGAGGATTTAATAATAAATCAATTAAGATTTTATTTTGGAGTTTTTCGCCTTTTTATTTGAATTTAGGAAAAATGTGCGTTTTTCAAAATTGCATTTAGGCCCCAAATAAATGTTCATTAAATCCGGCTTGATTTTAGAAGCCGGGGAAAATTTATTTCAGGATTTTTGGAATCCGTTTAGTATTTCTTTTTATTTAATTTTCTGCGCATAATTGTTTTTTAAAAAAACGAACTGCCTTACCGGGCATTCGGCGGGACTCCGCCGGGCAGCCTTTATATCTGCCGCCCGAGCCTTCTAGCCCAGCCACCCGCCTGCCCGCCAACCCCGCCGCCCATGCCACCCGAGCCAAACCCTAACCTAGCCCGATCACCATGCTTGTCGCCCGCTGGCCCGATTTCGCCGGAACCGCCGTGACCCGCCGCCCGAGGTTCGCCGCCGCCTCGTTTTCTGCGCCGGTTTTTATTATAAAAAACCGAGCGGTTTTTTCTTTGGTTTTATTTTGGTTTTTTTAATTTTTGTTTTTTTATTAGTTTCGGTTTTTTTCGGTTTAGGCTAATTAGCGGACGTTCGTCCGTTAGTTCGTTTAAACGTACGAGTTCGTCAGATTAGTTTAGTTAACGAACGTTCGTTCGTTAACCCGTTCGTCGTTTTTTTTTCTTTGATTTAATCCTCGATTTTCCGATCGCGATTCGAGATCCGATTTTCGTTTTAGTATAACTTTTCGCTCGTTTATCGAATCAGGCGATTCAAGCGCCTAGAGTTTCGTCTTGAAACCCTCTTTCCGAATAATCTACTTAAACAAGTTTTTCTTCTGTAAAGTTTGACTTAGATCCAGATTAGTAAAACGAAGCTGTTTTCTTCCTCCGTTTGACTTTCGTTGCTTTGTTTGATTTGATTCTTTTTGCAAACCGGAGTTCTTGACTTCAACTATCTGGTTAGATCTATTTGAGTTTTACCTGTGCATTAGATGAGTATTTATTGTATGCTTGTTTGTTTGTCTGCGATAGAATACCCGGAGTGCGCCGCTTGTTACTTCGAGTCTCTAGGTTTCGTGGATCATCAGCAAGGCAAGTAACACTTTGATCATACCTCTTTTCATACCCAGTTTTTATGCATTAGATCTATCCTCAAACATTGCATGATTAGGATCTAATTAAATTATGGGATGGGAAGTAGTTGAGGTAGTACCTATTACGATTTATATTCAAACCCTTGGGAGTTACTTCTACGTTTGCTTATTATGCCATGCTATGCTAGTAGACGTGGATTGGGTGAGGTGTATTTCATGACAGATGTGAGATTGTTATTTAATGGTTTATTTAAGATGGCAACTTGAACACACATCTGGGTGGATTGAGGCACCTGGTTTCTATCAGGACTTGCCTGTATTTCTTCGGACCGCCACCCAGGCTCAAAGGGATCATGAGATTATTCAAACTAGAAACTTCCGTGTGCAGCCACAAGCCATTATGGGCTCTGGCATAGTTGATTAAGTTGTGCGAACTCTTACGGGTAGACTAGCAGATGTAGGGGAAAGTAGGTGTACCGGTCTACCCAAAAGTAAGGTGCTAGTGCTTCTGAAAGACTATGTCTCGGTCATCCGTTTCTCAAACATCATGTAGTGTGAGAAATCCAACGGAGGCGATCGAGTCTTGTGGGGAAAAGTGCGCAAACCTCTGCAGAGTGTATAAACTAATCATGGTTAGCCGTGTCCCCGGTTATGGACATCTTGAGTATCTAGTACTTGGATATCATGTGAATCTCATCATGTTACTTCTAAATTAATATTGTTGGGTTTGTTAATGAGTACTTTTAATTGGGATTGAGGATTTTGTCAACCATTCTCAATGTTTCACAACCACCATGATAGTTAAATAAATTTATTCCTTTGCAGTAGGGAAAAATTGGCTTTATGCAAAAACTGTAACCATAGAGCTTTCCACCAGCCATGTATGCATGTAGTATAGGCTTATCATTCCATTATTCTCTATGTGTTACATTGCCATCATATTCCATGTGCTGACCCGTTTTCGGGCTGCAACGTTTCATGTTGCAGACTTTTCAGACGACGAGTAAGGTGCATAGGTCGTGGTTCTATACTCAGTGATGCCGTTGGAGTTGATGGACTCGCTTTCTTCCAAGCTTTCCGCTGTTATCGTTATTAGATGACCTTAAGCCATATTTATTTTATTAAGTTCTCTCTTGAGACATTCGATTGTAATAAGTGTGTGATTGCTACTCTGTTATAAATCCTTCGAGTACTGTGTGGTGTCAGCATTACTGATCCAGGATGACATCGAGCACGTAGATCGATCGTTTGAGGTCCCGTCGCTACAAAGATGGTATCGAGCACACGTTGACTATAGGACACGACCATTAAGCTAAAGCCCTATATCACTACTCTCTCTTCTCATTTCTAACTCCTCATCTTTTCTACTCTTTTAGGATGACCAGGCGAGGATCAAGTTCACTCAATGGGATGAAGATACACCTTTGGACGACACCTGAAGGAAGTCACTAAGTACCTTAACATCGGATTACCAAGCTTCACCGGGACTTACAATTCCACTTTACCCGAAGAGGAGCGCTGGAAGATTCAAGCTCAAGTTCCTGGAAGGACATTTGCGCCAATCACAGAGCCTATAGAGTGTGTTTTCAATGCACCAACACGAGTGCTGGAAAGAGCATGGCAGCTCACATAACCATGGGACGCATTGGAGAAGTTTATAAAGAAGACCTCAAGGATACTATCTACCAGATTTGCGGACGCCGAGATGAACAATGGGAGATAGTTGGCACTAAGAAGGACCGATCCATTGCAGCTTTCATCCAGGAGTTAAATCAGCACATTCGACGCCAGGAGAACCAAATGTCTTGTGAACATGATGGAGTTGAAGACAGCAAAAGCCAAGATTATCGAACTAGAAGGAGAACTGAAGGCCACCCGCAAGGACTACATGGAGGAGATTGTAGCTCTAGTGGGACAAAACGGCGATCTTAAAGAGAAGATTGAAGAACTCATGGGAAATTCAGCACTCGGAGGAGAAGATGAAGATTGCACCTGTCCAGAGAACTACATCATCATCGACGACACCGATTCCGATCCTAGTGATGATGATTACGAAGATGAAGCTGGAGCAGATATCATGGAGTCTTCATCGGAGCAGTTTTCTAGTTGACCACCATAACAGTAGTAGATTACCCCATGTTATATTAGTTTTAGTTTCAGCACTTTGTAACGATAGATAGACCGTTGTATGCCCTTGTTTGAATTGATTGGAGTTATATTGTGTGATTTGTCTCATGTGCATATGGGTAGTGTTTCTCTCTAGACCTCATTCTATTCTGAATTCTCGTCTTTTCTTTAAACCCCTCAGATGCCTCCGAGACGCGACCCCGGATTTGTTTTCCCGCCAGAGATCACTTGGTTGATTCAGCAGCAGAATGCCTTGATTCAAACATTGGTACAGAACCAAGGCAACAACAACAACAACAACAACAACAACAACAACAACAACAACAACCCACCGCCACCACTACCTGTTGACCATTTGACCCGTTTCTTAAGGCTGAATCCGCCGGTGTTTTCCAGTAGCACCAAGCCGATTGTTGCAGATGATTGGCTCCGTAAGATAGGGAGGGAGTTGACCACTGCAGGTTGTACAGATGAAGAAAGGGTGAAGTTTGCCGCACATCAGCTTGAAGGACCCATAGCGACATGGTGGGAGAATTTTCTGACCACTTACCACCCTGTAGACACCTGCCACATGGGATCGGTTTGACAAGCTTTTCAGACTTGCCCATGTTTCAGCAGGAGCTATGGCCATGAAGAAGCGTGAGTTTCGCAACTTGCGCCAAGGAGGACGGACAGTTGGCCAGTATGTAGATGATTTCAGTAAGCTAGCACGTTATGCCCCAGATGACGTTGCTACGGATGCAACTAAGCATGAGAAGTTTCTAGAAGGACTGAATGATGAGCTGAGCATGCAGTTGATGGTAGCCACCTTCAATAACTACCAGGAGTTGGTAGATCGTGCGCTTATGATTGAAGGGAAAGCAATGACAGATTGAAAATCGCAAGAGGAAGTATGGACGGGGAAGAATAACTGAGCTCAGTGAAACTTCGCTACCCCGAAGCCAGGAGGACAATTTCAGCATACCCATGGAGGAGGTAGCTCGCACAACCATAATGGCACCAAGAATGGGAGCAGGGAATGGAGGAAGCAATGGATGTAACCGCACCAACCCGAACACACCATCCAAGGTAGACTGAGCCACATCACTTGCTTTAAATGCCACAAGACTGGGCATTATGCAAACGATTGTCCAGAAGGCCAGAATGGAAATGGCAATGGAATCTCAGGAAAGAAGCCGAATCCTTTCAACAAAGGACAAGTGAACCACGTCACCATGGAGGAGGTTGAAGCTCAGCCAAATGCAGTAATATGTAAGTTTTTGGTTAATTCATTTACTGCAGTTGTTCTTTTTTATACTGGTGCATCGCATTCATTCATATCAAGGGGATTTGCGGATAAGTTTAGCCTACCCACTAGAACTCTTAAGACACCCATGCTCGTAAGCTCACGGGGCCGGAGTATATGGCCGATCAAGGATGTTTTCAAGTGACATTAAGTATAGGGAGGCATGTTTTCCCAACGGATTTAATTATATTGGAATCCCAAGGTTTGGACGTAATTCTTGGTATGGATTGGTTGTCATGTATGGAGGAAACATCGATTGCGCCAGTAAGACAATTTTGCTTACGACACCAGAAGGAAGGAGAATCAAGTATGTATCACGGCATGAGCCGAGGAGAGCACATGTAAATTCCTTATCAGGAGTTGTGCATGAGGAAGTACCGATGGTAAGGAGTACCGGACGTGTTTAGGAAGAGTTGCCGGGCATGCCACCGGATAGAGACATTGAGTTTACGATTGAACTATCGCCGAGCCTTTGGGCGATATCTAAGAGACCATATAGGATGCCACCAGGATTTGGAGGAAATTAAGAAGCAGATTAAGGAGTTCTTGGATAAAGGTTTTATTCGCCCAAGTTCTTCGCCTTGGGGATCACCAAGACTTCTAGTGGAGAAGAAGGATGGATCATTAAGAATGGTTGTTGATTATCGTGGATTGAATGAAGTGACCATCAAGAATAAGTACCCGTTGCCGATGATCAATGACTTGTTTGACCAGTTGCAAGGAGCTAAGGTGTTTTCAAAGATCGATTTGCGATCAGGGTACCATCAGTTGAAGATTCGAGAGCAGGATATGCCTAAGACGGCTTTTACCACCGTGCACGGGCTGTATGAGTATACCATTATGTCATTTGGTCCGACTAACGACCTGCCTATTTTATGAACATGATGAACAAAGTGTTTATGGAGTTTTTGGATAAGTTAAATCGTGGTGTTCATAGATGATATTTTGGTTTACTCGAAGAATGAAGAGGAACATAAGGAGCATTTGCGTTTGGTACTCAAAGCTCGAGAGAACACCGGTTATATGCCAAGTTCTGCAAGTGTGAGTTTTGGTTGAAGGAAGTTGGATTTCTTGGACATGTTATCCGGAGAAGGTATAGCAGTAGACCCCACTAAAGTGGTCACTGTAACAAACTGGGAAGCGCCAACGACGGTTGGAGAGATCCGGAGTTTCCTTGGACTAGCAGGATACTACCGGAGATTTATTGAGAATTTCTCAAGGATTGCGAAGCCTATGACAGAATTATTGAAGAAGGATACCAAGTTCATTTGGACCGAGGAATGTGAAGCTAGTTTCCAAGAGTTGAAGAAACGTTTGGTTACCTCACAAGTGTTAATTCTGCCAGATCAGACCAAGGATTATGAGGTATATTGCGACGCTTCACGTCGAGGACTTGGAGCAGTGCTTATGAAGGAGGGGAGAGTTGTTTCGTATGCTTCACGACAGCTTAAGCCTCATGAGCTAAATTATGCTACGCATGATTTGGAGTTAGCAGCCGTAGTGCATGCATTGAAAACATGGAGACATTTCCTCATTGGAAATCATTGTGAGGTGTATACGGATCACAAGAGTTTGAAGTACATCTTCACGCAGAAGGAACTAAATCTGAGGCAAAGGAGATGGTTGGAACTCATCAAAGATTATGACATGAGATTACACTATCACCCGGAAAGGCTAACGTTGTAGCAGGCAGCGTTGAGCCGTAAGAGTCACGCCAACACACTAATGACGGGAAAAATACCAAAGGAGTTAGCCGAGGATCTTCGAGAGCTATGTTTGGAAATAGTTCCGAGAGGCTATGTAGCAGCATTGGAGATTCAGTCAACTTTGATGGATAAGATCAGGGAAGCTCAGAAGACTGACAAATAGATTGCCTCTATAAAGGAGAAAATGAGCGAAAGAAAGGCTAAGGGATTTCGTGAGGATGAGCACGATACCCTATGGTTTGAGGACCGTGTTTATGTGCCCAATGACCGGAGATCGTGAAGTTGATTCTACAAGAGGCACATGATTCACCATATTCGATTCACCAGGAAATACCAAGATGTATTTGGATTTGAAGAATACTTTACGGTGGACCGGAATGAAGAAGGATATTGCAGAGTACGTGGCGGTTTGTGATTTATGTCGAGGGTGAAGGCGTAACATCGAAGCGGCCGAGGATTGTTACAGCCATTGCCTATACCCGAATGGAAGTGGGATAAACTAGGTATGGATTTCATCACGGATTACCGAGGACTCGTTCAGGCTATGACTCGATTTGGGTTGTAGTCGATCGTTTGATGAAGGTAGCTCATTTCATTCCAAAGAAGACTACCTACAGCGATTGCCAAATTGGCTAAGATATACATGACCAGGATTGTATGCTTGCATGGAGTTCCGAGGAGTATCGTGTCGGATAGAGGAACCCAATTTACCTCAAAGTTCTGGAAGCGATTACGAAACTTTGGGAACCAGGCTGGAGTTTAGCACAGCTTTTCATCCACGCATGTGATGGACAAACCGAGAGAGTCAACCAGATTTTGGAGAATATGCTTAGAGCTTGTGCTTTGGATTATGGATCAAGTTGGGATGACAACTTGCCGTGTCTGAGTTTTCTTATAACAACAGTTACCAAACCAGTATGAAGATGGCACCTTTCGAAGCCTTGTACGGAAGGAGGTGCAGGACCCCGTTGTTGTGGGATGAAGTTGGAGACCGCTAGTTGTTTGGACCGGGTTTGATTAAGGAGTCTGAACGGAAAGTAAAGTTAATTCGCGATAGGCTCAAGGTAGCCCGATCCGAGCGAGAAAAGTTATTGATTCAAAATGCAAGGAGATGTAATCTGAAGTCGGAGACAGAGTTTATCTTTGAGTATCGCCGCTTCGAGGAGTTAAGCGTTTTGGAGTTAAGGGGAAGTTAGCACCTCGATTTGTAGGACCTTATCGTGTTTTCGAATGCATGGGAGAAGTTGCGTACAAGTTGGAACTACCCGAAGGATTGTCAGGAGTTTATGATGTGTTTCATGTTTCTCAGTTGAAGAAGTGCCACGCAGAGATGGCCGATATACCACTAAGAGATACAGTGCCACTGGAAGCGATTCAGTTGAATGATGATTTGACCTACGAGGAGACACCGTTAAGATTACGGAGTATGCCGGCCGAGTTACCCGCAGCAAGGTCATTAAGTTTTGCAAAGTTCATTGGATCCACCACACCGAGGATGAAGCCACACGAGAGAGAGGAAGATTTGCTTAAAGACCACCCTCACCTATTTTCTAGCCAACCCGAATCTCGAGGGCGAGATTCATCTTAAGGGGGTAGGTTTGTAACATCCCAAATTTTCAATTTGGAATGTTATACTTAGAGCATCATTGCAAATCATATTTTTCATTGCATTTTTGCTCGATCCTAGAAATTCTACACAACTCAAGGACCCACGGAGAGAGTGGGGGATTTCGTTATTTTTATATTTGAGTTTTCTCAAATTTTGAAACTAGGATCATTTGATTTTAATTATTTTATCTTCAATTATTTCTACTACATAAATATGAGATAGGGAATAAAATGACTTTCCCAAAATAAATAAATAATGAAGATTTAATAATAAAATCAATTAAGATTTTATTTTGGAGTTTTTCGCCTTTTTATTTGAATTTAGGAAAAATGCGCGTTTTTCAAAATTGCATTTTGGCCCCACTAAATGTTCATTAAATCCGGCTTGATTTTAGAAGCCGGCGAAATTTTATTTCGGGATTTTTGGAGTCCGTTTAGTATTTCTTTTTAATTATTTTTCTGCGCGTAATTGTTTTAAAAAAAACGAACCGCCTTAAGGCCGTGCAGGCGGGACTCCGCCGGGCAAGCCTTATATACCGCCGCCCGAGCCGCCTAGCCCAGCGACCCGCCCGACCCGCCAACCCGCTGACCCGCCGCCGCCGAGCCAAACCTAACCCTAGCCCCGATCAGCCGCCGCCGACTTCGCCGGAGCCGCCCGCCGCCGCCGTGACCTGCCGCCCAAGGTTCGCCGCCGCCTCGTTTTCTGTGCCGGTTTTTATTATAAAAAACCGAGCGGTTTTTTTTTGTTTTATTTTGGTTTTTTTCGGTTTTTTTAATTTCTGTTTTTTTATTAGTTTCGGTTTTTTTCGGTTTAGGCTAATTAGCGGACGTTCGTCCGTTAGTTCGTTTAAACGTACGAGTTCGTCAGATTAGTTTAGTTAACGAACGTTAGCTCGTTAACCCGTTCGTCGTTTTTTTTTATTTTATCGGATTTAATCCGCGATTTTTCTGATCGCGATTCCAGATCCGATTTTAGTTTTAGTATAACTTTTCGCTCGTTTATCGGAATCAGGCGATTCAAGCGCCTAGAGTTTCGTCTTGAAACCCTCTTTCCGAATAATCTACTTAAACAAGTTTTTTCTTCTGTAAAGTTTGACTTAGATCCAGATTAGTAAAACGAAGCTGTTTTCTTCCTCCGTTTGACTTTCGTTGCTTTGTTTGATTTGATTCTTTTTGCAAACCGGAGTTCTTGACTTCAACTATCTGGTTAGATCTATTTGAGTTTTACCTGTGCATTAGATGAGTATTTATTGTATGCTTGTTTGTTTGTCTGCGATAGAATACCCGGAGTCTCGCTTGTTACTTCGAGTCTCTAGGTTTCGTGGATCATCAGCAAGGCAAGTAACACTTTGATCATACCTCTTTTCATACCCAGTTTTTATGCATTAGATCTATCCTCAAACATTGCATGATTAGGATCTAATTAAATTATGGGATGGGAAGTAGTTGAGGTAGTACCTATTACCTGATTTATATTCAAACCCTTGGGAGTTACTTCTACGTTTGCTTATTATGCCATGCTATGCTAGTAGACGTGGATTGGGTGAGGTGTATTTCATGACAGATGTGAGATTGTTATTTAATGGTTTATTTAAGATGGCAACTTGAACACACATCTGGGTGGATTGAGGCACTGGTTTCTATCAGACTTACTGTATTTCTTGGACCGCCACCCAGGCTCAAAGGGATCATGAGATTATTCAAACTAGAAACTTCCGTGTGCAGCCACAAGCCATTATGGGCTCTGGCATAGTTGATTAAGCTGTGCGAACTCTTACGGGTAGACTAGCGGATGTAGGGGAAAGTAGGTGTACCGGTCTACACACAAGTAAGGTGCTAGTGCTTCGAAAGACTATGTCTCGGTCATCCGCTTCTCAAACATCATGTAGTGCGAGAAATCCAACGGAGGCGATCGAGTCTTGTGGGGAAAAGTCATAAACCTCTGCAGAGTGTATAAACTAATCATGGTTAGCCGTGTCCCGGTTATGGACATCTTGAGTATCTAGTACTTGGATATCATGTGAATCTCATCATGTTACTTCTAAATTAATATTGTTGGGTTTGTTAATGAGTACTTTTAATTGGGATTGAGGATGCTGTCAACCATTCTCAATGTTTCACAACCACCATGATAGTTAAATAAATTTATTCCTTTGCAGTAGGGAAAAATTGGCTTTATGCAAAAACTGTAACCATAGAGCTTTCCACCAGCCATGTATGCATGTAGTATAGGCTTATCATTCCATTATTCTCTATGTGTTACATTGCCATCATATTCCATGTGCTGACCCGTTTTCGGGCTGCAACGCGTTCATGTTGCAGACTTTTCAATGACGAGTAAGGTGCATAGGTCGTGGTTCTATACTCGGTGATGCCGTTGGAGTTGATGGACTCGCTTTCTTCCAAGCTTTCATTGTTATCGTTATTAGATGACCTTAAGCCATATTTATTTTATTAAGTTCTCTCTTGAGACATTCGATTGTAATAAGTGTGTGATTGCTACTCTGTTATAAATCCTTGATCTTGTGTGGTGTCGGACATTCTTGATCCAGGGATGACATTGAGCACAGAGATCAGACTGTTTGAGGTCTGGTCGCTACAAAGATGGTATCAGAGCACACGCTGACTGTAGGACACGACCATTAAGCTAAAGCCCTATATCACTACTCTCTCTTCTCATTTCTAACTCCTCATCTTTTCTACTCTTTTAGGATGACGGAAGCGAGGATCAAGTTCACTCAATGGGATGAAGATACACCTTTGGACGACACCTGAAGGAAGTCACTAAGTACCTTAACATCGGATTACCAAGCTTCACCGGGACTTACAATTCCACTTTACCCGAAGAGGAGCGCTGGAAGATTCAAGCTCAAGTTCCTGGAAGGACATTTGTGCCTATCACGAGCCTATAGAGTGTGTTTTCAATGCACCAACCTGGAGTGCAGGAAAGAGCATGGCAGCTCACATAACCATGGGACGCATTGGAGAAGTTTATAAAGAAGACCTCAAGGATACTATCTACCAGATTTGCGGACGCCGAGATGAACAATGGGAGATAGTTGGCACTAAGAAGGACCGATCCATTGCAGCTTTCATCCAGGAGTTAAATCAGCACATTCGACGCCAGGAGAACCAAATGTGCGCAGACATGATGGAGTTGAAGACAGCGAAAGCCAAGATTATCGAACTAGAAGGAGGCGAAGGCCACCCGCAAGGACTACATGGAGGAGATTGTAGCTCTAGTGGGACAAAGCGGCGATCTTAAAGAGAAGATTGAAGAACTCATGGGAAATTCAAAGACTTTTCGGAGGAGAAGATGAAGATTGCACCTGTCGAAGAACTACATCATCATCGGCGACACCGATTCCGATCCTAGTGATGATGATTACGAAGATGAAGGTGGAGCAGATATCATGGAGTCTTCATCGAGCAGTTTTCTAGTTGACCACCATAACGATGAGTAGATTACCCCAAGTTATATTCGTTTTAGTTTCAGCACTTTTTAATTATAGTTAGACCGTTTTATGCCCTTGTTTGAATTGATTGGAGTTATATTGTGTGATTTGTCTCATGTGCATATGGGTAGTGTTTCTCTCTAGACCTCTTTCTATTACGAATTCTCGTCTTTTCTTTAAACCCCTCGGATGCCTCCGAGACGCGACCCGGATTTGTTTTCCGCCAGAGATCACTCGGTTGATTCAGCAGCAGAATGCCTTGATTCAAACATTGATGGTACAACCAAGGCAACAACAACAACAACAACAACAACAACAACAACAACAACAACAACCCACCGCCACCACTACACGTTGACCATTTGACCCGTTTCTTAAAATTTGAATCCGCGGTGTTTTCCGATGCACCAAGCCGATTGTTGCGAGATGATTGGCTCCGTAAGATAGGGAGGAGTTGACCACTGCAGGTTATGCAGATGAAGAAAGGGTGAAGTTTGCGCACATCGGCTTGAAGGACCCATAGCGACATGGTGGGAGAATTTCTGACCACTTACCACAGAGACACCGGCCACATGGGATCGATTTCAGCAAGCTTTTCAGTCTGCCCATGTTTCAGCAGGAGCTATGGCCATGAAGAAGCGTGAGTTTCGCAACTTGCGCCAAGGAGGGCCAGACGGTTGGCGATATGTAGATGATTTCGATAAGCTAGCACGTTATGCCCCGGATAGCGTTACTACGGATGCGACTAAGCGAGGAGAAGTTTCTAGAAGGGTGAATGATGAGCTGAGCATGCAGTTGATGGTAGCCACCTTCAATAACTACCAGGAGTTAGTAGACCGTGCTCTCATGATTGAAGGGAAACAGCAGCAGATTGAAAATCGCAAGAGGAAGTATGGACAGGGGAAGAATAACTCGAGCTCGTGAAACTTCGTTTTACCCGGAAGCCAGGAGGACAATTTCAGCATACCCATGGAGGAGGTAGCTCGCACAACCATAATGGCACCAAGAATGGGAACGGGAATGGAGGAAGCAATGGACAGAACCGCACCAACCCGAACACACCATCCAAGGTAGACCTGAGCCACATCACTTGCTTTAAATGCCACAAGACTGGGCATTATGCAAACGATTGTCCAGAAGGCCAGAATGGAAATGGCAATGGAATCTCAGGAAAGAAGCCGAATCCTTTCAACAAAGGACAAGTGAACCACGTCACCGTGGAGGAGGTTGAAGCTCAGCCAAATGCAGTAATATGTAAGTTTTTGGTTAATTCATTTACTGCAGTTGTTCTTTTTATCTTGGTGCATCGCATTCATTCATATCAAGGGGATTTGCGGATAAGTTTAGCCTACCCACTAGAACTCTTAAGACACCCATGCTCGTAAGCTCACCGGGAGCGGAGTATATGGCCAGTCAAGGATGTTTTCAAGTGCCATTAAGTATAGGGAGGCATGTTTTCCCAACGGATTTAATTATATTGGAATCCCAAGGTTTGGACGTAATTCTTGGTATGGATTGGTTGTCATGTATGGAGGAAACATCGATTGCGCCAGTAAGACAATTTTGCTTACGACACGGAAGGGAGGAGAATCAAGTATGTATCACGGCATGAGCCGAGGAGAGCACATGTAAATTCCTTATCAGCAGTTGTGCAGGAGGAAGTACCAGTGGTAAGGATTACCCGGACGTCTTTCCGGAAGAGTTGCCAGGCATGCCACCGGATAGAGACATTGAGTTTCTGATTGAACTACTGCCAGGCACCGGCCGATATCTAAGAGACCATATAGGATGCCAGCCCAGGATTTGGAGGAAATTAAGAAGCAGATTAAGGAGTTACTGGATAAAGGTTTTATTCGCCCAAGTTCTTCGCCTTGGGGATCACCAGTACTTCTAGTGGAGAAGAAGGATGGATCATTAAGAATGGTTGTTGATTATCGTGGATTGAATGAAGTGACCATCAAGAATAAGTACCCGTTGCCGATGATCAATGACTTGTTTGACCAGTTGCAAGGAGCTAAGGTGTTTTCAAAGATCGATTTGCGATCAGGGTACCATCAGTTGAAGATTCGAGAGCGGGATATACCTAAGGCGGCTTTTACCACCGTGTGCGGGCTGTATGAGTATACCATTATGTCATTTGGTCCGACTAACGCACCTGCCTATTTTATGAACATGATGAACAAAGTGTTTATGGAGTTTTGGATAAGTTAAATGCGTGGTGTTCATTGATGATATTTTGGTTTACTCGAAGAATGAAGAGGAACATAAGGAGCATTTGCGTTTGGTACTCGAAAAGCTCAGAGAACACCAGTTATATGCCAAGTTCAGCAAGTGTGAGTTTTGGTTGAAGGAAGTTGGATTTCTTGGACATGTTATCCGGAGAAGGTATAGCAGTAGACCCCACTAAAGTGGTCACTGTAACAAACTGGGAAGCGCCAACGACGGTTGGAGAGATCCGGAGTTTCCTTGGACTAGCAGGATACTACCGGAGATTTATTGAGAATTTCTCAAGGATTGCGAAGCCTATGACAGAATTATTGAAGAAGGATACCAAGTTCATTTGGACCGAGGAATGTGAAGCTAGTTTCCAAGAGTTGAAGAAAGCGTTTGGTTACCTCACAAGTGTTAATTCTGCCAGATCAGACCAAGGATTATGAGGTATATTGCGACGCTTCACGTCGAGGACTTGGAGCAGTGCTTATGAAGGAGGGGAGAGTTGTTTCGTATGCTTCACGACAGCTTAAGGTTGCGAGAAATCCAACGGAGGCGATCGAGTCTTGTGGGGAAAAGTGCGCAAACCTCTGTAGAGTGTACAAACTAATCATGGTTAGCCGTGTCCCCGGTTATGGACATCTTGAGTATCTAGTACTTGGATATCATGTGAATCTCATCATGTTACTTCTAAATTAATATTGTTGGGTTTGTTAATGAGTACTTTTAATTGGGATTGAGGATGCTGTCAACCATTCTCAATGTTTCACAACCACCATGATAGTTAAATAAATTTATTCCTTTGCAGTAGGGAAAAATTGGCTTTATGCAAAAACTGTAACCATAGAGCTTTCCACGAGCCATATATGCATGTAGTATAGGCTTATCATTCCATTATTCTCTATGTGTTACATTGCCAACATATTCCATGTGCTGACCCATTTTCGGGCTGCAACGTTTCATGTTGCAGACTTTTCAGATGACGAGTAAGGTGCATAGGTAGTGGTTCTATACTTAGTGATGCCGTTGGAGTTGATGGACTCGCTTTCTTCCAAGCCTTCCGCTGTTATCGTTATTAGATGGCCTTAAGCCATATTTATTTTATTAAGTTCTCTCTTGAGACATTCGATTGTAATAAGTGTGTGATTGCTACTCTGTTATAAATCCTTCGATGCTTGTGTGGTGTCGGCATTATCGATCCGAGGATGACACCGAGCACGAGATCGACTGTTTGAGGTCCGGTCGCTCTGATTTCCACAGCTATAATCATGAATGATGGTAATGCAAATGGAATCATTAAGGGGGTTTTATTAATATTTTAAATCATGGAGTTAAGATGGTAGAACTACCTATGAGTGTTTGCGTAGGAGATGCGGGAAGGGCATTAGTTGTGTTCTTGACTCTTTGGCAATGCAGGAATAATGTGAGATTACAAAATAAATGGTATAGTGATCTTATGATTCTTGTTTAGCTAATTTGCTTGTGGATCATGGGATGGTCTATATTGCAGATGAAGGTGGTAAACAAAGAGGTGCTGATGTTGGGAGCAAAGAGGTGATGATGGTCTATATGCGTAGGCTATGGCATGTAGCAGGCGAATTGTATAGTTCATCGCAAGTGTGGAGTCACAGGGTACTGCGGTGTCGCCTGCGCATCTCTGCCGTAGTTTTATTTTTTGGACCTTCATGTTAAGTCTGGCTGGGCTTGCTACCATGTATGATTTGTGCTGCTAGTTGATTACTCTAGTTTCTAGCTGTAGTTTGTATCAGGGGCTTGAAAGACCATATGGTTCTTGTTAATGGAAAATCAGAGGGGGCGACCCTTCTTTTGATTAAAAAATGAACTTTCTCTATGCAATTAAAAAATAAAATTTCTCTATTCAAACCCAGTTGAGAACAGTATTCATTATAAATCTGAAATAATATTTTGGTAAAAATGGCTATCGCATTCTGTATTATAGCTAGCGAAACCGAAACAAAATAAATGTCTTAAGTATAATATCTCGTGAACGTGGATCAAATTAGGCAAGACAGCTAGAATAAAGGATGATTCAACTTGCAGGAAATTTGAACTTACAACTTACTAGCAGTATAATAAAGTTCTGAGACTATCACCGGATAAATAGAAGAAACATTTTAGGTTGATTCATTCTTCCTTCCGGACTTCTTTGACCTCCTAGATGGTTTGGCGAGATGCTGGCGCTGACTCTCGAACCCCTTCTGGAAGTTCACCAACTGCCTGTATACGTCATAGGTGGCATACGCGTCCATGGAAGCATAATAGATGTTCTTCAAGGGCAAGGGCGCTTCTGCCCATATATGTTGGTCATCTTCTGTGAGAGCGTCCTTCATCTTGTTGTAGCTGTGGTGGATGATGGAACCAGCGTAGTCAGCCAAGCTATACTTTGGCTTAATCGTCACTGGATCAGGCACTCTCCACATATTCTGGATATCCACAAAGTTTTGTACCACCAGACCAACATGCTTGAGTTTTTTCTCGTCATTGTTGATGTCCACCCCAACAAAGGTGTACTCCTCGTCGGCGGGGAAAGGCGGCAAGCAGGCCGCAGTGCTCATCAGCAACGCTTATGTGGTACACGAGGACGTAGATGCCAACGCATAACTGGACCACGGCCGCCATCTGTGTCGGACCACGAGGCCAGGTGTACTCCACATCCAGTGCAACTATCTTCTGGTCGTCGTTCCGCAGCCAGTATTTGAATCTGCCAATGCAGTACTCAACACAGCTAGCCTTGTTCGTGTACTTCACACAAATTTCGGTATTTCCATCTGCCCTAGCAGCATAATCATTCTCAAACGCCATGCCGAAGGACTGTAATTGATGAAACCAGTATAAGACATGAAGCATGACAATAACATGATAACAATAAGCCGAGATGAATATGACGGTAGATAGTATAGGAATTCTGGCGTTATTGAAAGTTTATGTAAACAAGTGCATGAACAATTTAAACTAAAAAAGTACTCCCTCTATAAAGAAATCACTAAAGCCGTGAACCAAACGTTGTTATATTTCCTTGCAGAGGGAGTATATGTGAATTAACAATCAAAATTTACGCTCTTAAAATATTTATCCAAACAACTACATCAACAATCAAGAATAAACATGTATCTATGAATTGTTCATCACCCATGTAGATGAAACTGTGTGTACAAACTAAATAAGCAGGAGAAAAACAAGAAATTGACAAGACAACGGACTAGATGTTGCATGCAGATGAATCTGTGTGCAAAATTCTCATAAGGCAATGGACTACATGTTGCAGGCAGAAGAATCTGTGCGCACAAAATAAAGAAGCAGGAGTACAAGAAAATGACAAGAACAAGGCCATCGTATGTGCTGCTACTGGAGAACTACTAACAAAATTGACAGGAAGGAGAACTCACCGTTCCAGAAGCCAGATTGTTGGGAGAGTGGGCGGCCTTGAGAGGAAGAGGGAATTGAGAGGGCCTTGAGGCGGAGGAACCATTTTTGGAGAGTCGTGGCAGTGAGGACGAAGCGCCCTCGCGCATGCCCGTCCTAAATAATTGGGACGGGGCTCGTCCCGCCTGTTGGAGTCCTGGCTTCCTTTGTCATGTTCACATTTAAAATGGGCTCATCCCATAGGCCCGTATAAGAAAGCACAAGAAGCCCAAACGCTTCACGGTTGAGATTACTGATCTAAACTTGCTAAAAAATTCTCAAAATAAAAAAACTAGCTAAAAAAACATTACGTGATCTAAAACTACCTCTTCGTGAGATACCAAATTCCCAATATTTCCTTGTGGTGGGTTGTTAGAGAATCCCCTATAAATAAAGATTACGTGATCTAAAACTACCTCTTCCTGAGATCCCAAATTCCCAATATTTCCTTGTGATCGGTTGTTAGAGAATCCCCTATAAATACGAATCTTTTCACGGCATAGATCGTATACTTCCACCCCACGCCTCCCACCCCACGCCTCCCATACCTAGCCTTCCATGACTACACCGAATTACCACCCCACGCCGCCCAAAGTAGCTCCCAGGTCGGTGAAGCCGACGGAGCCGTCATCTTCAAAGCCTGCGTCAGAGAATCCTGAGATGAAAGAGAAGGGCACGTCAGAGAAGCCGACGAAAGAAAAGGGCACGTCGGAGAAGCCGACGGAGCAAAAGATGAAAGCGAACGGTAATGGAGTCGGTCGCCATCGAGAGAATCCTCCGGTAACGATCGAGGTCCTTGTATTCTGTATACACCCTCCTTCCCAAGTCTGCATCCAATCCCATTATCTACGGCACACTTCTTTTTGATCTCGTTTAGTTACAGCCATAATGAACTATCCCTATTTTACCGAAGGGAGATGGGTGTGTCTAGAAAGGCTTGCACGAATCTTAGCATAAAATCAATGACATAGGACTTAGATAAGCAATACTTAGAGCACATCTAGATGTGCTTTAGCAAAACTTAAGGGAGATCGTGGATACCTTCCTCTCTTAGTTTTTAGTCGTGAATGCCTCTCTCTGTAATGAAACTAGCGCTAATTTTCGTGCTTGAAATTTCTACGTGCAACCATATGGAAAGGAAGGACTAGTAATTCAACTTTGTTTAAAACCAGCAACCGAATCAACAAAATAATCGTAGTACTCCTAAATGCCTGATCAAATACGCAGTAGACATAATACAAAGTAGTTTTGTACATAAGTTGCACGCCTCACTTATTTGGCATTGAGAACATCAAATGTATGTACTATATTAAATTTTAGGTTGACGAGAAAAAAAGGAGAAAACTAAAGAGAAATATGGACAGTAGGATCACATGTTACATTCCTAATATGGTGATTATCTATAAACTATTGGTCTTGTGATCATGTATGCAATTATTTTCGTAAGCGTGACGCCTGAAACTTTAGTAGTGTACATAGACCAAAGTCTGCTCTTTCTACTAAAAATCTATACTATTATCAGTCAATTTGCCGACAGTGATAGCTTGTTTTTCTATGTCTGGTGTTCATTATATGGCCTAGAAGCTCTATAATTTCATGCAGTACTGTAGCGCACAATTTTGATATTGGCATTGTTAGATCTAGTCGGTTCTATGCGTGTTTAAATGAATACCATACAGAATCTAATCACACTATTTGTACATTCAAGAAACTCAGGTTGCTTCATTGCTGCAATACAAGACGTTCATAAAAGAATTAAACGCACAGCAACTGACGTACATCAAGTTGATTGGACTGGGTGAACTTCTCAAGACTCATGGCATGAGAATGAGACGTCTACTGTGCCAGGCCATCGCTTATTCATATGATGCAGAGCAGGATGCCTTTATAATTAATGGGAGACCATGTAGGATCACACTAAAAGATGTGGAGCATATAACAGGCCTGCCCTGCATGGGGAAGAATCATGTCTCTTCAAATCACAACGATACTTTGGAGTTGTGGAAGGAACTGAAAGACCCCAATGACACAAAAGTAACTTTGAAAGGATTGCTAGCCAAGATGAAAGGCGACAGCACACCTAATTTTGTCAGGCCATTTGTCTTGTACACCATAGGCAAATATGTATGCCCGACAACACAACAGTATGTGGACAACAGATACCTTGGGATTGTTAGAAACGTTGAGACAATAAAGAGCACCAATTTTAGACAGCTTACACTTGACCATCTTATGACTAGCGTCAGGAAATTTGTAAATGTTGGAGCAAATCTGGAGGGCAACCTACCACTGCTGCAAGTAATACAATCATTATTAACATACAATACATTTAATTTTATGGAAAATTCTCTAAGCTGTTTTTGTTGTAATGCAGACGTGGTACTACGAGAAGTGGAGGGTGCACCAATTGGACTCTACCATCTCGTATGCATCAAGGTTAAGGCCGCTGATCCAAAACTGGAGTGACGAGAAGGCACAGAAGGTTGACAACATAATCAACAAAAATTATATAGGGGTTGGAGAGGTAAAGTGTTAGTACTGTGTGCCTGGATTATCTACCATATGTTTTGAATGATACTAACGACACTAACATACAGTATGTCGATGACCTGCTGCGGCCTTTCAATCCGCCACCAGTTGGGACGCCGGTCAAACCAAAGACTGACGGTCAGGTAAATGATGAACATCAGGCACAAATATATATTGTAACTTTTCAAGTACAATCGAAGTCATATGCTTCTAACTGCTTGTAATTTGCAGGATAAGGCACTCATGGGCCCTGTATTGGCTGATTTGAAAGAAGTTGCCTCCATTGTGCGGGAAGCCAGTGCACAACAATTTGATAGGATGAGCACCCTTGAAAAAAATGGACGAGTGACTTAGGCGTACACTTGCGAGCAGCGGGCCTTACGCATTTACCTCATCACAGAATTCAATGTAAGTATACCATTATGAGTTTCTATAAATATTTTACTATCAATACTCTCCACACTAACACATTTTTTTAAAGAACCACCGCTATGGAATATTTGATGCTGATCGCCCAGGAGTAGAGGACATATAGCTATCTGACCTGGGAGTACCTGCGGACCCAATGGAGGTCCCAGGAGAGAATACTACTCACCAGCAAAAACAAAAAAAGACACGGAGGTCAGTGCCAAAGGCATTTCTGCTAAGGGAATACAAAAGGATAACATGGATGCCCCCATGAAGAACGTAGCTGAAGATTTGCAGCCTGCTCCTAGTTTGCAATCGCGAAAGCATTCAAAAACCACCACAAGCCTTGAAGCTTTCATGGTGATACACATTTCACATCTAACTGATTTTGTTTTAAGTTAATGCAGATTCGTAGCTAACATATGATCTTCCACGTCCAGGATGAAGAAGACAAAGCTGTTGCTGCAGCTTGCAAGGAGAGTCTCAAGAATGTTTCACAGCTTTATAAAGAGCTGGATGCTTCGCAGGGTGCTCCGAGTTTGGATTCGCGAAAGCATTCCAAAGCCACCAGAAGCCTTGAAGCTTTCCTAGTGATGCACATTTTACAGTTAACTGGTTTTGTTTTTTTATTTCGCGCAGATTGCAAGCTAGCAAGTGCTTTATTTTGAATCACAGGATCCTCTGAATTTGAGGCACAATGAGAATGTGCGAAAGGCTGAAGAAAGAAGAGATCAAGATGATGAAGATGTCAGTATTGAGGTGGGGGGAGTGGCAGGTACCAAAAGAAAACACCGGTCTACCAAGGCTAAGGCAATAAGGGAGCCGGAAGAGACCCATGTCTTCCCAGTTGATGAGGACAACTATGATGATTCTTTAGCAAAGCAGCGACAAGATAGTGTGGTTGATTCCATGCTACCAACTCGTACGAGCATCCGGAAAAGAGTGGCATCTTCATTATTGTGCAATGAAGATTATGTTTTGTACGATAGTGATAAGAAGAGAAAGAAAATAGGACTCCATCGGACTCTACCAACAATTCCAAGGACACAAGAATACAAAGAGGAAAAACCGTGCAAGCATTTTTAAAGATACAGACACAGGTGCTTCGAGGCTGGAGACCAACCTTGACAATTTTCGACAGAATTACGTAGCCGAAATTGTCAACACCTCAGATCTTGATAAACAATTGGTGGTAATTGATGACATTGTTCTGCTACAGAAGCAGTTGCAATGCATCACCATGACAGATGGAGTTTTAGATGACAAATGGTTGGGTGTGAAGTAAGATATTTGCCAAATTATTTTATCAATTTTCTTTTGCACAGTACAATTAACTTGAATTTTGTTTTAGTTGGTTGATGCTGTGATTCAGATCATGCGTCATGATCATCCTAAGGACATAAGGGACGGGCAACTGGTTTACATTGAGAGGGTGGCCGGCGTCGCTATGCTCGAACGAGATGGTAAGGTAGAGAACTGCCACGAGGCCGCTTTGGCTGGCAGTCATGGAACAACAAAAGGAGACAACTACCTCAGACATGATCTGGTACCATCTAACCATGACATAAACAAATTATTTTTGTAATCATTATGCATGTTGATGTAATCATCTTTGCTGTCCAGGTTTTTCTACCTACGAACATGGTGAACACCCACTGGTTCCTTGTAGTCGTAAACCCCAGAAGGAGGGAGATTCAGATTCTTGATTCGCTTTTCAGCTACGTAGTAACACAAGTGGTTCACGTGGTGATATTTTAAACATATTTCAATATAACACAGCATTTAGCATCATACCTAACCTTGAACCGTGAGCAACTTCTCATACGTACCATGGACTTTGGCAGATACGTGGGGTGGAAGCACATCTGAGAGCATCGCTGCGAATCAATGGAACACAAAGCCATGCATGGCAAGACATTAACGTGACCCAATGGACAGTAAAGCATGTTCCTGTGCCAAGACAAGATGACAAGTCAGTCAACAGTATTAGCTTCTAAATATGTTTTTCATTGTTAATACGTGAAATGGTGCTAACAGAATTAATTGTTGTAGTTCTTCTTGTGCACTCTACATGCTGAAGAACATCGAATTCTTTACGGGAGAAGATCTTACGTTGCGTTATGACCAAGTACGTAGAGTAACACCTAAAATTTTGTCAATTTTGTAAACATATGGAATGATACTAACATATCCTCCCATGCAGGCATACATTGACAATTATAGAAGAGAACTGCCTGTTGTCCTTCTTAATTCGCCCTACAACAAATTCAAGTCCATGAAAAGGCTGAAGACATACAATGCTAGCCTATCGGATGCAGTTGCGATTGAAGATCATGAAGATGCAAGCAGTTAGTCCAGCAGTGGTTGATTCTTCAATCTGGAGTGTACACTTGGTTATGAAGCGGTAGAGTAGGGTGTGGTTTGGTTTTAGTCCCGAAGAAGGTTTCCTAGCCATGTTCATAGTCCAGTGCGGATTAATCAAGTTGTAATATTTCACAGTACTGGTTCCAAATACTATTCTTGAAATAAATTTGGTCTGCATGGGAGACGCTGAAACGTATCTTTGCTTTTTACAACCAGAACTTTTGAAGCTTAGGAAGGTTAACTGAATTCTTAAATTTATATTTAAGTGTCATTGGAGTCTGCACAAGATTCAGAACAATTACATCGTTAGTTAGAAGTTTCAGAATTTTTTTAACATCGCTAGTTAGAAGTTTCAAAAAAATTTCAGCGAGTGCTGAAATATTTTGGCTGAAAGGCAAATATTGCAGTGAGTGCTGAAATGAATGAAGTTCAGTTATTTCATCGAAATCTCACCGAAGTGAAAACCATGGTGTCGTGCCATCTTGAGCAGCACCCGAAATGATTCAGTGTTATTAACAAATTTTGGTCTCACAGATACGAGGAAAAAAGGTATGATTTTGAGCATGCAAGATCGGATGGGCAATAAAATAGCTTCACAAGAGAGTAAAATACTTCACAAATAATTGGGACGGGGCTCGTCGCAGCCGTTGGAGTCCTCGCTTCCTTTCTCATGTTCACATTTCAAATGGACTCATCCCATTATAATAGGCCCGTATAAGAAAGCACAAGAAGCCCAAACGCTTCACGGTTGAGATTACTGATCTAAACTTGCTAAAAAATTCGCAAAATAAAAAAATAGCTTAAAAAACATTACGTGATCTAAAACTACCTCTTCATGAGATCCCAAATTCCCAATATTTCCTTGTGGTGGGTTGTTAGAGAATCCCCTATAAATAAACATTACGTGATCTAAAACTACCTCTTCGTGAGATCCCAAATTCCCAATATTTCCTTGTGATCGGTTGTTAAAGAATCCCCTATAAATACGAAGCTTTTCACGGCATAGATCGTATACTTCCACCCCACACCTAGCCTTCCATGACTATACCAAATTACCACCGCACGCCGCCCAAAGTAGCTCCCAGGTCGGTGACGTCGGAGAAGCCGGCGAAGCAAAAGATGAAAGCGAACGGCAATGGAGCCAGTCGCCATCGAGAGAATCCTCCGGTAACGATCGAGATCCTTGTATTCTGTATACTCCCTTCTTCCCAAGTCTGCATGCAATCCCATTATACCGAAAGGATATGGGTGTGCCTAGAAAGAAAAGAAAAAAGGACAAAAAAAGGCTTGCACGAATCTTAGCATAAAATCAATACATGTTGAATGCAACGATTGAACGTTCGTAGATCAAGCAGTCGGGGCTGGACGAATGGGGCTGGCCGTCGAGGCCGGCGGCCGGCTTCATCTAGTCCCGCAGAACATGATCCATACCCAACCACCTTGCCATCGGACGAGATGCATGGCCAGATCAAAGCTGCAGCCATGGCTGAGAAATGATATGTAGAGCACGCAAACAACCAATTGGGGTGTGCGATTGAGGTTGCCTATAACCTTGTGGCTACAGGCACCCGCATGGAGGACTGGGAGGTGGGATGGCGTCGACTCTTCGCCGGCGGCCGCCGCGGGGAGGGCAGTGGGCCTCCTCTCGTGTTCGTTGAAAAGGTGGTGCGAGATCGCTAGGGAATTGGGGTGGAGGAAGGGTGTGGCTGCGACGCGCGGCTAGATCCTGCCGGCGACGAGGGAGGGAGGGGCCACGACGAGCGGCTAGATCCTGCCGGCGAGGATTAAAACCGTAGCGGCGGTGAGGAATAAACCTTAGCGAACGAGATAAATATCGAACCAAAAATAGCCCTGAAATTCGTACCGAGAATACCCTCGAAATATTTAGGAGGAAAAATCAGATCAGTTTGAAATAATTTTTCTCCCGAAAATGCCCCTCAGGGTCTGATATAATACACGTGACATCAGCGTATTGCATCGGATCTGGACCGTCGAATTCGCTCCGACGGACGGTCCATAACGTCCGGATGGACTGTAAAATGACTCATCTAGATACATTCATTTCTGCGACGAGTAATTCGAAACGGAGAGAGTACGTCCGTACGCGTGCGCGCAACTGCATCATAGTATTCCTCTTGTTTCGGAGAAGAAAAGATGAGAGCTGTTTGACATATCTCTCGATCATGCAGCCGCGCGCGTGCCGCGTCGTTCGGTCATAAGCCATGCATAGCGCGGACGGACGTGGTTCATACCTGGCGGCGAGCCTGTCAATGAAGGGGCGGCGGCGGACGGGGCTCCAGCGCACGGACTGTGTGACCACCCAGTAGGCGGCGTACCAGAGCTCCGCCGCCAGCATGCCCAGCCACGCCGCCCTGCCCTTGCCAGCGGCTGGCACGCGCGTCGCCCGGTAATAGACCAGCAAGAGGATCCCGGCGGCCACCGTGACGGCGTGGAGCCTATACGCCGCCCGGCCCCTGTGCGTCTCCGTCTCGAACAGCCTCCTGCTCCTCTCCATCTCTAGGTAGCTGGCTCTCTCGCTCTCTCTACCGGCTGGCCGTCTCAAACTTTCCCAGGGACAGGAGAGGAGGTGCTGGGCACTGGGCAGGAGCGCGCCTATATATGCTCCCCGCGAGGAAGGGGAGGCATGATTCAGCACCGATACGCCCGGATACGGCTGGATACGTGTATCCTGCAGTATCCCATCCTTTTGAATTATTAAAAAAAGGATATAAAATCAGGATATGGCCTACATACGGTGGGGACTCGGCAGCCAGACTCCAATGACCATGTTGCTGCCCAGTTCTCCTCCCGACAGCAACCATGGTCGAGCAGGTAACCTCGATGGCTGCTAGCTAGTCAGGGTGTGCATTCGCTCTTTTCGGTTTGATTCGGTTCGTTTTATATGGTTTTTGGTTTATATGATTTTTATACTTCAGTTTATATGGTTTTATACATAGATACGGTTCGGTTTCGGTAATAACCAAAGTTGACGCGAATTTTTGAATGACACACAGACAATGCTAACGTGCAACACGTGTGGTGGGAGCGAGACCTGCCCACACGCCCTATAAGGGCATCTCCAGCCGCGCCCTCAACATGCCCTCCCCAGGCGATTTTGCTGCGCCGGCGCTAAAAAAAGGCCCCAGTCGCGCCTCTAGAAGCCCGTTTTTCGCCGGCTCGGGCCAAAACTGGTGCCGGCGGACCCAGGCCGAACCAGCGCCACATGGGGCGCAGGAGCGGCACAAGCGAAAAAGCGCGTGGGCCCATACAGAGGCGACCGAGGGCCTTTTCCGCCATTTCTTGGCGCTTTTCCTCGCATCTCTCCCGCTCGCTCGCCTTCCTCCGCCATTCTCTCCCTTTCTCCGCCAAAACCCTCCCCGCTTCGCCGTGAAGAAATCGCCATGCCGCCAAGAAGTACCCATGTCAGTGGCAACAACCTTGCGCCCGGCGCCGTGGCCAACCCGAAGCAGAGGAAGCCGGCGCCGCCGTCAAGCCACCGGGCCTGTCGAGCGCCCGAGTGGAGGGTGGAAGTTCAGCGGCCTTGAAGCGATCACCGCCGACAGCGGAACAGGAACCATAGCCAAGAAGGCCAGCGACAACGCGGCGCAGCGATGGCGTCTTCCTCATCGGTCGACCGGCGAGGATGAATCCACCCGTCGTCGGCCACGCCCGATGCCACAGGGACAGCAAAGGCGCCGGATCTCCATGGGGTTCATCGTCGCCCGGCTCGCCCGGCGGCAGCGCCGCAGTGAGTTCAACCCAAACGTGACCTTCCTCATGGTCACCCGCTCACGCGCCCTCGCCCGCCTTCGTCGGCGTGCAGTATCCTCCATACAACTACTCGCCGTCCGCCGCCTACGCGTCCACACTGACGCCCCATCTCTACCGTGGACCGCTACCTTTCTCGCACCTCGGCGACGCCAACGACACGGGAGCCGACATGGACGACATCATCGCGACAAGATCGACCGCGGCCGCCGCGTCTCCCGGGTTCGCCACCAGACGAGGTAGTGGACCTCAGCGGCGACATGGAGGCCGAGCTTCGGCTACGTCTACGGCGACGACGCGCAGGAACCCGAGGAGGAGGAGGAGGAGGAGGAGGAGGAGGAGGAGGAGGAGGAGGAGCCGGCTCCTGTTCCGACGAAGGGGCGCCAGAAGAAGAAGAAGCGGGCGGCTAGGTCAGGCGAACCGCGCATCAAGTGGACGTCCAAGGAGGAGGAATGCCTCTCCGAAGCATGGAAAGTCGTCTGCCTCGTCTGCCGGATTTGCGGCGTCTTT
This sequence comes from Aegilops bicornis, assembly GCA_021605145.1. NCBI lineage: Eukaryota > Viridiplantae > Streptophyta > Magnoliopsida > Poales > Poaceae > Aegilops > Aegilops bicornis. The sequence goes on from CM038673.1 coordinate 522,318,591, forward strand.
TGAGAGCGGGAACGACCAAGTTTAAATTACCCGCATCCTGGGGCCGGCGCGTGGGGGCGTGACTGGGAGCTAGGTCGCCCCCAGGGGCCGAACTAGCGCCGGCACGCCCCCAGGCCGCTCTATTTAGGCGCCCTGGGGGGCGAACGGCTGGAGATGCCCTAACACACAGACTACGTCACGTCATCGCATGCGTGCATGTGAGAATCTTTTTGAATTTTCAGTTTTTAAAATGTTTTATCTCTTAAATGAAAAATCCGATTGAAGATTCGTTTTCACCGTTAAATCTCTCGCGACGAGATTTTCGAAACTAGATCTCATATCAATATATTTCGATAAATTTTTGTTGGGCTTAAAAGTTGACATGTCTATTGCACATGAATTACCATGGTATTTACACTAAAGTTGCCATGATATGTTTCAGCTATTTTTTTCTACATTTAAAAATAAATTTTGACATTTATAAAACGGGGAATTAAGAAACTAGACTTGCCATAAACCATAAACTAAAATTGCCATGATACATGCATTTAAACAGATTTGCTATTTCACATCTAAGTTTAGGACCGTTTGATTTAAGGCTTTAAGATTCACATTTTTATGCGCACAGGCTGGTACGAAACGGTTGTTTAGCTGTTCTCAGCTCGCCCGTTTCCTTTATTGTTCGTTGGGCAGTTGTCGTCTTAGTTGTGTTTATTTTTGGGTTGCAGTTTGTATAAAGCGGTTGTTTCGCTGTTTTGAGCTAGCCCCATTTCCTGTGTTGTTTGTTGGGCTGTTGTCATTTTTGTATAAAGCGATTGGAAACAGATGCCAAGAGGTTGGATGTTTGAGCGCCAGTGATACACTAAATACAGCATTTTCTAATCATCTTAGTCACATCTGTTTTTTCTTTTCTTTTTCATTTTTCATTTTTCATTTCACTGCACACACATAATATCTCGTTAAATCCAACAACATCAATGTTGTATTTGTTGTAGTGAACGAGAATTATATGTACACTTTTAACGCTTAATTTCTTTTGTCCCTTGACTCGCAATGAGACCGACATTTATTGTCCCAGTAGTAGTAGGGTCCAGCCTCGACTCCGTGGAAACAAGTTTTTCCTACCTGCAAGTCCACCCTCGAATCGTAACTGAGCCTAACATTTTTTATCCCAGTTGCAAGTCCGCCCTCGACTCGCAACTAGGGCTTGACCTTTTTTTTTGTCCGAGTTGCAAGCCCACCCTCGACTCGCAACTAGGGCTTGATCCTTTTTTGTTCGAGTTGCAAGCCCACCCTCGACTCGCAACTTGGGCCTACTTCTTTTTTTCTGTTCCAGTTGCAAGTCCATCTTCGAATCATAGCAGGATCTGACCTTTTTTTGTCTCAGTTGCAAGTCCACCATCGGCTTGCAACTGATGCGTGGCCTTTTATTTGTCTTAGCTGCAAGTCCACGTTCAATTCGCAACTGAGGCCAAATCTTTTTTTGTCCCAGTTGCAAGTCCATCTTCGACTCGCAATCGGGGTTCGACCTTTTTTTTTGTCTTAATTGCAGGTTCACCCTCCACTCACAACTAAGGCCCAACCTTTTTTTTTGTCCTAGTTGCAAGTCTATGTTCGACTAGGAACTGAGGCCTGATCTTTTCTTTGTCCCAGTTGCAAGTCCATCTTCGATCGCAATCGGCTTCAACGTTTTTTGTTTCAATTGCCAGTCCACCCTCGACTCGCAACTAGGGCCCGACCTATTTTTGTCCTAGTTGGAGGTCCACGTTCGACTCGCAACTAAGGCCTAATTTTTTTGCCCCAGTTGCAAGTCCACTCTCGACTCGCGACAGGGGGTCCTTTTTTGTCCCAGTTGCAAGTCCACCCTTGACTTGCAACTGGGGCCCGATTTTTTTGTCCCAGTTGTAAGTCCACTTCGACCCACAACTGAGACCCGACCTTTTTTCTTCGTTGGCTTTCCGTTGCTTTTATATTTTTTTTCAAAAAATGGATTTTCCTTTTCTTTTCCTTTATCATTTTTCTATTTCAAAAGGTGTTTGGAATTTGAAAAGTTCTTTGTTTTAATAAAAAAAAGGGATTTCTCAAAAAAAATGTTAGTAAATACTAAAACAGCTCACGTTTTACAAAAAATATTTGCAAGTTTTAAAATAAGTTCGTTCTTTAAATGAAGTTAAAAAGTTTGAAACAATGTTCTTTTTTCAAAAATTGTTCACAAATGCTAATCATCTCCAAGTAACTCTCAAGCTGTACACGTACTGGACTATACTGCAAGCTCACAGCTAGACTACAATCGTTTCCAAACCCATAGGCATCCAGGTGCCGTGTCTGATTGCTAACAAAAGAAAGTCACACGCAGGGTACATCCACACCAAGTTTGTATTAGGCCCCAACCAGAAGTCAGATGGCTGGGTGAGAGATCGCAAAGTGATTACTAGCAGCCAACGGGTCACGGCTGCTAGGGAAGGGCGTGAGCGTCAAATAAATAATCTGAGACAAACAAACAAAAAAGGACCACAAATAGTGTTGATGTCATACATAGATGTGAGATATTATATCACATCCAGATGTGATATAGACAAACCCGCACTTAAAATTGCCATGGTTCATACAAAAAGTAATTTTCATGATCAAAGTACTGGAGTTACCATCATCAAAATACTAAAATTGCTATGCTCTACAAACTGAAATTGCCACATGGCAACTTTAATTTAAGCACTATGACAACTTGTGGGCAATTTTTTTTTCATCGAAATATATCAGCATTGGGTCTACTTTTGAAGATCTCGTGAGACGGACTTAATGGTTAAAACAGATTTTTAATTCAATTTTTTAATAAGGAGATAAAATATTTTTAAGCCGAAAACCAAAAAGATTCCTGTTGATGTCATCTGTTCACATGTGATAAAATGAGTGGTAAACGAGGCGTGTGAACGATGTGCAGGATGTCACATGTGTGGGCGTTAGTTTTTATCTATTTTAATCATCAAATTATTCAATCTATGTATGTACGGTAGTTTCTTCTTTCGAGAATTGTGTACGTAGATTAAATCATTAGATGGCAAATATGATTTGATGGCATATGTACGTACGCTGGTGCGCCAGATCGAGCATATATGAGTGATGAGGCATTGATAGAGATGTATATAGGTATATTAGAAAAATGTGAGGACAAAAACAGGGGAAAGTACAAATGCGCTAGCCTCCAGGTTTTTTTATGTGGAAAAAATATGCCACGAAACACCACATAGCTAGCCTGTAGGTTGTAGAGTCTATGCTCCTTTTGGGGGGGGGGGGGGGGGGGCACAGCAGCCTTCAGGTCGGGCCCCAGCCGCGTTGCACAATTTAGTACCACCTCGCAGAGCGACCAAGAACGGGATGGGTGGATGGCTATAAAACGAGTGATGACGGGAAGGATCAACTCAGCTCTTCGGTTGTTTAACACACACAAAAGCTAGCTTTGGTTAGTTCGGTTTAATCAAAAACCGTTTGGTTTCTAATCAAAAAAACTGAATGTTAAATGATTTTCATATTTGGGAACTGAACCGTTTTTGGTTTTCAGTTTGGTTTTGCACACCCTGAGTCAGGGCGTGCATTCGGTTTTTTGGTTTGATTCGGTTTCATTTTATATGATTTTTATACTTCGGTTTATATAGTTCTATACATAGATACGATTCGGTTTTGGTAATAACCAAAATAATCAAAGTTAGCGCCAATTTTTGAACGACACATTTTTTCTATCAGATAATTCAATCTGTGTATGTAGGTTAGTTTTTTCTTTTGAGAACTGTATACGTAGATTAAATCATTAGATGGCGGGAAGCAGTAAAAGGGAGAGGGGAGCGGGCTCCCGCGACTAGGGTTCCGCCCCCGCCCCCCGCCGCCGCGTGGTCCAAGCACCATGCCAGCCTCCAACTCATGCGCTAGGCAACCCAAGTGCCAGCCTCCAGGTCGTGCGCCAGCCGCATTGCACAAGTTAGTACCACCTCGCAGAGCGACCAACAACGGGATGGGTGGATGGCTATAAAACGAGTGATGACGGGAAGGACCAACTCAGCTCTTCGGTTGTTTAACACACACTGAAGCTAGCTTTGGTTAGTTCGGTTTAATCGAAAACCGTTTGGTTTCTAATCGAAAAAACTGAATGTTAAATGGTTTTCATATTTGGAAACTGAACCTGAACCTGAAACTTGGAAATACCGAAATTTCAGTTTGGTTTGGTCTTTTTGTTTGGTTTTTGGTTTTCAGTTCGGTTTTGCACATCCTGAGTCACGACGTGCATTGGTTTTTTTTTGTTTGATTCGGTTTGATTTATATGATTTTTATACTTCGGTTTATACAGTTTTATACATAGATACGATTCGTTTCGGTAATAACCAAAATAACCAAAGTTGACGCGAATTTTTGAACGACACATATTTCTATCAGATTATTCAATCTGTGTATGTAGGTTAGTTTTTCTTTTGAGAACTGTATACGTAGATTAAATCATTAGGCAATGAGGAAGCAATAAAAGGAGAGGGAGCGGCTACCGCGACTAGGGTTCCGCCCGTCCTCCTCCCCCCCCCGCCGCCCGGCCAGCCGGCCTCAGCGCTCCACCTCCCTCCCTCCTCCCCCGCCCCGTCCGCTGCTGCGCCCCAGCAGGCGGCAGGCGGAGCTCTGCGCTCTTCTCCTTCGGCCCCCCTCTGGTCCATCTCCTCCCGGCCGCCGCCCGGCTGGAGTCTGTCGGGCCTTGCCCTGTGGCCAGCGGCGGCAAGGTCGTCCTTCCTCGCTCGCTCATGGGGGGGCACGGGGGCCTCCCGATGGCGGCGGTGCAGCTCGGCCGGTTGCGGTGTGGCTCGGCGGCGGTAGTCCGGCGAGCCTCGTGGTCCTTGGTGTGGTGACGTGGCCGTTGGCCGCGGGGCGACATGGCGGTGCTGGTGGCCGGCGGCGCCCGCGCGGCCCAGATCTGGGCCCTTTCGGGCTCCATCTGGGCTAGGGCGGGCCGGCGACTCGGTGCGCGGCGACGCTGCTCCCTGGTTGGTGGCGAAGAGGCGGTGGTCTGCTGGCAATGGCGGCTTCGTCGGCCGGCGAGCTGCAGCGTGACGGCAGGGACTGTCCGGACTCTTTTGGGTCCGGCCGGGCCTCGACGCCTGGTAAGCCCCTTGTCTGTGTGTCCGGTCGGCTCCACGGTGGCGGTGGTGGTTGTCCCCTCACGTCGGCGATGTTGCGGATGCCCCTGAGGCCACTATCTCTTCTCCCGCCCTCCAGGTCTCGTGTCAGTGACCTCTGGGAGACGGCGAAGTTGATTCGCTGATCGTGGTGGCACATGTTGGTGGGCGGCGTGATGTGCGGTGCACGATGATTCTTCTGGGGTGGTGGTGGGGATTTGGGTTGGGAGAAATCTCTGGCGGCTCGTCCGGCCCCGATGCGGCGACGCCTATGTGTGCCGCCGGACCTTCCTGGAGGGCGTCGGGTACACCCCTTCCCCCCACTGCCCCCCGCGTACCGGGGAAAACCCTAGGACTAGTCCGGGCAACAGCGGCGTCGGCGTCGCCTCCTTCTTGAAGGTGTTGCTTGGTACGCGGCGCTTCAGAGTGCTGGGATCGTGTCCGGAGGGTGCAGCGGTCGCTGGTCATCTTCGTTTCATTGATCTGCCGTTGTTGGCATTTATTTCTCTTTCTTTCTTCGTTTTTTTTCTTTGGGCTTGTTTGTGTTGCGGCCCCAGCACCTATCGTTGGATGTACCGGTGGTTGCTTTGTAATACAAAGCGGGGGGAAACCCTTTTTCTTAAATCATTAGATGGCAGACATGTTTGGTGGCATATGTACGTATGGTGTGCACCAGATTGAGCATATATGACTAGCCACAGTGGGAGTAACTTCAGCAGTAACTTCAAGTCCAACTCAGCAAATTTGTCTATGTGGCAATGAGTTAATGAAGAGAGAGGTAGTTCTAGTAATTAGGTAGTTACTGTAACATCACACATATCAAAGCAAGATGAGTCTATAGCATAATAAATGAAGTATTGTATGTTACCACACATATGTTACTTCCCACTATAGAGGTAGTAACATAGAGTAGTAACATGCCCATGTTACTACTCTATGTTATTACCCATTGTGGCTAGTCTATGACTGATGAGGTGTTGACAAAGATGTATGTAGGTATACTAGGAAAATTTGAGGACAAAACAGGAGAAAAACACAACATGCGCTAGCCTCTAGGTCTTTTTACGTGGAAAAAATATACCACAAAACACCACATCGCTAGTCTATTGGCTGTAGAGTCCACGCTCCTTTTTTTGGGAAAAAGCATCCACGCTCCTGGTCCAAGCGTCGTGCCAGCCTCCAACTCATGCGCCAGGCAGCCCAAGGCCCAGGCCCAAGTGCTAGCCTCCAGGTCATGCACCAGCCGCGTTGCACAATTTAGTACCACCTTGTGGAGTGACCAACAACAAGATGGGTGGATGGCTATAAAACGAGTGGTGACGGGAAGGATCAACTCAGCTCTTTAGTTGTTTAACACACACTGAAGCTAGCTTTGGTTATTTCGGTTTAACCGAAAACTGTTCAGTTTTTAACCGAAAAAACCGAATGTTAAACGGTTTTCATATTTGGGTACTGAAATTGAACCTGAAACCTGAAAAACCCAAATTTTCAGTAAGGTTTGGTTTTTTTGGCCCGGTTTTTGGTTTTCGGTTCAGTTTTGCACACCCTGAGCTGCTAAGGAAGGAGATCTTGGTAGAGGAAGATGGCAAGGCGGCCCCCAACAAGGAAGAAGCTTTGAGCAGAAAGAAAGATGGGGATTGTGGTGGCCAGCGAGGAAGAAGATTTGGGCAACGAGAAGATGGCTGATGGAAGTTGCCGCTTTGGCAGCGCTGTCATTTCTTCACTGGCGGCTGGAGAAAGGGAGTATGAGAATGGGAAGTTAGGGACGGCTGGAGCGCTACTAGCAGGGTTTTCCGAAATTGGGCCTTACATGGGCTCTAAGTGAATGGAGAGCTACATGGGCTTTGAGTGGACTGCTCTTAGTCTTTCATGAATAGAAAGGAGACAAAGGGTCACAGGGGAGCCCTTGGACGTTTGAAAAAAGGGTCACAGGGGGCACATTCACACGGGTAAGGCTTTGAGTGGACTACTCTTAGTCTATAATTTGTGAAGTATTCATGCCATGTTTACAACAATTTTATATGGTTTTGGTATGATTTGCATGGGACTAACCCAAACTGACGCTGTTTTCAGCAGAACTACCGTGGTGTTGTTGTTTTTTTGTGCAGAAATGAAAGTTCTCCAAATGAGATGAAACTTTTTGACGGTTTTTGGAATAAAAGAGACCCTCGAAGCTTCGTGGGAGGGCCAAAAGAGCACGAGGAGGGCACAACCCACCAGGGCGCGCCTGGTGGGCCTGGCTTGCCCCGGTGGGTTGTGCTCACCTCGAGGCCCATCTTAGTGTGACACCAACGCCAAAAATCCTATAAATAGAGAAACCATCAGAAGTTAACCTAGATCAAAAGTTCCGCCGCCGCAAGGCTCTGTAGCCACCGAAAACAAATCTAGACCCTTTCCGGCACCCTGCCGGAGGGGGGAATCATCTTCGGTGGCCATCTTCATCATCCCGGCGTCCACCATGATGAGGAGGGAGTAGTCCACCCTCGGGACTAAGGGTTTGTACCAGTAGCTCTGTGTTTAATCTCTCTCTCTCTCTCTCTCTCTCTCTCTCTCTCTCGTGTTCTTGAGAGGTCGCGATCTTGATGTATCGCGGGCTTTGTTAATATAGTCGGGTCATATGTTGTTTTCCCCTCTCTATCTTGTTGCGATGAATTGAGTTTTCCCCTTTGAGATTTCGTTGTTATCAGATTGAATACTTTTATGGATTTGAGAACACTTGATATATGTCTTGCAATTGAATACTCGTGGTGAAAATGGGGTATTGTATTGCTTCACTTGATATATGTTTTGGCACTCAACTCACGGATTCCCGAGGTGACATTGGGGTAATCTATGCATAGGGGTTGATGCAGGTTCTTGTCTTTGTTTCTCTGGTACAAATCTTGGGGCACCCTTTGAAGTTCTTTGTGTTGGATTGAGTATTATGAATATGAATTTGCTTTGGTGTTATTTTAGTACGAACTCTAGGATAGATCAAACGAAAAGAATAGCTTTGTGTTATTTTAGTACGAACTCTTGAATAGATCGAACGGAAAGAATAGCTTTGAGGTGGTTTCGTACCCTACAAACGATTTATTCTTATGTTCTCCGCTAGAGAGGAACTTTGGAGTGATTCTTCACTGCATTCTGAGGGATTGTTATATGATCCAATTAAATTAGCATTGTTGAGAGATTGCACTAGCGAAAGTACGGACCCTAGGCCTAATTTTCAACCATTGCAATACCGTTTTTGTGCCTGTTTACTATTCGCTACCTTGCTGTTTTTATTTATTCAGATTATAAAAATATATTTCTACCATCCATATTACACTTTTAACACCATCCCTTCGCCGAACTAGTGCACCTATACAATTTTCCATTGTATTGGGTGTGTTGGGGACACAAGAGATTTCTTGTATTTGGTTGCGGGGTCGTTTGAGAGAGACCATCTTCATCCTTAACCTCTCACGGATTGATAAACCTTAGGTCATCCACTTGAGGGAAAATTGATGCTGTCCTACAGAACTCTGCGCTTGGAGGCCCAACACGTGTCTACAAGAATACAGTTGCGTAGTAGACATCAACCTGCCAGGTATTGGAGACCTGCGCTCCGATGCAACCATGTAGCGACGGACGTGCACATCCTCCTCGTTGACACGGTGATGTACCACCTCCGCGGGGTCCTCAAGCTTCTGCACCATCACTGGCCCATGCGACCGCCACCAAAGAAGGTTCGGGTCAACGACGGGCTGGCTCCTCACCAAGCTGCGCCTCCCGGTAGGTAGCACCTCCCAATACCAGCCCGGCGGAGCCCAGTTCCGGACATGGCCCGTCTGATCAAGCAGGTGTGTCCTCCACGAGTCGGCAGCGAGGATGCGGGATAGGCATCGTCAACGTCGATGCGGGAATAATTGCTTTAACTAAAAAAATAACAACTTAACATAAGTTTTCTTACTAAAAATAAACTAGTTCTATTAATTCAACTAAACACTTACTATAAATAAAAATAAACTAGTTCTTACAAAAATAAACTAGTTATATTAATTTTCTTACTAAAAATACATTAGTTCTATTAATTCAACTAGTTCTTACTAAAAATAAACTAGTTCAACTAGTTCTATTAATTTTCTTACTAATTCTATTAAACACTTACTAAAAACAGTAAAAAAAACTACATTATACAATAGTAAAAACTACAGTAAAAGCGAAAAAAATAGAGATGGAGAGAGGAGGGTGGGAGGAGGGAGGAGGAGGAGAGATGAGGAGGGGAGGCGGTGGGATCGGAGGAGGAAGGATGAGGGTGGGACGAGGAGGAGAGAGGAGGAGGGCGGCCGGAGGAGGAGGAGGGAGGCGATGGAAAGAGGGAGGAGGGAGGAGGAGGGAGGAGGCGGCGACGAGGAGGAGGGAGGATGAGGGAGGGATGGGGAGTACCTCGGTGGAGGAGGCGGCCTTGGCGTGACGGCAGACAGGTATCAGCGTGGGTGTCGGTGTCAAAACCCGCGGATCTCGGTAGGGGTCCCGAACTATGCGTCTAGGATCGATGGTAACAGGAGGCAGGGGACACAATGTTTACCAGGTTCGGGCCCTCTCTATGGAGGTAATACCCTACTTCACCTTGATTGATCTTGATGAATATGAGTGTTACAAGAGTTGATCTACCACGAGATCGTAATGGCTAAACGCTAGAAGTCTAGCCTATGAGTATATGGTAATGAATCTGTCCTATCCGGACTATGCTCTCCGGTTTATATTGACACCGGAGAGATCTAGGGTTACATGAGGTCGGTTACTCAGGAGGGAATCTTCATAATAGGTCGCCTAGCTTCCCTTCTCGCCAAGTAGAGTCCAATCCGGACACGGGTATTGTCTTCGACCTTCGTATCTTCACAGCCCATCAGTCCGACCCATGGATAACAGGCCGGACGCCCGAGGACCCCTTAGTCCAGGATTCCCTCAGCGGGCGAGAGTGACTGAGAGGGAGAGTGAGTGAGAGGGTCGGCGGTGTGGGGAGGATAAGGTAAGGTTAGTAGTAGCGCGGGTTCGTGAAAAGCGCTCTTTGCTACGGAACATAGCGATGGCTGAGTAATGCGCACGCGCTACTACTAAGTGGGCTAGCCATGTGCTTGATTCAAACTTAGCGACAGCTTTCGTTTTGCTAGTATGCGCTACTGCTAAAATGATAGCAGTACCACAGTTTATTTACACGCACTACTACTAAGTAGCAGTAGCGCACGATTTTGTCCAGCGCTACTGCTAAGATGTTGTGTATAAGGTTTTCCCTAGTGTTAACCAGGTCTTGGATATCTATTGTCAAGCAACGGGCTAATGTATAAACTACGGTAAATCATCAATATTTTTCGGCAAGGGTGTTCCGGAAAGTGTTCGAGATGAGATCAAGAAAACTCTCCAAGTCCCTAATGAATCTCTAAATGAGAAATATTTGGGTATGCCTTCTAATGTGGGATCTTCAAAGAACAAAGGTTTCAAGTTTTTGAAAGATAGATTATGGAGCAAAATACAAGGGTGGATTGCGAAGACACTTTCTACAGCAGGCAAGGAAGTATTGGTTAAATCGGTGGCGCAAGCTATACCTGTTTTCTCCATGTCTTGCTTCAAACTTCCGAGGGGACTATGTGAACATCTCAATATGCTGATAAGGAAGTTTTGGTGGGGCAGCAAAGATGGTCACCGGAAACCAAGTTGGGTATCTTGGGAGGCGATGACACAACCCAAGGCTATGGGTGGATTAGGCTTCAAGGACTTTGAACTTTTAACCTTGCAATGCTAGCAAAACAAATTTGGAGGATTTTGCAACAGCCAAACTAGATTGAGCGCTCGGATTCTAAAGAGTGTGTATTTCCCAGATTCAACGATACTACAAGCAGAGTTAGGCTCCCGTCCAAGTCAAATATGGAGAGCTATCAAAGAAGGAGTTGATATTTTGAAACTTGGCTGACAAAACGCATTGGTAATGGGAATACTACTGATGTATGGATGGACAACTGGATACCTAGAGATGAGATGTTGCGATCTTATGGCATCAAGATTGTTAATCCACCAAGATTTGCTTCAGACTACTACAACTTAAGTACCGCCTCCTGGGACAAGAAAAAAGTTGAACAGACCTTCATGCCTATGGACGTTGAAGCTATCCTAGTGATTCCTATATTCACCCGCAACTTTGATGATTATTAGGCTTGGCACTTTGAAAGAAGCAGCAAGTTCACAGTCCGCTCAGCGTATAGGATGATGGTGGAGACACGGAATAGAAGGGGAGCTTGGCTCGAAGGAGCGGCAGGACCCTCAACTATGTGTAATGAGGAGAATTCATGGAAGCAACTATGGAACATGCAGGTACCAGCAAAAATCGGAATGTTTTATGGCGATTAGCAAGACAATCCCTCCCTACAGAGGATATACGAGCTCACCGTAATATGTCAACCACTAGCTCTTGTGGTTTTGGTGGCTCACAAGACTCTTGGAGACATTCCCTCCTTGAGTGTTCAGTGGCAAGATGTGTATGGGCATTAGAAGATGGTGAAATGGTGGACCGGATGATCGCCACGATGGAACCAAACGCGAAACAGTGGATCTTCACCCTCATGGCGTCTTTGAATCACAGCAGCTTCGTTCGAGTGGCGGTTGTCGGTTCTATATCCGGCATATCTCATAGTAGGGGGTCCTAAGCTATGCGTCTGGGAGCGATGGTAACATGGACACGGGATTTTACCCAGGTTCGGGCCCTCTTGATGGAGGTAAAACCCTATGTCCTGATTTTGATTGTATTCATATGGGGTGTAGTACAGAGTATATGTATCTACCACGAGATTGATCTAATGAATATCTGATTGTCTATTGACTAGCCTGGCCTCGTTTTATATAACACATCGGACGCCTAGGGTTTAGGAGAGTCCTTGGCTTGGGTGCCAAGTCTTGTGGAAACCACCTTGTATGCGGCATGGGCTGCCCAAAGTGGCCCATAAGTGAACCGCCATGGGGGTCCTCGCCCCGATCCACCTGACCGAGGAACGACGTGGTGAGTACCCCCTAGTCCATGACACCGTTAGTAGCCCCCCAAACCGGTCTTCAAGTTGGGGGCGCCCCTCGATTCTTCCGAATTGTTCTTCATCTTCGGTCGTCGGTCTCGAAAACTGGTTCAACAAATCTTCTCATCTTTGATCTTGAGGATCGCTGAGGTGAATCTGAAGAGTTTACACGTTGGGTACCCGAGGAGCCCCTTTAAGTTTTCGGCCTTTATCAATGTCTTGTTATTTTTACGCCACACCTTGGGTTTGAAGTGTTTCCCGTGTGGCGGTGTCCTCTCACGTCCGAGCTCCAACGCCGGACTCTATCCAAGTTCCAACAACGAACTGCATTTGAGGTATCTTTTTGCAGCCGAGCTCCAATACCGGACTGCATCCAAGCTTCAACGCTGGACTGTATCCGAGTTCCAACGCCGGACTGTATCCAAGCTCCAACGCCAGACTGTATCCTAGCTCCAACGCTAGACTGTATCCGAGGTGTCATAGACTACCTTGGCTCGAAAAAGCCAAAGGAGTTTAGCCGAGCTTTAATGCCGGAAATGCCCTCTATAGAGCCAACCACTTGCATCCGAGCTTTATGCCACTGCTTCTGAGGTGACGCACCTACTCGGGCTTGGGCTGGTTGTCTGCGGATTTTATTTATGATTGATGCAATTTATTTACTGACGAGATATATAGCCAGTAGCCCTCAAGGTGTGTGTGTCAGCCTAAAACCCGAGATGCACATTAGAGGCGATAGTGATTGGCAGACGGGCCCTTGAGAGAGGGTCTCGATAAGTCACTGTAATAGATTAGCTTGACGTCGGATAGGTCCTAGATAGTTCCTATTGTTATCCGAAGATGCGTTTGCCCATAATTCGGTCAAGCCGAACACTAAGCACTTTGAATTTTCTGTATTGAATAGGCAATGTAGTGGCCCCCGAGACACTGGTCGGGTGGCAACACCAGATCAGGGGATCGATACGCCCCTTCAATATTAGTAAATGATAAGCCTGAATCCCAGTAGCCCCCAAGCCTTAATGTGGGCACGAGTGGCCGAATTAAGGATCGATGTCTGGAGCAAAATCACAAATTATGTGTAATGATTCTATGTATCCAAGTACTCTATATCATTAATGCTTGGATCCGCACTGTACAAAACTTTGTTGACCGACCATCGGCTTCAACCTCCTCTGCCGATGGCCAAGAGTGTTTGTCCCACTTTATAAAAGCCTTTATGAGGGCAAAGATTTCACGACAAACAAGGCAATCCGGCCATATGGTTTTATAAACAAAGGTATGCAGAGAGAATGTTACATTAGTATTTAATGTAAGAAACATCTTCCAAAGAAAATAGTCCCGCTGTCGGTTCCTTTCTTTGGGTTGTCATGCCGACCATGGTCATGCAACCTCTCCTCCGATCAATGCGGGAGAAAAATATTGAGGATTTAGTTTGGGGAAAGGTCCCAAACTATGTGGTCGTTAGCGAACCTTAATTTTCACTTCCGTCGTTGCCGACCAACACTACAAAAAAAAGACACATCCATGACATTTTGGGCCGAACGAATTTTTTTTCTGTCATACTTATGACACTTATATGACGATAATTGTGACAAAACCCGGTATCATCATAGATGTGGTGGGCTCCTACTTCTATGACAAAAAATCATGACAGTAAAATGGGCTTTTCATCACAGGCGGGCTGGAGACGCAGCTGCATGACATTCTTTGGGCCGTCCATGGCCGGAAAAAACCGTGGTAGAAGCAAAGGGCGAGGAAAATTTAGGGGAGTTGCGGTTACTATGGGAGGTCGGGGCGGCGATGCAGCGTTCTCTCTCGTCAAATGCAGCGGCGTGTGTGAGGCGTTGGCTCTAATCGAACCCGGCGGCGTTGGGCTCTAATCGAACCCGGCGATTGCCGCTGCGAGCTACGCGTTACTGAACCCGAGCGATCGATTGATGGTTGTTAACTAAACCCGATGGAGCGATTCCTTCGCTGCTGCTGCTAACTGAAGCTGATCGATTGGATGAACAATGAGCGTTGCGGGGGGGTGGGGTTTGGATGAACAGTGAGCGGTGGTGTTGCCTCTAGATGAACAGGACCCCATGGTGTGGAGGGCTGGATGAGCGATGAAGCGGTGGAGGGTGTCCGTGGAGGGTGGTTGAACAGGACCCCGTGGTGTGGAGGGCTGGATGAGCGAGTGAAGCGGTGGAGGGGTGCCCATGGAGGGGTGGTTGAGCGATGGCCGGTGCGATGGCGTGTGGAGGCTGGATGAACAGGAGCCCGTGGAGGCTGGAGGAGGTCGACGGTAGCCCGTGGAGGCTGGAGGAGGTCGACGGTGGAGATGAACAGTATCCCGTGGAGTTCCGTTTTGCGGTACGCTACACCCCTCCCGATGAACAGGACCCCCGTTTCGACCGTAGCGCTCCAACACATGCCCGTTTCGTCAATTTTGAGGTACGCCACACCCCTCCCGATCAACAGGACCCCCGTTTCGACCATAGAAGGTCCGTTTCCTCCGTTTTTCGGTACGCCACACCCCTCCCGATCAACAGGACCCCGTTCCGAACGTAGCCGATCGAACACAAGGCCGTTTCCTCCGTTGTGCGGTACGCCAGGCCTCGTTTCCATCGCCTGTTCCGTCCAAGCCCTCCCGATGAACACGACACGCATTCCGTTCCGACCCAGCCGGTTGGCTCCCACGCGTTCCGTTGCCTCCCTATGAACACGAGCATTCCGTTGCCTCCCCATGAACACGACGCATTCCGTTGCCTCCCCATGAACACGACGACGATGTTGTTTCTCTGTTCCGACCCAGCCATGCACATATGCACGAGTAGGCGTTCGAGACCCTGCCCGTATGTACGTACGTGGCCGTATTTTCTTTCTTGCACCCTCGCCGCTGTACGTACGTGTACATGCTACGTGCGTGCCTCTACTACGACACGTGTGCGCCTCTACATCCACCAGTATATATATACGTACACGTTCGCGACCAGAATGACAACGCTACGTACGCTTCGACCAGGTGGGTCCCGACTATCAGGCACTTCCTTGCCTGCGAAGATGTAGCTGGTGGGTCCATCAGTCAGGGGGGCGAATCATTTTGTTTTTTTCTTGCCCGGACGCACTTCCTTGCGTGCGAAGATGTAGCCGGTGGGTCCCAGCAGTCGAGGGTAATCGTTTTTTGCCGGACGCACTTCCTTGCGTGCGAAGGTGTAGCTGCTGGGTCCCAGCGATCGAGAAGCGTTTTTTCGTGAAATCGGTGGCCCGTCCGGTGGGTCCCATTGTCAGGTGGAGGAATAATTATTTTCCGCGTAATAAGGAGGCACTTCCTTGCTGCGGTCGTGGACCCAGCTGTCAGCCTCTCCACATACAGTCCATGTCCGATGGAAGTCGTTCCATGACCACGTTGACCACGCCGCGCCGAGAGCACCACGGCGGTGGACGACGGCGAGGCTTAGGAAGGGGACGCGGCAGTGGAAGCCTGCGCCGAGAGAGAATCTGAGGTTCACTTGTTCGGGCTGCGGTGTGAGGCTGCCGTCGTCGCAGAACTGGCCGGTGGGAATAGTAGAGGCGGTGAGGCCTCCATGGCGGCACATCCGCCACGGGAGGCGGGAGCATGCGCACGACCGGGCGCTGCTTTGGGCGGCTGGAGCAAGAAGACCGGAGGTTGAAGAAGCACTACGGCCGTTGGATGGACATCGTCTGCAGTCCTTTGAGCTAGAATCGTTCATATATTGACTAAAGTTGTGAACGCCTGTCCCGATCAACTTAGTAGGCCCTAAGTGAACCTCCACCAAGGTTGGTCCCGGTTAGCGAGGGTATTCATTTTTTGTGCGTAATAAGGAGGCACTTCCGGTGGGTCCCTGACCTTGGCAGGGGAGCGTTTTTTTCGCGAAATCACGGTGGCCCGACACATGGGTCCCAGCGATCGGAAACGCGTTTTTTTTGCGAAATACTGGTGGCCCGTCCGATTGGGTCCCGGTATCGGTGGAGGAATAATTATTTTCCAGCGTAATAAGGAGGCACTTCCTTGCGGCTGCCGTGGACCCACTGTCGGCCTCTCCACGTCTGATACTCTTCCGATGGAAGTCGGTCGTTGACCACATTGACCACGCCCGGCGCCGAGAGCACCACGGCGATTGGGCGATGGCGAGAGCCTAGTAAGGGAGACGGCCGAAGCCGGGAAGAGGCAGCGGCGATGGAAGCCCAGCCAGCGGAGAGAATCTGAGGGTTCACCCGGTTCGGCTGGTGTGAAATTGTCGTCACCAGAATAACGAGGGTGTCGGTGAGTAGAGGATGCCACAGCCAGCGGTGGGAAGTAGTAGGGGTCTTTGAGGCCTCCGCCACATCGAAGCCCGGGCCACGGGAGGCGGAGCACGAGCACGCACCGGCGCTGGTTTGGGCGGCCGGAGCAAGAAGACCGGAGGTTGAAGAAGCACTACGGCCGTTGGATGGACATCGTCGGTCCTTTGGAGCTAGAATCGTGCATATTGACTAAGTTGACAAAGCCCTCCATCCACGTCAACTTAGTAGGCCCACAAGTCAGCCTGCCACTATACTGGGTCCCAGCTAACAGGCGGAGTATTAATTTTCTTGTGCGCAATAAGGAGGCACTTCCTTGCGTGCGAAGATATAGCTGGTGGGTCCGAGCTGTCAGCGGCGGTAACATTTTTTTTTGCGAAATACAGAGGCCCTTTCGGTGGGTCCCTGATGTCAGGTGGAGGAATCATTATTTTGCGCGTAATAAGGAGGCATTTCCTTGCGTGCGGCCGTGGACCTAGCTGTCGGCCTCTCCACGTCTGATCCACCGGATGCATGTTGGTCGTTGACCACGTTGACCAAGCTGCGCCGAGAACACGAGGCGGTGGACGGCGGCGAGGCCTAGGAAGGAACGACACGGAGGCAGGAAAGACTCAGCATTGTTTCCCACGTGGAGAATCTGTTGAGCGAGGGTTTCTGAGTTCCTCTTTGTCGTCGGAGAATAACAGCGGTGTGGGTGAGTAGAGGGATGGCTAGGCCAGCGATGGGAATGCAGTGGGGCGGTGAGGCCTCTGTGGCAGTCTGACCGGCCGCGGGGAGGAGGGAGCAGGCAGTCCCGCTGGCGCTTGTTTGAGCGGTTGGAGCAGGAAGAGAAGAGATTAAAGAAGCACGACGGTCGTTGGATGGCCATCCAATAGTCACTGCTTGTGCGTCAACCTTTTTTTAGGAAAGCCTCAAATCTGTGGAAAACAGCATACAGCCCATCTGCCATTATTTCTAATAATTTACAGCCCATTTGCTAATTCTTAAGGTTTTTTGGAGCCCATATTCTTTTTGTTAGCATTACAGCCCATACTGTGGCCACGGTTAAAGAATTATACAAAATTTTGCATATTTCGGTCTTGGTCGAACTATTTTTAATCCGGAATTTCGACTCACATTCAAACTGATTTTAAAAATAAATGTATATCAATATAAAATCCAACAAATTCTCCACGCATAAAAATTAATGTAATTTAAAGTCTCGAAATGAAAAAAAAAAGATATTTGAAACTAACTGCCGGTTTGATGTGTTTTAAAAATACACATCCCATTTCTCATTACTGATGGGCCATTTTCTCGGCCAGCCGAATGAAAGCTCTCCTCGTCTTGAAAGATTTGCAGCCCAACAGGCCTGACAAAGCGACTTACTTGGCAAATAACAAAAAAAACTTGACAAATAACAAAAAACTGGGCTCGGCCGTGGACCCATTGTCGGCCTCTCCACGTGCTGATACTCTTCGATGGAAGTCGTTCCTTGACCACGTTAACCACGCCATGGAGAGCACCACCAGCGGTGGGCGACGGCGAGCCTAGGAAGGGGCGGCGGAGCCGGGAAGATGCGGTAGTGGAAGCCCGTCTTGAGAGGAGTATGAGGTTCCTTTGGTTCGGCTGCGGTGTGAGGCTTCCGTCGCCGCAGGGCTGGCCGATGGTGGGAATAGTAGAAGCGGTGAGGCCTCCACAGCCTTCTAACCCGGACACGGGAGGCAGGAGCATGAGGCCGACGGCCGGCGCTGGTTTGGGCGGCTGGAGCAAGAAGACCGGAGGTTGAAGAAGCACTACGGCCATTGGATGGACATCGTCTGATCCTTTGGAGCTAGAATTGTTCATACTGACTAAGTTGACAAAGCCCTTCGTCCCCGTCAACTTAGTAGGCCCACAAGTCAGCATCCCACCAAGGTGGGTCGCAGCTAGCAGGGGGAGTATTCATTTTCTTTTGTGCGTAATAAGGAGGCACTTCCGGTGGGTCCGAGCTGACAGCGGGGGGGACGTTTTATTCGCGAAATATGGTGGCCCGTCAGGTGGGTCCCAGCAGTCAGGGGGCAAACGTTTTTTTCGCAAAATACGGTGGCCCGTCCAGTGGGTCCCTCTTTGTCGATTGGAGGAATCATTATTTTCCTCGTAATAAGGAGGCACTTACTTGCTGCGGCTGTGGACCCGGTGAGACTCTCCGTCTGATATACTTAGATGGAAGTCGTTCCTTGACCACGTTGACCTCGCCGTATTCCGTCGCATGCATGCGTCCATGGGCGTGGTCGTCCCCCATGTCGACCTCTCCGCGTATAGTCATCTTGATGACTCTCGATTATTGACCACGTTGACCACACCGTGCGGCGCACCAGTGGAGCGACCGGAGATGGGGAAGATGGGGCGGTGGAGTTGCGGATGGAAGGAGTGGGAAACTTCACTGGTTGGTCTTGTGGCTGGTACAGCCGCGGTGCCTGGAGACAGGAGCAAGAACGAAGAGGTTGAAGAAGAACGCGGCTGTTGGATTAACATCCAACGGTCCAGCTGCTAGAATCATTTGTTGATTAAGTTGACAAAGCCGTGCGTACCGTCGCTTAGCAGGCCCACAAGTCGATCCACCGTCAGCGGGTCCCGGTATCAACAGGATGAATAATTTTTCGCAAAACAAGGAGGCACTTCCTTCCAGCGCAAAGATACAGCGGTGGGTCCCATTTGTCGGTGGAGTAAACATTTTTCAGCTTAATAAGGAGGAACTTTCCTTGCGTGCGACCATGGACCTCGTGGGTCCCGGCCGTCGAGCTCTCCACGTCTGATCCTCTTGATGACTCTCATTTGTTGACCACGCCGCACGAACACAGCTGAGGCGCTGACGACGGCGAGGCCCAGACGGGAAGCGACTTGGAGATGGGAAAAGCGGCGGTGGAGTCGCATGATTGAGAGGAGGAGAAGGGTTATAACTAGTTACATTGCGGCGTGGGGCTGTAGTGCATGGAGAATAACAGGAGGTGTCGAGGGTGGAGGGATAGCACGGCGGCGGTGGGGTAGCGCTTCAATGATGCGTGCTAAGTAGAAACCCGCTAGCATGGGAGGCCGGACTGAGCGGTCCCAGAACGCTGGAGGAAGAAGACGAGAGATTGAAGGTGCATGCCGGCCGTTGGATATAAATCCAATGGTTGTGGATGACACAATCATTTGTTGACCAAGTTGACAACGCATACTGTGTTGGCTTGACCTATTGGCCCACATGTCGACTGCAAAAATGTGGCATATAATTAACCCATGTTTTCTAGAATGTACAGTCCATTTCTTTGCTGGGTCAACAAATAATTTCGCGTCAATCAGGCCCATTTATATTTTCTAAGAAATCCCAGCCCATTTGCACTTCCTTGAAATACATGTATTAGGTGGGCTTGTTATATATATAATGTTATGTTAGAAGGAGCAATTAATATCAAAGAATAAACCGGAGAGGCACATTATATATATATATATATATATATAATTAAGAAATTAGCGAGTTATTGCTCAAAATAAAAATGAGCGTGTTATTATTAAATTGGTCCTTAAAATCTTACTTAAGCTTTTATGCATAATCACCAGGATTTTCCTTGCCTATGAGTCAAAAACAACCAAGATTTTCCGTTAAACATTTACTTTTATAAGTTAATGACACATGGGATGTTTTTATAATGTATATATAAGTCTCTATAAAATATACTATAATAGTAATAATATAAATATATATAATGTCGTTAGAAGGGAAAACATAAATTGGACACAGCATTACTTTTATAAGAGACCTGCGTTTATACCCGACAGTAGGCATACTAACAAGTTCACACACAAATACAACAGAAAAGGTAAACATTCATATCAAACTCAGGTTCACGGGACACGTTCATATTCATAGCCAACATTCACTATCAACAACTCAAAATATTCATATATACACAAGCTCAGCATATCTATGCATCCAAATGATTGATAGATCACACACGAAAATATTCATACATAATTCACAAAAGATTCAGATATACACATGTTCGGTATGTTTATGCATCCAAATGATTGAGATCACAGCCAATATGATCCATGGATGAACTTTAATTACCTCACAGTGCAATTTGGTAAATGGTGTTCAATCGGAGGTACTTCTTGCTAAAATTAGTTCTTATGCGAGTAAACTTTCGAGTACATAAGAGGCGTACCGCAGACGGTCTGAACTTTGCTTGTAGCTTTATCCTCAAATAGTGGCCTCGTCTTAGAGGAGGTTTGAGCAACTTGGCCACTACTTTCATCCAACTAGTTTCTTGGCTCATCTTGGTCCTGTATCTACGCCAAAATTCTGCATTGCGGAGCGAGAAAGGAGGCGGTTGAGAAAATGAACCACCCAAATTTTTTGTGTAGTTCAAGCTGAAATGGAGCATCCTTGGCGTCTTGGGCCCGATTAAGTGCCGAGATGAATATCGCATCAACCAACTTGCGGAATCTTTAGACTCCATGCCATATAGTTCGCTACCATATGTGTCGATAACCAACCGGCACAAGTTGGGACCAAAAGATGGACTGCGTTTTTACGGGCTATGCACCAAGCAATATTTTTGGCGTTCACTCTCCTAATACTTGGAGTTTGACAATTGGTTGGCGGCGGTTGATACTCGAATGAATATAGGCACTTCTTGTCAACATCGATGCTTATGCGAGGTGAACTTTGGAGTACATAGCAGCAGCATAAGTACACTGTCCATCTGATCATTTTGTGCAGTTCTCTGAAATCACCCGATGTAATGATTTGCTGCGAGTTCGGGCTCCAAATTACTCCTTTATGAAATCGGCAAACAGTAGTACAATACCAAATTACCAATACATATAGCGAGCACGATGTCAGGATAAAGACCCGGTACCAACTTTGTGTGAGGTAGCATATCAATTACTATTTCCTTTGACTGGAAGCCGAGATAAGCCAAGCAACTGACAGCAAAGAAAGAAAGCAAGCGGAGATTAGGGACTGACAGGAAAGGACGGAAGCTGTCAAGGCAATGAAGCACCCAAAGTTTTTGTGCAGTTCCACCAAAATCGAGCATCCCTGTTGGCACATATATTGAGTGTGATTACTGTAATAGTGGGACTAGTTGATGAAACATACACTAACAAATAGAAGCACCCTCATTATCTTAATGGGTAAAGTTAGCAACATAGTAGTCTTGCTTAAAGAGAGGTATTAGTTTATTTAATCAGTGCCAATTAGCTCAACTCAACACTCAAAGCATTGCCATTTATCATAGGTTGCAAAACTTAAAAGTGCAAAGATAAAGGAGTTTCTCATAGCGATGTACGATACAAATAGAGATGACAACATACTAATATGGATGAAGGCCTTAGGCCCGTACCAACTGAGAAAAAATCTTATTCATGTAGTCCCATAAGAGATGATAAAGCACTCCTTTGGAATCACACAATAGTATATATTTTTGTGCACTTCAAATGTATGGTTGAAATCACTCTTGTTTACCGATCTTTGAGATTATATCGAAAGATTATCAAGAACTTCAGTAGGAGTTAAAGCCACCGGCTGGGATACGATTCATTGTATTGTCTTGTGTAGTTCCACTAAAATGTATGATTGGCGAGAACATGATCCTGTTTGCACAATTAGGAACAAGGTGAAATCTTCATTAGCTTAGTGAGAAAGGATAGGAAGACATTAGCATATTACTCAAAGCGGTAGCATCAAATTCATGATGGACAATCGCAAAACATTGCCTCATTGAACCAATGGCAATAAATTGATATGCAAAACAATAGCACTATTATGGCATGACACTAATAATATTCCCTCCCTGCTCCACCACATGATTCACCTCCATAGACAAACATTCACACGTACATAATTCAGCATAGGGTCCTACTAAAGATTTGTTTAACTCCAACAGGAAAATTAGGCAGTAATAAATTAGTGGTACTTAAGTACTCCTAATTAATTAAGTGAGACAACATAAGTGGAAGGGCTCCCTGGAGGATCGTCTCACATGTAAGGTAGTCGTTCTTGGGAGCCCTTGAATAGCCTCGGCCGAGGCCTCACAGCTTCAGCAAGATCGCCTTGGCACTGTTTATTCTTCTTCTTCTTCTTCCTCTTCATGCTCCGTTTCTCTTTCCCCTCACCAGTTGGTGAAACCAAGTACATGATTGGCCTTCTAATTCAGAATTGGTTTTGTCAGTGAGGGAGTACAAGTGTACTAGTAAAAAACAGCATTATTTTCTCATGGCAGTCGGAAAATAGAGATGAACACATGCATTAAATATCATTCTTACCTAAAAAGGAAAGTTATGGCGCCAATATGGATGATGAGGATTGGAGCAGAGATCTCCCTTTGTGCAGTTCCACCAAAATGAACCAAGCTGTTCCATTTCGACATTCGATTCATGACACAAAAGTTACTTCTTTTAAGAAGAGTTTTGTGCGATGCACCAAAAAGGTCTATGACAACCAAGTGAATTGGATATCCCTGTTTGCACAAAAAGGCACGGAGGAAGCTTGATCGAGTCTCAAACAATTACATGCAAAAACATTTGGCTAAACTTGTCGAGTCTCCGAGACAATTCTGAGGAGCAAAAAGCAGTGGCATGGCTTCATTTTACCAGGGACATTATATTAAGAACAGCTAAGGCTGCGTTCGGTTCATAGTTTTGGTGTAGGATTTTTGTAGGAACACAATTCCTACGGTATTCTTTCCCTTCCAACCGTTCGGAACACAGGAAAGGTGATTAGTGTTTCATAGGAAAGCTGAGTGCAGTAATCTTGATTCCATCGGATTAGAAACATCCACGCGCTGCTCCACTGCTTTGGGCGCTTCGGCGCCATCACGTTAGGCAGAATTCTTTGTTGGCGGTATTTCATTGCCATACATGCATTAGGCAGTTGTTGTCTTTGTGTTTGCCCGAATAAAAAAATCAACCTATGTGTGATGCGTGAGGTGAGGACAAGAGTAGTCAGCTTTGCGACTGAATAAACAAATAGCATCTCATCTTTGTAAGCATGCTACTCTAAAAAAACAAATTCATACATTTTGTAGTCCATCCGAACACATTCTCTTGAGAGTTTCCTTGGTTATTTGTTCCATAGTTTTATACCTACATTCCTTTCCTATTACGGTCCTCTTTTCGCCCCTTTATTCCGACCCGAGCCTAAATATTTGGTATAAGGGCATGGGACGGTGGGTGCACCAAAGATACATCACCATGTCGTAAATGAGGGCATAAAGTGGTGATTCATAGTTTGTTGCCCCGAGAAACAAACATCCAAGAAACATATCTGGGTTGGTCCCATTTTTTTCACTCTAGCCACCTACTCCTATGTGTGGATAGCAAATCTAGTCCTGGTCATACCACATACCCCTATATTTCCCTTTTCGACCAAGAGACTGGTTGGATGACCAGTCTGTACTACTTTCATCCCCTTTCCTTCCTGTTTGTACCAAGTCCGATGTAGATACTAAATTCCCCCACCCCCACTTTATTTCAATGACAAGTATTTTCGGACGGAGGGAGTACAAGATTCGACTCCATGAAGTAGCTTTACCTCTAACAATAGAAGAAAAAAAATAGGTGACGTTGGACCATCCGATCGAGAGGGGCTGAGAGGTAGAAAATGATGCACATGCAGCGACGTAGCAAGCTGGGGAAGTAGAGCTAAGGCGGTTTCGAATGAAGATATACCTGAAGGTCGTCGGGATGTGGATAGGTGGGCGGCGGGAGGCCGGATCCGCCCATAGGCAACGACGAAGGGATCGGAGGAGCTTCCGCACCGGCGCTCGGCCAGAGATAACGGTGCGGCCGGCAGTGGGTCTCCTCCCTCGCTGTCGACAACGTCCTAAACGCTGCCCCTCCTCCCCTTCATCGGCGGAGGGGGATACGTCCGGATCTGTAACCAGCGGTGAGGATAGAAAGCCAGTGTTTTTTGAAGGGAGAAAGACAGTGTTACTACCCCTATCTTGTTTAGATGAGGATGAGAGTGTGTGGTTAGAGCAGCCCTAGCAAGCAAGCGCGGAGGCTCCGGCCTATATATATAAGTAGTGGGGTAGTTTTCCTTTTTCACTCCATCAAAACAATCGTTTAAAATTGTGTAATAATCCTGCATGCAAGGTCACGATATTTTTTAGTTGTTGATTGTTTTTTGAGATAGCTACCCGCTTGTTCCAAGTGGTGTTACGATGTGCCAGTCGCACTTTGTATCATTCAAGTCACAGTACTACAAGTCCCTCCATTAAATGAACAACCACCCCCTCGTAAAAATTGTGAACAAGCCCACGGCTAAAATTAGCGGAAACATGGGTTGCCCCAACATGCATTATTATTTATATTTTCTACTCCCTTTGTTCCTAAATATAAGACTTTTTTATTAGCCACACCTAAGACAAGAATTTTTTTATTAGCAGTGAACCCCACATGTCATAGACACAAAAATTGTGGCAAGATTCCCATAGGCAAGCCAAAGTGTGTCTAACAATTTGAGCAACTGAGGTTAGGCAAGTGTGGCAAGTGTGGGAAAAATAATGTGGCAACATAAAGACAAACATAGTCACAATCCAAAAAGCCCCGTAATTTTTGTGACATGCATGAAAATTTAGTTAGTTAAATTTATAGTCAAAATTTGGCAAAGGTGCATCAAATCAACACATGCAAGTATCAAAAGGAAGAATCACGACATGCATGCATGCGTTGTACTCCCTCCGTTTCCAAATATAAGTATTTTTAGAGATTGCAACAAGTGACTACATCTGAAGCGAATATGTCTACTCCTACATAGTCTGAAGTAGCCCATTTGAATTGTGTAAAAAGACTTTTTATCGAGTGCGGTGGTTCGATGTGGTAGCGTCAGCACTCGTACAAGGCCGTGTAGGAAATTTTATTACTCTGACGCCCTCTCCCTCATGAGACGAGCTCACGGTGCCTTATGCACCTGCCTTTGGCTGCATGGCAATTGGGCCAACCACCTATTGGGCCCTGTCATAGGCATAAAGGCGGGAAGCGATAAGTAAAGCTTCGCTACGCTATCTCTCCCATACGAGGTGGGCGGACATGCATCGATGGATTTGATACTTGTAGAAGTAGGAGTAACATCATTGTTACGTCTTCTCGAAGAAAGAGCCAAAACCAGCGCCAAGCAGAACATGGCGATTCTTGAGCAGCTCGCGTGGTGCAGTTCCTTGGAGTACTAGCAGGGCTCTTGCATGAGACAAAATGCTACTCCCTCCGTTCCTAAATAATTGTCTTTCTAGAGATTTCAACAAGTGACTACATACGGAGCAAAATGAATGAATCTACACTTTAAAACATGTCTACATACATCCGTATGTTGTAGTCCATTGAGATGGCTAGAAAGACAATTATTTGGGAGCAGAGGAGTATTGTTTAACAATTAAACTCCATTATCCATTGGTTGATACTCATTACGCATAGGTTAAGTCCGGTGAATGCGACATTGACGATACGGAGAGGCGGTGGCCGTTTGGTGCGGAAGCAGCGCTAGCGATGGATGGGGTTTCGGTGTGTGTAGTGGCACTAAGATCAATCGCTCACGATAGTACATACTCCGTACCATACTACCATAGTACCCTCTCTAGCTTAGGTTGTTTTATAGATTTTCGTTGTGATGGACGATATACATGAGCAAGGCGGTCCGAGTATGACCGTTGGTGTTGAGCCAGGTGAATACATGCTCGGCGTTCGCGTGAGCCTCCATCGAGACGTTTAAGCGATAATGTCGAGCTTGGGAAGCCTAGCGAGGTGATGGGCTGCCCGTTTGCGTTGCGCCATGGCGAGACTTTGATTTAGAGGCGGCGATGCATGCATTAGCATGCTTTGGCAACGTGGCGTGAGTGTCTGACGGCATAAAGTATTTCATTTTCATTTGGTGGCGAGGTGCGTTGTGGCGGCGAGTCCGTGGTTTGATTCCCCACATCGCATAATTTTGGTTTTCTGATATTTCTTTCTCCATTCACAGAGTAGGCCCAGCGTAGATAGATAAAGAACACGAGCTAATGAGGCGCATGCGGACTGTTTGACTGGTCAACCATACAAATCTGGAGACTATCTGGCGAGCGATGACCGTATAATCACCATATCTCGTATACAATGATCAAAGTGAGCTAGCAAGACAAGTTCGATGACCGCCAATGCATTTTACTCGGTAATAAATGGCCGAGGATTGAAGGGAATCCTAATTTGCTTCGTCTTACATCCTTGAGCTCTTGACAAACCAATGCACTATCTGGTTGTTCGGCCCTCCACCCAGAGCTCTCACCAAGCGCCCGTTCATGCCACCGCGCCGCACACTAACCGATGAAAGGCAGCGATGGCATCCCACTTGCATGTGAGTTCCTCGCCGCCACCGAGCACACAAAATGGTAGGAAGCGATGGCATCCCGCGTCGGGAGTTCATGGCCGCTCGCGACCTCACAACTATGTGGGAGGAATTTGAAGATGCCAAGGCGAATGGGCGGTAGAAACAAGAAGGCGGACAAAAGCCGCCTACAGAGGGAAGCGGAAAAGTCGAAAGCACTCAAGAAAAGAGGCCACGCCCGCATGAGAAAAGAAAAGAGACGCCTTACTGTATTTCTGCTTGGAAGGTCGTGAGGAGATCCAAGCAGTGGGGTGTAGCGACAAAGCAGGGAAGGAGAAAAGGCAGGCGTCTGGCGAGCATGTGAGTAGTAGTACTAGTAGTAGTTAGTGTGTGTGCGTATGCGATGCGAGCATGTACCGGTACTACTAGTTACTACTGCAGTTTTTAGAAACAAATTACCGATACATTAGCCTAGACTAAATGGAAACATTCCTATCCTATGCATCAAATGGCATCTCTTTCTCTATAGGAATTGAGATGCATGTCATCTCACTTCCTATGATTTTTATATTCCTAACCTATGAGCGAAAGGAGGCATACATTGGAGTAAATACTATAGCTAAGCGATCTTTCTTTGGTACATTAGTTTTCTTCAAGAAGCGAATTCAACGAAGTCATGATGGTTCCTTTGTCCGAGCAACTTCAAAGTGGGAAGTGGGCCTGTGATTTGACGGCTCATTAGTCATTGTTACTGCTTGCGCTGACGACCTGGGTAACTCTCCTTGGAGTTCTGCGTGCATAGCAAGTGGACCGGGATGGTCGGCGTCCCACATGTTGGCGAGCGGAAGTATTCTTTCCGATATCGAGGAGCAAAGGAAACCGCGTGGTATAGTATCACTTTGCTGATTGGTTCACAAAAAAAATATCATTTCCGATTTATAGTTATTTTTTATTTACGATGAATGCTAAGCGTTTCAACTCTTACGACGAAGGGTGCCAAACACGACACGTCTTTGGATGTCCAACACGTCGGTGAAAGAGTGGGACATGAACAGCGTGGTAGAGCCCAGTGATAAAAAACAGCGTGGTAGAGCGTCGCACTTCTTCCACTTACGGGTGAAGACCACCGTAGTAGTAGTATTTAGTGGTATGAGCGATACAAAGTGCGACACGAGAGAAAGACATGTCTAGTTGGAAGGTTTGAGGGCATACTGCGTAAACAAATATAAAAGTTAATATGTGCCTCCAACTAATATAGTAGTAGTAGAGTACTTGAAGCACGTGCTCCATAACATCACCGTGCATTACTGCATTACAACATTAGTGGTAGTACGTATTAAGAGACAAATGCCTTAAGAGTTCCCTTCTCGACCTACTTTTGGGTGTTTGGTAGAGTGTATGGAGGGTGCATGAGTCCACACTAGTTTAGCACAAATACACTAGAAGCATGCATGAAGAGAGCATGCATGAAGAGGTGTTGAGTTGAGCATGCATGAAGAGGAACAACTATCTTTGAGGCGAGAAGCATGACCAAACACACCTGTATGCCACACATGTTCATACCATTTGTGCCTTTCTACTTCACTTCTTTGCGCTACATTACTCGAGGTTACGTGCGTCCCTCCACAGGTACATGTCCGTCTCGTAGTTCAGGTCCCGTGTTCTTCATATAGATGGAGCGATCGTTGCATAACACGTGCACCTTGATGCTAGATGTCTCGGCGTGTTGGCAAATGGATGAACAAAGCTCACGTAAAAAAATAGAGTGGAAGAACAATAGATTCCGGACGGCGAGGAAGGAGCAAGGAACCTCGTGGTGGAAGCGATACGCACTCATAATATTTAATATTATTCAGCGATATAAAATTAACCAATCATCTCCACGATTGGACCTGGAAGGAAGTCACGAAACACGGCAGCCAGGTGTAGTTACATCATACTAGTACATAGCTAACCCACGCTATCACCATATTTCTTGGCTTCCGTCGACACCTATCTCTAGTAATCCATGACTGTGTAACTTCTCCCTCCTTGTCTCTATCAAAGTCTGGCGGTGAGTGGCGTTTACGCGTCTATTGAGGTCGGTTAACTATAACATGTTAGCGACATGCTAAAAGCATTCTCAAAAAAAATTCCTTTCACGTTCCGTTTTCAAAAATAAAAAAATCCTTTCACGTACGAATTTGCCTGTATGCTTTTGAGCAACTTGCATGTCCTATACTGCTCCTGTTTGATACTCTAACTTAGCTAGAGGTTAGACTAACTCATGACTAACCCTGAACTAGCGTAGCCAAAAGAGCTGTTTGGGTGACAAGGTTAGATTGACAATAAATGCACTTCATTGAGAGAGAAAAGTGATTTTTCGGTGCTCCCAATGAGAACTATCTCCATTAGCACCTCTTGGGTGGGATAGTTTTTAGTGGAGTTCGGTGCAACTTGCTCCAATTTAAACCCTCATGCTTGGATACTTTAGGGCTATTTGAGCCCCAACTAGATCAAACTAACTCTAACCCATGGATCCAAACAGGGGCCTATGGCCGATCTCGACACGGAGGCGATCGCGTGCAGAAGCAGCGCTCTCTCGGCCGTCGCGCCACTTCAAAGCTTGCGCCAGATGAGAGGTCGCCTCCGCTCGGCGAACATTAATGCGCTGTGACGCTCCAGTGCCATTGTTGGCCGCTTTCACGCAGCGAAGCCTTGGCAAGGAGTATAGGTTTTGAACCGTTTGAGATGTAGTAGTAATGGTAGTTTGCAAAACTACTCAATGATTACACTCGATTTCCTAGAAATTGTGGTAAAAACGTTACTCCACAGCCCTCTTCCTTCTCCTTCCTGCTTTCGTGATTTCACGTGGCCATGCTAACGTGGTTGTGTCAAAAAATGTCACTTCACCTGCTCGTGATTTGCGTTATATAATTACAAGCAAGATTCTCGTGCATTGCACGGAACATCAATATGCATTTTTTTACAAAACACCTATTGTGATTGACCCATGCAGGAGTAATCCCATGTGTAAAAACTAATGATATCTATAGAATTTTATCCAGGAAAACTGGTATCTCGAGAATGTCATCGAAAAAATGGAAGATGAGAGATAAGGCGAGGAGGAGGTGGGCGTGGTGGTGGCAGTGGTGGAATGGGGCGGAGGCATGGGGATGGGCGACACCGGCGGTGAGGCGGCCACCATGCATGCTAGATTGTTCGAGACTTATTCCTTTTTTAATTGCTGAGCAATGAGGTTGCGGGAGATAATGATGTGGAGAGAGGTGCGGGTATCTTTTGTAAAATTATCATATTTTGCTTTCTATCCATCAGATATAGATCATACTGTCTGTATTACAAGATGGCAGGCACACCATCATCGCCAACTTGTTTTTTATATAAGTGGGATGATAAGTTTGCGACTAGTACTAAAGTAAAAGTGGAATTTGTCCATGTTATGCAAGTAAATAAAGGTGATTGTTTATCATACGGGTAAGGTTGGATGAAGGGTGGTAGGAACAAATGCTCCGCCTAGAGCATGTGTGTGTGAGATGGAGTCTTAGTGTGTGTGGTGTGTGTGTGTGTGAGAGAGAGAGAGAGATGGAGTCTTAGTTTGTGTGTGTGTGTGTTTGTGAGAGAGAGAGAGAGATGGAGTCTAAGTGTATGTGGGGGGAGGGGTGCGTGCGTGTGTGTGTGTGTGAGAGAGAGAGAGAGAGAGAGATGGAGTCTTAGTGTGTGTGGGGAGGTGCGTGCGTGCGTGCGTGTGTGTGTGTGTGTGTGTGTGTGTCAAGGTCCTGCATGCGGATGTAATTTAAGTGTGCATGGCTTCATCATAGAGAGGTGATGTGTATGGCGAGAGCCTGCCAAACGATGGGGTGCGAGAGAAAAATGCCCATAGAGTAGAGGAAGAGAAGGTCGTCTTGGCGTGAGGAGGAGTCGACATCGAGAGAATGTGTTTTGTTAGAGGAGACACCGAGGAAGACTACTATATGTCGATGGTGCATGTAGTGGGAATTAAAAAAGGATGGCCTTATTGGTTTGAGGATATAGGGAAGAATGAGAAGTGTGCAGGGGGGTAGCTAGAAGGAGATTGTTAAGTGTGAGTGTGTGTTTTGCCCATCCCGAGCGGAAGTTATGTGCACAAAAGGGAGAGCGATTCGATGTGGGCGTTAGGATTGAGGGTAATTAACTCATTGTGGAGACATAGAGACCTTGAGCGTGCATGCATGTGAGAGGTATACATGTATCACGTGGGATGTGTGTGTGTGCTTGGCATGATCAAGATAAAAGAAAGAAGACATAAGTCATAAGATCAGCGACATGGGAGAGGCAGGTCGGTATGACAATATGCATGCATGTGAGAATCACGAGGGAAGAAGGCTGAGCAATTGAGCATGTGTTTTTGTCTTTAAGAGATAGTGGCGTGGTGGAGCATGCATCTATGGTGGTAGCAGAGGGGTGAGGCATAGCGATTGTGCAAAGAGATCAACCTATAAATGCATATGTATGGAGAGACATATATAGTGTGGGTGATAGGAAGCAAGATTCCGTCACGAGAAAAGAAATGTTGGCCGGAGGAAACTTCTGTGATAGATCACTGAGGAGATGAGATGCTAGCTAGAGGGACATCCGTTAGTTTGGGTGTTGGAGATGATGCGTCAGAATTGGTTCAAAGGGTGAAGTTATATATGTGTGTGAGAGGGCACTTGAGTGCATGTAGAGAGAAACATATTTAGTGTGCGTTAGAAACAGGAATCAAGAGTGAGGCGAGAAAGAAGGTTGATGGAGAAAGCAGATAAATAGAAAGATAAAGATGCTAGCTAGTGTGCGTTAGAAATAGAATTCAGTGGATCGGAAGGATTTGGGTTATGTGTGTGGGTGTGAGAGAGATAGAGAGAGGTGCATGTGAGTCACATACAAGCAGATATCACAGGAGAAATGAGATCGAGGAGAGCGGAGTTTTGAAATCAAGAGAGAGAAAGATATTTCACAATGAGAGTGATAGCTAGAGAGACATATGAGGAAACACAAGATATCTCTAGGGAGAGAGGGTGTGTTTGACGACATACAAAGAGAACAATGGAGAAATATGAGACCGGGAGACAAAGTTTGTGTTTGTGTGTGAGAAAGAGATATTGAAGAGGAAGAGTCGTAGGTTCTCATATCTAAGGGCGAAAGACATCTCTTTGTATGAGGGGTGTCAGAGTGGCACACATGGGAATAGTTGAGAGAAATGAGACCCTGTGAGACAACAGGTTTGTGTTTGTGTGAGAGAAAGATATTCCACATGGAGAATCATAGCTAGAGACACACAGCAGGGGCGAGATATACTTAGAGAGAGATAGAGTGATGAAGATTAGAGGAGAGAGTACCGTCGAAGTGTGTTACTGAAGATAAAAGATCATTTGTCTCTACATACAGGTGTAGATGCACGAGAGGAGCGATGAACACTTATAGGTCCGGAGAGATAGTCCTATATAAGCAATGAGTGATAGATATATGAGGCAGTATACGGATTAAAAGGGGATTCAAATATTTAAGCTGGAGATCACGACATCGATAATATCATAGCATAAATTGGTGTATCAAACATGCATATTCATTTGAATTTGGGGTACACGTGTAATGTTATATAGTTTATCAATATTGGTGATCCATAGATTCTTCAATTACAAACAATGCATGGTTTATATGCAATTAATGTCTAAACAGGATTAAACTATATGTTATGTGTGAAACACATTATACATGTTTGAGAAGTTAAAAAAAACCCGCATGAACACACATTGATTGGAGACAATTAGCGAGGAATGCATGCATTGGATTTCAACATAAAGTGGTTTCAAATATTTGAAAATCAAGTTGATGGATACAACCTTATGAATCTGAGATCATGCCATTTGTAAACCACATTTATGTATAAATGGTGTTGTGCTTTTTAGTATATATATATAAATGATGTATATAGAATGTAATTCAATTGAAAATGGATCCCTAGAAAAAAATAGTAGAATACAGCGGGATTGAATTGAGTTGGCAATGTAGCGTGCAATTGTGCAAAATTTGAGCGAAGCGGGAAGAAGTCGTAGTAACCCCTTTAGAAACCAAAATCTGAGATGGAAATTCACTACTGCCTATCCACCTTGCCGGAAAGCCTATCTGCTGGATTTCTATGAGGTTTCGATAGGGGTAGGTTGTAATTTCACCCAAGCGTGGCGTAACGCCTCTTACCCGGATTCATACATGGTGGGCGCCAAAACACGTTAAGGTGCCCTCGGCGAAATCGACTCCTCCCGATTCATGTTCATACACGGTGGGCGCCAAACAAACTCTGTAAATCGGCAAATATTAGGAGTTGTGTCTTGAGATTACCGTCCCTATCCCCAACCGAGCTAATGTTGTTGTGATGTAGTAGAAATTTGAAAGCAGGGGCTAAGTTTGTAATTTCCTCGCATTTTGAGACAAGTCACATGCAGATACATGGTTCCCCCTTCCTCTCTACCTCCCTTTTCCCCATTCATACTCAAGTAGGCGCCAAAACACCCTCTCCACCCCACCCTTCCTCAAATGCCTTGTGGTCCGCCACCCCATCCACCTCCGTCCTCCTCCACCATGCCGAGATGATACCCCGACGCCTTGCATGGAAGTCCATTACAAGAGATCGACCTCTCTCATCCATGCCTTGAGCAGGATCCTTGCATCCCGATCCTCTCGCTATCCCACCGCCGTCCACCTTGCCGGGCGCCAATCTAAATCTGCCAACGCCCATCAAGGCTTCACCACAATCTACCCTCCTAGAATCTGCTTCCACTACCGACAGCCATCGCTACATAACCGCAAAGACCACAAATTCTCAACGAGATGCGTGCACGGCGCGCACCGAGGCGGTACTCTTTCGTGATTCGCTCAACTTATTTATGTGGCAAGAAAATAGATCGCCATACTTTACTTCTGATTTCTTGTCTTGGTTGCGGTTGCCTTTGTCGGTTTACTGCTTCAGATCCGCCATGGCACGCTCAACACTATACTCCCAATGCTTATGGTTTTCCTTTTATATTCCACACTAGTTAAATCACGATGGAGACTAAATTTTCAAAATTGGGTGGGTCGATTTTCCTGACTACTTGGAGTTAGGCGGTGCGATCAAGAGAGGCTCGAATTGGTTGTGGGGCCTCGCATGAAACGAAGAAAACTTCGGCCTTGAATTGGGGGGTGCAGGGGTGGCCCGGGAGGAATTTCTGGTAGTAGAGGGCGGTGGTCCGTACGTGACCCGTCTTGATGTTCTGTATATGGGAAGAAGAATTAAGAGCGAGGAAGAAGAAGGGTTAGGAGACGCATAGGATCTTCATCCAACACTTTGAAATGGTTCGAGAGGCAATTTGGGAGTTGCATTCTTAATGCGCTCTGGTTCATCTTGTGTGGAGCGCTGCGCATGACCAACATTTTATTATCCAAAATCTGCTTGCTCTTCTTTACCATGTTCGATAGTCTTTGGCTATGTCGTGATCGATGAGCTTTCAATTACTAAGACAATACAACACCGTATTTTCAAGCGGTTCCACTTTCGATTTATATATCGTGGTTATGGTGTACCTATTATATACACTATGATGCGCCTAATTCTTTGTGTGCTCTTGTTATCATGGTTTTGGCAATAAACTACATTATACTCGATTATATTATGAACATATCATCATGACTATCCTTACTTACGGAGCCTATTTTTTGTGTACTTGTGCGAGATTATATAAATGCATACGCGATATTACAGCACACATGAGCTCTCTCTCATGAGAATCCAGTGATAGCACATAAGTGTTTACTGAGGCGCCCTATATTTAGAATATCATACGCATTACAAAGATAATCTCACAACTATTTATGTTTTCATGGTTCTCTCGAGGATATGCTCGCATAATTCTGGTGAATATCGAGAATCCAGCATCGGAAAGAATATTGTGGAACAACTTTGATGACTTACAAAATTGGCACCAAGGCATTGGAGTGCCGTGCAGAGTAATGAAACTTCGTCGCTCCCCACCTATTGATTCTTGTTCAGAATATCATCCTAATGACTATTCTAACCTCGAGGAATCAAAAGCCGAGATGGCATGTCTCACTGTTCACCCATCAAGGTGCTGTTCCTAATTTGGCAAGGTTTTTATTGATTGTCGCGTATCTTGCATATATTTGTCTTACATTTCTTCTACTTTGTTGCACCACCATACGCTTGGTTTACTCATCAGCATATAACTTCGAGATGCCATGCCATCCATTAATCAATACATATTCCATACATGCGTCGCATACTACATGTTTATCCACTCAAATGTTGTTCTTGTGCATCGAGAGACATCAAAAAAGGAAGAAAGTGATTACCTGCACGAACACAAGAAGGAGCACCAGCAACAAGTCCTTGAAAAACATGGTGGTGCAGGAAGAAATCCAGAGCAAATGACACCCCTTATATTGGCTGTACAACCTGACAGTGACACAAAACATAGGACCCGACTCAGCGGTAATTTGCCCTTAGCATACTTCCTTTGGCCACACCACTGGCCCCCACCACCACAGGACCTGCACTCCGACCAAAAGAGTATCTGGAATTTCATTTGCCACTAGCACTAGTCGTACCACAGAAAAAATCCCACTCCAGCAAAAAAGTCGAATAAGTCCTGACCGTTGAAGACCTATCCCAAAGCGCTGAGACGGCCAATTCCTGCCAGATTGGAACCCCATTCCATTTATTCCCAGTTTAAAAGACAATGCTTTCAATGTTGTTGGGACTTCGATGCATATATTCCCATCATGGGAAGATTATAGTGAAAGACAAACACCATTTTCACATCTTCCTGTCCAACTTTACGTGTAAGTGCTATTATTCATGGTTATTATTTTCCCACATTTCTGTGATCCGAACACATCAATGATTTACATTACATTATTAGTAACTGGGTGAGGTCAATCTGGATAGTCACTAATGAGCAAAGCTTGCTTGTGCTTTTCAAGGAAGCATTGCAGCGATGCTCGGTGTTACAGGAAATCACACTTTGATGGCAAGTCTACAAGCGAATTTCGGTGGAAGTCTCTTTGTGCTTTACTAATTTAGAAGACATTGAATGGAAAAAACCTTGTTAAGCCTTTGTTCTCGTTCCCAAAGATGAAATCACATCTGTGAAATCACATGACAATTTGAACTTCTACTTTTCCGCATGTGCCTTACGGATCTTTTGCGGGAAATGCCTTTCGAAAGAGAAAAATTCCGGTTTGAAAAGAAACGACCGAGGATATCATAAATATGCTGCCGCTGCTTTGCTCTTGTTAGTACACACTGTTGTCTGTATCACATTGCTTGCATACATACAGTTCATTATGTGACAGCAGTATGCATGATAAGCTTGCTTATCAATTGATTCGCTCCAGAATTATATCTGATTTGTATGAATGGTTACATTAGTGTGAGAGAATATATCCAATGCCAATGAATTTTTAGCTCTGCATTGTTCTTGTAAGTACATGCTATCCTTTATCAGTGATTAATACTTATGTTAATGCCGAGTGAGGTGTTCATGTACCATCACTCTACTGACTTATTTTCCTTTGCCCTCCATTTTCTACACATCGGATCTATAATATTTACTCTTACCATAAGGTTGGTACTGAAGAAGTTTTAAAATTTGTGCATTGCTCTTGGGCTGTCCTGCCTTTTGCACATGTCATTGCACATACATTTATCAAGCTACTTGGTTATGTAGCATCACTCTTCCATCTTCATCTTAAATATTCTCCATTTTTTACGTATATTATCCAAATATATTTACTCTTAACAAAATGTAGGAATAAAGGGAATGTTTATGAAGAATATTACATGCTAAACTTCTTGAATTGCCCCCCCCATACGGCATGGACAAGGGCTTTACTATAGAGCACATTTGTCTTCACCCGATATGTAAGTTTGTCCTTCTCAAGCCTTCAAACTTTGTTGTGTATACTTGGTTGGGCATGTTTAGCGCAACAGCTGTTTTATTTTTGGTGTTTGCATCAAATTGCATGTTTAAAGTTTATTATGTAGTTCATAAACAAAAAGTTTATCCTTCTCAATTTAAGTTTTCGAGAATTCAATGCAACAAGTTTCCTTCTATCATACCATGTAGAATTAAACTACTCTGAGCAAGTGGTAGTCTTCTTTTTGCCTTTGCATGTATATACATTCTTCATCAAGTAATCCGATTGGTGTGGTGAACCTACCCCACTACTGACACAATATCATGATTCACGCAATGTCTTAACTATGAACAATGTTATATCACACGCGAAAAAAAAGTTCTACCACACTCCTCAGGTCAGAAAATACTTGTCGGTAGAATATGGATGTATCTAGATGTATTTTAGCACTTCGTAGACCGCATCCATTTTGATAGTAAATAATCATCGAAGACGGAGGAATACTCTATTAAACAGCAGCTCTTTATTTGCCAATCTGAAATGGGATAAATTAATGACTTTACTAACCATTGATACTTATGAGTTCTTGATCGCGTAATCCGATTGGTGTGGCTGAAAACATCGACTCCTTCTAATGGCTCATTTCCTGCCATGTCTTGACCTGAACAATACCATATTGTGTATTAATGCAAATTTTAAAGCGGTGTCCACTTTGATTCGTCGATTGAAATGCTTGATGAATTATCGACCTTGATACTTTTATATGTACAAAACACATCATCTACATGCACTTGTTTATCTTTCAAAGGTTAGGAAGATATAGAGAAGTATTGAACAAAAGCATTAGTCTCATCATCTTGCTTTCCAATTTGCTATACTTATTTTGTAGCTCCCAGCGAATGAGGAATAACCTTTCTTGAACTCTATTGAAGGTATATGTCAGTTTTGTATATTAGTTTGTCGTGCGTTGTTTATTTTGCAGCTTTGGTGGCGATCTTTGATGCCAGGTGTATGTAATCTGCTATGTCACCTTGTGCTTTATTATCATAGTGCCAAAACTTTGATGCCCAAAGTGGATGTAATATGCCGTAATTTTTTGTTGTATAGTCCTAGATTTTTTCTTATTCATGATCTTTGCGGTTATTTTCTTGTATATATATCCCGCTCTTGTCTTAGATGGCCGTAGGCTTAGTAAAATTACGATTTATGATAAGACGTCATTGCCCAATCACGATGTATGATCACGCATCTCATGGGCCGATCAGCCCAGCCACCTAGTAGGTCCAGACCTTTAATAGGCCGAGTAACCCCAAACCCTCTTTTCGCATGAAAACTCAATGGAGCTTTTGGGAGGTCGTGAAGTAGGTCGGACCTTAAACGCGCCGAATAGCTCTCACGGGCGACAGCTGACGAAATGGACCTAGCCCATGATTATGTGAATCAATTCACGAACTTTTATGACCAAAGTTGTCCTAGGTGTATTTTGGCCCAATGGAATGCTCGAGGCTGCGGCGGTGGATGCAAAGTCGGTACATGGTTAGGCCCAACTTCTATGGCGGAGCTTGCGGGCGAAATTAATATAGAGGCCGAAATATTAAATGGGCCCTTCTTGACCAGTCAAACTAATATCAGTAGAGATTACTAAATAGACCTTTATGAAGTGGGCCCAAAAGCATGGCGCCCAAATCGATCAGGCGAATCTAACATGAGCCATAATTGAACCCAAAGCCTCTTAAAGCGTGGTTTGATGCGGGCCATGGTTTATTACATAAAGTGGGAGAAGCACTGTAACGGATAGGATCTTATATGGGCCATTAATGGAAATTTGAACATAGCCGACCATTAATAGACGGCGGATCAAATAACAAGTAAAACATTTGGCCCAAAACATGGTAACAAGTCGATGGGCGGCCTACTAGGGTCCTCAAAATCTTGTGGGCCTCTTGTTTAATTCATTACATTATTAAGCAATCATTCTCGTGAATACTAGGTAGTAGCCGGGCCCCATTATGATCATGAAGAATTTTGTGAGGCGCTACAGGCCGACATTATGGCACACAAAATCTTGTGGGCCTTTCTTGGGCGTGATATAATAAAAATGAAATCTTATGGGCATTTAAATTTGGGCCATTATTATAGTCATAAAAAATCTAAGTGGAGCCTTTATTTGAAGTGAGCCCATTATGGTCCGCATAAATCTTGTGCAGGCCTTTAGTTGGGCGGCCGTTAAACTTGATGGGGCGTGCCACGTAATAGGCGTATCATAAGCATATATCTCCAATGAGTGGATGACATACATCCCCAGCGACGAGCCAATGAGCATGTTTCCTCCGACCAATGATGATTTTACACGTGGAAATTTCCCATTGGTCGAACATTAGCGGGTTATCGGATCCAAAATCCGACCGGAAATAGCTTAAACAGCGTTCCGTTCACGGTGGATGCCGCGATAACCGGTCACCATATTGACGAAACGCACTTCGCGTGGCATACGATTTATAAATCATGGAAGTGAACATACCTTGATGATAATTTTGGTAATGTCATGGAACACTTCTCTGACAACACGGTATGACTATCTTGATTACATTTATAAATTTGTCATGGATGTACATGCATGACATGTATGAACCTCTCTTGTGACAAACCGCGTATCATCATAGTGTATTTTTTTATGGTACAATTATATAACTTTAAGATCGCTAGCTTTATTCACCCAATATAAGGTACTAACTCGGATGACCCAATTAGTAACAATCTTGAGAGATGCTCCCTTTACCGCCCCTGAAATCGAACAATCGGGAGCGTAGGGGTAAGCATTACGAAACCCGAGCAACCTTAACAGCTTGGCCAAAATCTTAAAATCAAAATTGATGCATATGTATATCTTTATAACGATGATTACAGAAGGTAGCCCTTGTATATTAAATACAAATGCCGATGATATGTTTATTTTGACTCTGCTGCGGCAGTTATCGGTTGAAAGACGCATCATCGACTGCCTTGCCAGCAAATTCTTTGTGAGTGTTTACGAAATAACAAAAACAACCCTTAGCCGATCATCTCCGGTGCCCAAAAGGCGGTTGTGTTAGCGGAAGCTTGAAGACGGTCAGATGTCACGGGCCTTCTAACTTTCACTTAGTCACTTAGGAGCTTAAAGTTGGGAAGCCAATTGTAGCCCTCGATTAGTGTTAAAGCAGCGGTAGGGTCAACCCGTTAACACGAGGCAAGAAAAGTGATTTTTAAACGAACCTCGGTTTTTGATAAACATATTTTAGCATAAATATGATGTTTGAATTGACCGAACAAGAATTAAAAAAACTGAGCATGGAAGCGAACTTTAGCTGGTTAATATTAACAAATTATCGTCATGGGCGAGCTTCTGGCCAGGATGAGGTCCCAGCCCCAACCCAGTCCCGAGGTGGCCAGGCGAAGAGCTTCGGCACTCAAAGTGGTGACATATGCAACTTAATGTAAATGGCTGGAACCTCTTGTTGATCCGTGAGAAGCGGCAGAGCAGTATGGCATTATGTGCCGTCAAGTCCTGGTGTGGAGTTAATGAAGTATTAACAAAAGCCCCGGTCGAGTAGAAATGGTATCGGTCAAGATGCCGAGGTGATAACGCTGCCCAACCCGGATCATTTACCTGTGCACATAAAATAATTATGGCTTGAGAATAATAATAATAATAATAATAATAAAATAAAAAATCATTCCATAATTAATAATTTATGCAAAGTAGGTAATAAAAGAAATATGGCCATTAATGCCGTAAGACACTCGATGAGTAGAGAGCTCTCTGTTGATGCGAAGTAGCGGCGTAGCCTTGATCAAGTCGATTACCTACACATATGTAAAATAGTGCGGTCCAAAAATAATAATATAAATATAGAAGAAAAACCTACGCATAATTAATTTCTGGCAGATAATTTTTTAAAAGAGATGTGAAGCAGCTTTGAAGCCAATGTATGGGGTCTTGAGAAATATTTGGCGTGACAAAGCCTCTATTCACGTGGTGATCGAGTCCCTAATGAGGCGTTCACGCAACCATCGTCATCTGACCATCACTTAGCGGGCCTATATGCGAGATGATGGACCAAAAAGAGTAATAATTCCTCGGAAAAATGTAAACACAAGCAAGAAAAAAATACTAGGATTAATAGCACTGGTTTATGTCTGGCATGTATCAAGAAAGATTACTCCCCAAAATTGGGTCTCGATCCGCACACCCATTGCTGATGGGTGATGAAGCGGCTGTTGTGGCGATGCTTTGGCAAAGGTTGGCTTTCCAATGAAACCAGCCAGTCCGGCTCGCGTGAAAAACTGATCGGCTGAAGTGATGTCAGAGTCTCCGGAGTGGGTTGATGAAGAGATGGCGGTAGCCCCAATGGTCTAACCCGAGGTGACGGAGCGGAATTGAATGCGGACAGAGACGTTGCAGCTGCCATGTCGGTAGGAGGTGTTGAAAGCGATTCGGTACGTGATGGACTATCGGCAGAAGAAACAAGCGATCGCCATGCCAATCTTGGTCATTGACTTGTGACACGGTCAATGTCGACTTGATGAAGTGGCCAGATGCGATGATCTTGGGGTGTGCCCGCTCCGTGTATAATCCGTGGGAGGCCCGCGATGTTGGTGATGATTTGTCGCCAGCGATGCATAGAACTTTTGTTTAACTCATGAGATAATGATCTCAAGAAGTTGAGCTCGGCTCAACAAAGCGACAATGATGTCTAAGCGAGTCGGCAGGCCGTGGAGCAATATTCGCGGGACTGGTTTGACTGTTGTGATAGTGAAGAATACCTCGGAGAAAACTAAGAATTTTTTGAGCGCGTGTTTAAGAACAATGCACAGTACCCTAGGAAGAGATTATTTCAAAAGGTTGTCCAATATCCTGTTCATGAAGAAAGATGAGCTCGGGTGGGATTCAGTATTAGCGCGAGAAAGCAGACTGAAAAAGGATGCACTCGGAAGGTTCCCAGAGTTTGAAAGGTCGGATCAGGCTGAAATTTTGAGAAGTGGTAGAGATGGAAATTCCGCGGAAGATGAGCAGTTGGATCTTCCAAATAACCTCCAAGCTAGGCTCTGGATACCACGCCCTAAGCTAAATCAGCATTCGTCGCCCGACTCGTGAGGCCTCCCGGTATATCATAGATCATGGAAATTCCCCTCCATCGGAAGGCTGACGAAATTTTACTGAGTGATTGTATACTCAATTCCACACGAATTCCACCAAAGGGTTTGTCGGGTCTGACTTCCGAGGAGAAGTGATTGCAGCGGTAAAAACAATTCTATTGTATAGAAAAAACTATGCAATATACGAGGGCAATATTGACGATAGGCCCCGGGCTCCATGGGCGACTTTTCCATGGTCTCGGTTGAAATTTGAGCTGATGATGATGAAGGTGTCAAAGTCTGATCTTGATGATCCGGCGTGGAGGCCCTTGATCCTTAGTCCGACTGAGGTGACCGGTCGGGCAATGACAAAGATGCCGACATCGACCATAAAAAATTTGGGCTCCGATGCGCCGATCGACCTTTTGGAGACGATCAGGAATTTCCATTGCACCGTGGCTATTGCCATGACTCTCAATGAAATAACCAATGTCGGTTCTATCTGGCATATCTCGTAGTAGGGGTCCTAAGTTAGAGGCGTCTTGGGTAATGGTAGCATGGACACGGGATTTTACCGGAGTTCGGGCCCTCTTGATGGAGGTAAAACCCTACGTCATGTTTTTTGTTATATTCGTAATGAAATTGTGGTACACAGTACATGTATCTACTGCGAGATTGATCTAATGAATATCTGATTGTCAATATCACTTTAGCCTCTAGTTTACTATAACACACGGGAGGCCTAGGGTTTAAGAGAGTCCTTGGCTTGGGCGCCAAGTCTTGTGGAAACCTCCTTGTATGCACGACATGGGCTGCCGAAGTGGCCCATAAGTGAACCACCATGGGGTCCTAAATCCCAATCCACCTGATTGAGAGGCGACATGGTGAGTACCCTCTAATTACGCATGACACCGTCGGTGATCACTCTTTAGTCCATCTGACGGCCCATTTCGGCAAAAATATATACTCGGGGAATCACTACAAAGAAGCCATGAGGCCATTTCCCTTCTTGAAACGGAAGTTCCTATCGAGAACTTGAGCTGATTCATACAAAACCACAAAGCAATTTGCAGGAGTGCATGAGTAAATACGGCAGCACATGCAAGGCCAAAAAGCACCACCGGCCAGGATTTGTAAAGATCCCATGTGAGACAGAGCGGTCCGCCGCATAATCGGCGAGGATCCTGCGATGGCTGTGTCTCAGGACAAGCGGATAATTCAACCTAGGAAGTTCTGCTCTAGTCATACCAGAGATCTCAATCCTCCTAACTTTGGAGGCAATAGCTTGTAGAGAGGGCCTTCCCTTGGCGGATGATCTTCTCTTGGGGAGACCTAATCGTCAGCATCTGGCTGCAAAAGCAGATTGTTGATGACATCCAAGCTTAGTGGCTTAAGGGATCCTATGTCTAGGTGATAACAGAGAAATTAAACTTAGCTCTTCGGATTTTTCCTGTAATTTTGTTTTTGAATGCCGTTGCTGACGGTGAAATCATAATTTAACTAAGCATGCACTCTCTCGGTGCGAGTATACCACGTTTAGTTGGCTAACCCTCACTATCAGAATTATATCCCACTCCATGGGGATTATGATCAATAAAGCTTAGCTTTGACTTTAAAAAGGAGACAACATATATCCAATGCTAAAAAAAGACCTCTGTCTAAAAAATAACATTTAGTCTTTATTCATGGCTATTTATCCCTACAAATACTTTCATATTTATTTGTCTAAATACTT
Organism: Aegilops bicornis; assembly: GCA_021605145.1. Lineage (NCBI taxonomy): Eukaryota > Viridiplantae > Streptophyta > Magnoliopsida > Poales > Poaceae > Aegilops > Aegilops bicornis. Next base: position 522,362,109 of record CM038673.1, read on the forward strand.
TCATATTTATTTTTTCTAAATACTTATGTACCCGCTTTATATCCCCGAATCATTGTTTTTGGAAAAATGACGTATCCTGTATCTTCGTATGCGTATCTCCCATGTCTCTGTCCCCGTATCAAATGCTTCTTGGGAAGCATCAGCAGTGATGTTGTGGTTGAAACTGGCCCAGCTCTCGACGGACACCGCCGCGCGTCCGTGCTCCGGTCTTGTTTGGCTTAGCTATACATATCTCGCGCCGCATCATGCACAATCCCTCCTGAGCTATCTGATACGTATGTCTAGTGTTATCCGCGAACATGCGCCTTCGTATGTGCACGTGCACGCGTCATAGTCTCAACACGGTGCTCAAATTGATATATCGCATGCATACATTCCAGGTGAAACAGCGATTGACACATGCACGGAAGAAGTTTCTCGTTATACCATACGGGAATTTATAAAAACAGATAGATGTCCATGCAAAATTATCTGTAACGCATCCACCCGTCCGTCAGTCCACCAGCGCGTGCGTACGTACGTCTCACGCACCACGTACGATGTCAGGACCTCCTCCGGCGCTCTGACATGCGTCCGGCGCGAGGATGAATACTGAGACTGTATGTAATGCGGCATATGAGTGTGCGGTGTTAGTACACACGAGACAAGCAGCTAACTTCCAAGCGCTAACGGCGTCTATAGCATAGCCCCGTAAAACCGGATTATCCATGCATCCCCCTTGGCAAATAATCTCATACGCCACCTGGTCTACTCCTTCTTCCTCCCCAAAACGGACTCTTCCTCCTCTTATCATTCTTGACACTTGTCCACCATTCTCCACGCCACCCGCCATCCTCCCGTCTCCATGGTCGTCCCTCCCGCACTTAGTCAAGTCAGTGCGCCCCCGCCTCCCCCTGCCCGGGATGCAGTGAGAGCTGGGAAGCCTTGGCCGGGCTAGTATGCGCATGATCGCTCGTCATGGAGGAGACATGAGGCGTGGTGGTGGCCAGGATGGGTAGACCAGTGGCTTGAGCAGACAGGTGAATTAACCGAATCGTCTCCGTCGTATCTATAATTTTGATTATTCATGTCAATATTATACAACTTTCATATACTTTTGGCAACTTTTTATACTATTTTTTGGGACTAAAATATTAATCCAAAGTACTGAGTGCAGTTCTTTATTTGTTGCACGCTTTTTTGTTCCTTGAAAAAATCCATATCAAAAGCAGGTCAAATAGGATAAAAGCAGATAGAGATTTTTTGGAATATATGTGAATTTTAGGAAGTGGAGATTAGCAGAGACAATGCTCAAAGGGGCCGCGAGGCAGGGCGCGCTGACCACAAATGGACACCCCTGTAAATGATTTGCTGCCACTCTTTCCACTTAAAGAAAGCCAATATCCGGATAAAAATCGTGTACAGAGTCTCAGCCCAACTTGAATTACAGATCTCTAGTTATAAAATAAGCGGTGAAAGGGCAGGAATGAGGGAACGCAGAAGCAGAGAGGCAGAGAGATGGAGTCAATCTCGGGAGGCTCTCGGCACTCCCATGCCATGGAGACCCAGGACCCAGGAGGGAAGCCCTTCTCCCATCTAGGGAGAAGGTCAAGGAAGAAAGAAGAAAGAAGAGAAGGGGGGGCTCTTCACCTCTCTCCGGGGTGCATTTGGGCGCCGTCAGAATATCATAATCAACTTTAATCTACACCAACAACATCACCGCCGTCATCACCAACTCCTTCCCCCTCTATGCAGCGGTGGAAACCCCTCTTTTTGCAGGTATAATCTCTACTTAAACATGGTGCTCAACTGCTATATATTATTTCCCAATGATGTATGGCTATCATGTGATATTTGAGTAGATCCAGGTTTCCATCCTATGGATTGATTGATGATCGTGATTGGTTTGAGTTGCATGATTTATTATTGGTGCTTTCCTATGGTGCTCTCCGTGTCGCGCAAGTGTGAGGGATCCCCGCTGTAGGGTTTGCAATATGTTCATGGTTTGCTTATGATCTGTGTTGCGTGAGTGACTGAAACACAAACAGGGAAAGTGGGTTGTGACGTATGGGATAAAGAGGACTTGATGCTTTAGTGCTACGGTTGGGTTTTACCTTAATGATCTTTAGTACTTGCGGATTCTTGCTAGAGTTCCAATCATAAGTGCATATGATCCAAGAAGATAAAGTATGCTAGCTTATGTCTCTCCCTCAAATAAAATTGCAATAATGATTATCGGTCTAGTTATCGATTGCCTAGGGACAAATAACTTTCTTGTGTGACAACAAGCACTCTACTGAAACTAACTTAGTTGTGTCTTTACCTAAACAGCCCCTAGATTTTATTTACGCGCTCTTTATTATCTTGTAAATATATCCAACAACACCTACAAAGTACTTCTAGTTTCATACTTGTTCTAGGTAAAGCAAACGTTAAGCGTGCGTAGAGTTGTATCGGTGGTCGATAGAACTTGAGAGAATATTTGTTCTACCTTTAGCTCCTCGTTGGGTTCGACACTCTTACTTATCGAAACAGGCTACAATTGATCCCCTATACTTGTGGGTTATCAAGACCTTTTTCCGGGCGCTGTCGAGTCATAGCGTGGGGTGAATATTCTCGTGTGCTTGTTTGCTTTTATCACTAAGTAATTTTTATTTGCTGTTCTAAGTTGTTATCTATCTTTAGTTATGGATATGGAACACGAAATACCAAAAAGTTAGGTGTACTTGCTACTCGATGGAGATGGGGAACCTCCTAAAACCCTCGATG